>WWET01001262.1:111846-122202 GCA_011038615.1 Limnodynastes dumerilii
CTTCTTTCTCTGAAAAATGCCATCCTCCTCTAGCCGGTCACAACCCTTGATATATTTGAAAGTTGCTATCATATCCCCCCTCTCCCGTCTCTGCTCCAAGCTATACATGTTTAGTTCCTCTAGCCTTTCTTGGTATGTTTTGTGATACAGGCCATGTACCATTTTAGTTGCTCTTCTTTGCACAGTCTCTAATGTATTTATGTCTTTCTGGAGATATGGGCTCCAGAACTGAACACAGTATTCAAGGTGAGGTCGTACCAACGATCTATAAAGGGGCATCACTACTTCTTTCTTTCTGCTACTAATTCCTCTCCCTATGCAACCAAACATTTGACTTGCCTTTCTCATTGCTTTGTTACATTGCTTGGCTACCTTTAAGTCACATGAAATAATGACTCCTCGATCCCTTTCCGCCTCAGTAGTTTCTAATGCAGTGCCATTAAGGATATATTGAGCTTTTGGGTTTTTGTGTCCCAAGTGCATGATTTAGCATTTTTTAGCAATAAACTGCAGTTGCCACACCCTTGACCGTTCCTCCAGTCTACCTAGATCATCCCTCATTTTGTGTACCCCTCCTGGCATGTCTACCATGTTACATATCTTTGTGTCATCTGCAAAAAGGCATATTTTTCCCTCAATACCACAGGCAATATCACCTATAAAGATATTAAATAGCACTGGTCCAAGTACAGATCCCTGGGTACTCCACTGGTTACCTTACCATCCCCAGAATGGATTCCATTTATTACAACCCTCTGCTGTCTATCCTGTAACCAAGATTGTATACATGCAACTATTTTCAAGTCCAATCCCAAAGTTTCCAGCTTATTTAACAGAATTCGATGTGGCACAGTGTCAAAAGCTTTACTAATATCTAGATAAGCTATGTCTACAGCTCCCCCCTTATCTAATACTTTACTGACCCAGTCAAAAAATTCAATAAGATTTCTTTGACATGATCTTCCCCCAATAAATGCATGCTGCTTAGGATCTTTTAAGTTACTAGATTTAAGATACTGTACTGATGTTAGACTCACTGGTCGGTAGTTTGCCACTTTTTCCCTACTGCCTTTTATGCAGAGGGACTACATTTGCTATTTTCCAGTCCTCTGGAATCAGTAATTAGTGACTGGTTAAATAATTTAGTTATTGGTTTTGCCAGCACCTTTCTAAGCTCTTTTATTATCCTAGGATGTATCCCATCTGGCCCCATTGATTTGTCAACTTTCAGCTTTGAAAGTTCTTTTAATACCTGCTTCTCAGTGAAAGCAGTAGTAATTGCCTCCTTTGTATTAATAGCCTTACCATTTAAAAGTGGTCCCTTCTCCTCTTTCTTTTGTGAATACTGAACAGAAATACTTGTTAAGATGATCTGCCACATCCCTATCACCTCAACAAGACTCCCATTCTCAGTTTTGAGCCTTACTATACCCTCTTTAGTTTTTCGCCTTTCATTTATATACCGAAAAAAGCTTTTTTCCCCTTTTCGTACTAAGTTGGCCAGGTTTTCCTCAGTTTGTGAAAAAAGAAGCTTTCTTTTGGATTTGGCAAGTAAATAGTCAGAATAAACTTGGTGACAGTAGGCCTGATCCAGACCTACGCATGAGAGCGGAGCATATTACCGCTGCAGCGTTAAAACTTTCACTCCCACGACACTCCCCTTACCTTCCTTTCATTACGCCCGCCGAACCCTACCCTAACTTTTCCATGTGTTCGTACGTATTTTTGTAGCGACGCGCTGTTTGTAGCGGCCTAAGCACGCCCATACTGTACAATTTAAATGGCTCCCCCGCCTACATTCCTTAACTCCAGCGTCCATACTAACTTCGTACTATAAACACGCCCCATCGCCATACTAACACTATAAACACGCCCCATCGTCGGAAAAAACGCAAACAATACGGACGCCCGAATCGCCGCTACGAAAAGGTCTTTGGTGCGACCGGAAGTTGTCACTATGCACATGTGCAGTGCATTTTTTCTGGCGATTTTACACTTACGATCAGCGTTAGCTCGCATGCGAGCGTGGGTCTGGATCAGGCCCAGTGTAACCACAATACCCTATTTGATTCCAAACGGTTACTTAAGTATGCAGATTCCAGGGTCAAACATTTGTTTTGGAGATCAGATTCCAGATTCCTGTTTTTTTAGAATCTTTCTTAAATTTAGCTATAAGCGCAATAAAAGAACCTTACATGTATGCTTTGAAGGCATCCCACAATATGTAAGAGGAGCTATGACCCCCATTTATATTAAAGTAAGATTCCTATGGTGATTTCTGACCCACTAAGCTTAACCAAAAAGGGTTGAGTTTCCAGAACGATGCCCCTCCGGGAAGATTTATATCCCACAGAACTTTTTTGGGGGCATGATCAGAAATACCACGTGGTAGATAATCCACATCTATTACAGACATCAAGAACCCATGGGAAATTAACGCCAGGTCAATCCTTGAGAAAGTTCAATGCGAGGAGAAGCAGGAGAATTTAGAAACTGTAGGGTTTCTTTGCCTCCACACATCAATCAGCCCCAACTAAGTCTGAGCTGCGGAGAACCTAGGGGAGGAACAACCAGCTATCACGCCACTTTCCCTCCAGCGGTCCAACTCGGGATCTAATACACCCATACATATCAGTAGAGAAACAGGGACCAATGATATAAATGAAATTAGCTGGCACGGGACTTAAGGTGAGAAGGGGGGAGGTATATATACAGCAGCGATACTAAATGGTGTGGAGTAAAACAGTGCATGCATGAAAACACAATGGCCCTGAGTATTAATTTTAACCTTTTCAAGATGAAAACCCACCCTCTTATGAATGAGAACAAAGGTCCCTATAGAATGAGTAGTAAATGGAGTGTGAAACACCTGACCCACCCATTGCCTTTTAAGAGTTAGTAAATTATTGCCTGACAAATGGGTGTCTAATAAACATACAACATCAGGATTGTACACTTTAACTTTCAAGACAATGAATCTCTTAACCCTATCATTGAGGTTCCTTACATTCCAACTTATCAGGGAAACTGGGGAGGTACTGCGATTACCCTGCGGCATGAGGACAAAAAGTTATATATATATGATAAATAGGATTTTGAAAAAGACTGGCATAATATACAATAAACCATTAGAAATCACTGGTCTCCACGATAATGAAGAATGCATATCATATAGATACCAGACACTTAGAGATACAGAGTAAATGTTACACGCTGCCACACGCTGCATATGGCAGCAGCGTGTAATCATGTCTCTGTGCTTTAGTAAGGAATTCCGGTCCTGTTTTTCCATGCAGCTTTTCCTCCTTGCTAGGGAACCTGCTTAATTATCCTGCAGCTGGGATTACCTTAGCCTTCCTTGTCATGTGCTATCTGCAGCCTATGGGGATGTGGCTCACCCTTTAATTACCTACCATCTGATAGCCTCTCTGCTGATCATAGCTTTCAGCATGCTGGTCATAGCGTCCAGCTCCAATGTGTCTGTCTGTCTGTCCGTCCGTCCGTCAGTTCGTTATACCAGCAGTACCTGCATTTCTGCTCCTGCAAACCTGACCTGTCTACCTTGCATCGCTGCACCACTGATCCCAGCAGTACCTGTATTTCTGCTCCTGCAAACCTGACCTGTCTACCTTGCATTGCTGCACCACTGATCCCAGCAGTACCTGCATCTCTGCTCCTGCTATCCTACAACCCTGACCTGTCTGCCTAGCATCTGGTTCAAGCCGCTGTTGCTATTCTGTTTACCTTGCCTTATATTTGTTTATCCACCCCTGTTATCCTGGAATCTCTTACCTACAATAAACCTCTTGTATTTCATTTTGGCTTCCATATTCCTTGTACCAAGCTGCAGGTATTCATAACAGTAAAAGTGCATTGTTGACTGTTTAATATATAAACTAAACAAAACAAAACCTATCAACCAATTTCCCACTATTCCCTCCCTCCCTAAACCAACCCCATATACATTTCCTAACATAATGTATACCTTATTCCCTAACTTAAAGGTAATTTAGATATAAACAATCACATCTAAGTGGAGAACTTGAACTATAATCCCAGAGTTATACCCCAGAAAAAAATAAAACCTATTAAAGCTAATCCAGGGCTCTGTGCATTTATACAAAGTGAAAATAGGCTAATTTAAATAATGTATTATTTAAGACCTAATGAAATGGCCCCAACCAGCTATGACTAAAGGTTTAAACAAATAAAGCGAAATACAAGAACAATCTCTTCAAAGGAATCCATGACAAATCAGTAAGGAACAGGAGTTGTAATCCAGTAAAGAAAGGAACCACAAATTACTCCCTTGCATTTTCCATTTGACGTGGACCAGGTGCGTTTCTGTCAATCCAGCCAGCAATGTCCCGAAAGGATTCAAAGATATGCATCTGGCCCTCCGCAACTACCCTTAGCCTTGAAGGAGATAACATAGCATAAGGGAGTTGGAGGTCCCGCAAATGCCCTTTAACTTGCATGAATTGCGCACGAGACTTCTGCACCTCTGCAGCTAAATCTGGGAATGCAGATATCTTTTGATTATTAAACAGAAGTGGGCCCTTCAAATGGGCCAATCAAAGAATTGTATCCCAATCTTTGACATTTAGGATCTTGGCAATAAGAGTGCGTGGTGGAGCCCCGGAGGGGAACTCTAGCCAGGCATCCAATGGGAGAATTCTAACGAGAATTCTTCCCTTCCAAAGAGCTGTGTGAGCCAGGATTCCAAGAAGGCTTCAGGATGGGATCCCTCCGATTTCTCAGGAAATCCTATGAAGCGTATGTTGTTTCTACACAGACAACCTTCCATGCCGCTGATCTTAGCTCTGTAAGATGACATCTGCGTTTGTATTTCCATTAGTTGAACCTTTATCAGGGAAACTGTATCCTCAAGTATAGAAACTCTGGCCTCCACTTTTCCAACTCGTTCTCGTATTTTTTGAACATCTTGTCTCAACACAGCGATATTAGCTTTCACTGCCCCTATCTTTTCAGAGAGACGTTGCTCAGACGTGGCGATGGCCTCCAGCAATTGCGCCATATTGATTTCAGATTTATCCAACGGTAAGTCAGATTCAGGTGGCTCAGTGTCCCGATACTGATGAGGGGGGAAAGAAGTCTTATTGCTTTGGTGAGCGTGCTGCCTAAGCTTTGTAGTAGCCACCGGCTGTGAGCTCTTCCTCATTGATAGATCTCAAAAGCGTATTGTGTCTGTAAAGCTTGAGGGGCTAAATATGGCTGTATAGATAGATAAAGTCCCTTCCCCAAAAGGCAAATATCATTATTGAATAAACAGACAAGGGGCACAGTCTAGCACTCTTGGAGAATATATGCAGACAGGTGTAATCCTCAGAATTTTAGATAAGCTGTAGAATATACTGTATGCTGAAAATCACTCTTTCAGTGCAGGAGATTATATGCAGCAGGCCCCAACTTCCATAGGGTATACTGTGTGCTGAGTATCACTCCATTAGAACAATATACTGTGTGCTGTGCGTCACTCCACTGGTATAATATATTGTGTGCTGAGCAATATTCTACTGGAACAATAAACTGTGTGCTGGATAGTTCTCCACTGAAGCAATATACTGTGTGCTGACCTGTTCTCCTTTGAAACCATAGACTGTATGTTGAACACTATCTCTTTTAAGCCCCCACTGACGTGGATAATAAACCAGGATACCTTGAGAGAGATAGCTGCAGGTTGAGGGACCCCCTGATGAACTGAAAGGCCACAGCCACCAAGAGCCGCCACAGGGTGTAGATCCTGGAGCCTTAGGATCTGTGAGGGAAGATGGTGCCTGCAATGTGACCCACAGCATGAGTGTCTCTCAAATGGCTGCCAGCCGGAATAAAGTGACTCAGCCAGGGAGCGCACCCCTTTCAGATCCCCATACAGGGACTTCAGGTCCGCTGCCCGCTCACTTGTCACCTCTCACCACTGTTCATCCAGGAACCAGGGCCGCCACCAACCGCCAACAATATTACCCGGGGGGAAAAAGAGACCGGAGCCAGAAAGTCTCCCCACAGACTCCGCTACACCAAAGGGCCGACAGGTAAGCAAACAAAGGGGCCAATTGCACCTCAGGATTTTTCAAAAGGATGTATATGCATGGAGCTCAGGAGTGTTGCATAATGTTTATCATTTTTAATATTTAAGTTTTATGATATTTAACTTGAACAGTCTCCTTATTTATATTAGTACAGTACCATTGTATATATTATGGTTTTATAACACGTGTTTCTTTTTATTTCCTCATATTCATCCTAACATCAAATATGGGGGTAATGAGGACATAAGGATATTCTTATCACCCTTTTAACTGTTATTAACCTACTAACTGTATGCCGCCATAATATTGTATATATCTTATACATGTATTTGCAGAATCCTTTTAAATGTTGTTTTGATTACAATCTACACCTTATCCCAACGCTGATTCCAACCTTCCTCCCTCCCTCCCCTTTTCCTTTTTGACCAGGTTAACTGCTCAGACTAATCAGAACAATAGAATAACACTTTTCCATGGATTGATACTTAGTTTTCCTATTGGACTGTAGGTATTATGATGATTTAAAAAAATCTAATTTGCTTCTAAAAAGATCATGAAATTACTTCCAGGAATGGGATGTAAGTTGTACCCACTAATCAGTAACAATATCGTGTGGCACATCACAAAGTTTGACATGACTTGCCACCATTGCTCAACATGACTTGCCACCTGTATCAACTCATTTTTGGGAGTGAATTGATTCATCTTTTATTCCTTGTGATTAATATAAAGGTTGTCATTTATAACCAGCACATCTAAGATTCCTGAGCTATACATAACCTTACTGGCCATAGCAGAGAGATTCAGTGCCTTTTGATCTAGAGGCAGTCTATCAGCTGAGGCAACACGCTAATTAACAACAAGAGCTTTCACAAACAGGGTAAACAATAGACAGAACCTTAAAGAATGAATACTCATTGACAATCACAAGCTACTGATTCATTTTAAATGATGCTACTACTTACCATTACATACATACATTACTTACCATACATCATTTTAAAATAATGTAAATTCTAATACATTTAAAGAAGTTCTAATGTAAACGTGATATGTATGTGTAATCTATATATAAAAAAATAAAGGAAACTAAAAACAATTTTATAAAATATGTCACATTCAAATAAATTAAATTGTAACCACAAAAGATTGTTGTAAAACTAATCATAAAGGACACATAGGGGCTAATCCAGAGCTGCACTCATGTAGACCTGATAAAAAAGTATGTTGCGATATGAGGGGAGGCAAAATAAAAAGTGTGAAAATAGAACTAGAGTTGAGAGGTGAATTTTCCTAGCTCAACTCTACAGATTAAACATAATGCTTTGCAGTATGTGAGTTTTATATGTAAAAGTAAAGTATATTTCCTGCATGCAAAATAATTAGAATTAATTAGCACCCATAGCATTGCAAAATAGCTGTACACGTGCACCTTTTTTGCCCTTACTTCCAAACTGAATCAGCTGTATGCTGAATATCAATACAATATGCAGGTCTTCAGCTGTTAAATGTCAGGATCAGGTGAATTTAATGCATTAGAACTGAAATACTGCAGCATAGTTAACTTTTATTTTTTAGCTGATGTTCCTGTAAGTTTAGATCACAGGCAGGTGAATGAGTTTTACTTGCAAGCAGGCTTTCCACGTGCAACAATATTGATTTGATTTCATCGGACAGCAATATTTTTTTTTTTTCAACTAACAGCCACTGGGTTTCCAAGCAAAACAAGTATGTTGTACATTTTTTTGTCCATTGAATATATTCTAGCAACACCTTTTCTAGGCCTCTGTGTTTTTCAGTACATCTGAATATACTATTTAAAGAGCAGCCTCTTTCCAATTCCAGAACATAATACAGCAATTTAGAATTACTGACCCACCACTAGTTCTGGTTGTTTATGATGGCCAGCAGAGTTTCTATTAGTATTGACACTGACAGTTCCTTGATTGTATTGATGAAAAACACAATTGCATTCTTCCACCATCATAATAGCCTTGACTACATTGCTAGATCCTGTGCAGTTCAGCTTCAGGTGATTGATGGTAAATTTGAAAGGGTGACAGTAGAAACAATTGTTGAGCTGCTGTCTCTGGTTAGGTACGTAGAGAGAGTTGCATGTACCAAAGCACAGATTATTCTGTATCACCACTTTGTCACAGTTCTCATGTATGATATTCTGCAAAGAAAAATATATTATCAATATAAAACAGGTATTTATTAAATATGTCTACCTCACACTAACTGAAAGATTATATGAAGCGTAAGCTGGGTGTTACATTGTGCCGCCGTGCACTGTCTATTAACAAATTGTTACATGCAAAGACATTGCTTTACCAACCTTAAAGACTGTCATATCGGTTGCAATTTCAATATCCATCTCTAACGCCAGACTGCAACAATTAAGTGTATCCATCTATTGCTACATATAAGGACATTGTTTATTCACTTCTTAAGTATCCAAATTTCTAAACCTGTGGACTGCAGTAATTCACATTTGCTTCTAATACTCTGGAACCAAAATTAAATTGTGACAAGTGGAACTTTTTATATAATTTTATTGATTTGTTTTTTATTTTTCAGCTGTGCTTAGGCACATGCTGATATGTTTTAACGCTATTGTGTACATTAAAATGTTTTGATACAACACTTAATACAAAGGTATCACTTGCTCATTTCCCTTTTCCTAGCATCCATACAGGTTTTAGGATTTAAGCACGGTGTATTGCTATATATTTATTAAAATCTATTATAAGATATGATTTTGTGCTGAACTGTGCTTCAAAGTACTCCAGTCTCCTATTCCTATAATTTCACACATGACATTGCTTTGTATATATATACGAATCAGGACTAAGGTTAGTTTTAAGTATGTAACTCTGTCTTTGTGCTGTTAGACTGAATTCTTTATTAATTCTATGAAATCAAAATGTCTGTTTTAATATCTCAGTCACTGCTTGTTACAGTCATGGGTGATTTTTTTAAATACATATTATTCTATTTGGAAAATCTGTTTTGAAGATAACTTGTCTTAGCCACCTATATAGATGTGCTGTCTAGTATAAATATACCAAGATAATGTACAGAACTTAATAAAATAAAGTTCACAGCTATGAAAAATATTGTTAATAATTTAACTTCTAATTCTGTTAAATGAATACGACAGTGAAAATGATTTCCAAAGCTAAACACAATTTATATTTTGTAATATATATATACAATGTGTATAGAGATAATAACTGAATCCTATAATATTATTATATAATAATATAACTATGATTGCAATTGTAATATCATCAATAAAAAAAATTATAACGTTTGATCTTACATAAAGAAATATATTGTAATTTTGTTGAAAATACTAGTTATGTTAAATGAGCTGCTAATATTTAGTGCGATTCCTGTCAGCCAAGTTGTTAAAGCCTTATTTAGTACATGTGGATAGGCAGTGGTGTCACAGGGGGTACGGAACGCATCGGGTTTCAATATGAAAGGGGGTGACAAAATCTCCACTCCACACCCCCTTTGGCAAATTGTAATACAGATCCTGCCAAACTCCTGCTCCTGTCACAGAAACTCCATAACCATACAGGTGAAACTCGAAAAATTTGCATATCGTTCAAAGGTTCATTTATTTCAGTAATTCAACTTAAAAGGTGAAACTAATATATTATATAGACTCATCACATGCAAAGTGAGATATTTCTAGACTTTATTTATATTAATTTTGATGATTATGGCTTAGAGCTTATGAACACCCGAAAATCAAAATCTCACAAAATTAGAATAATGTGAAAAGGTTTAATATTGTAGTCTCAAAGTGTCACACTCTAATCGGCAAATTATTCCAAACACCTGGAAAGGGTTCCTGAGCCTTTAAATGGTCTCTCAGTCTGGATCAGTAGAATTCACAATCATGGGGAAAACTGCTGACCTGACAGTTGTGCAGAAAAGCTTCATTGACACCCTCCACACGGAGGGAAAGCCTCAAAAGGAAATGGCAAAAGAAGTTGGATGTTCTCAAAGGGCCTGATTCAGAGGCTGAAAATAAGAACTTAAAGTTACACCTGGGCTAAACCATGTTGATTTCAGAGGAGTCAAATTTCATTTGTTGCAACAGTATTATAGTTAAAAGGTGATGTTTCCCAGCTCAAGTCTAATTAGCAGTTTAAAAGTGAAGCTGATCAGGTATCTGTGTGCAATAAGTAAAAGCAAAGCATTCTCCCTGCATGCATAGAATAAAATTAACTTGACTCCCCCTGAAATCAACATGGTTTTGCCCAGGTGTAACTTGAAGTTCTTATTTTCA
>WWET01001262.1:146948-230374 GCA_011038615.1 Limnodynastes dumerilii
GCCAGGGGTAGTGTTCACATTCCAGTGTGCAGAATGGAGAATATTTCGTACACTACCAGCCGCATCATCTGCAAACATACAGAATTTTTTCGTAGTTTTGGATTTAGTCCTCTATTATTACTTCAGTTTATTGGATCCTATTTTCATACTTTACTCAGTCCATATCTGGACACCACCTATATTTTCTGTCATTACCTACTTAATTGCACAAGTCACTTATCCCATAAAATTAGTACACGCTGTTATGATCTGATCATAATGGCACGTAGTTGTTTACATTTTGCGTCACCGCCTCTAACTTCCTCTTGGCATGCTGTAATCAGTGGCCTAGCTGGTTCCTAGCAACCAGAATGCTGGCCAATTACTGTGAAGGTGGGACAACTACTGATTGGCCAGTAGTCCTTGTAAAAAAAAAACAGGTTATAATGAAACCATGCTACCGGTTACAGCACTTGCTTACTCATTCCGCTCTGTGGATCCTGCTAAATTCCATATGGCTCCTTTTCTTGTTGTCTATACCACCTGATTCTATGATATTTATCCTTATTATACCTTACTCCTGGAATCTAATTATGTCTGTGTCCAGGCTTTCATAGGCTTCTTCTCTAATCTCTCAGGGTTCTTTCCTTTCTAGGAATATTTAGTCTCTTCTAGTTTCCTCAACTCCATTTCTCGGTCTATATTCATGGCCAGAAGCTGCAACCTGCTAGGAGACTACAGCCCAGAGACTACAGCTGTCCCCACCATACGGGGCTCCAGTGAACACTAGACTGTTAGTTAGAATCTACACCCTTGTAGGCAGCTCCATAACTCTATGCTACAGTTAACATATTGATAGTTAAAGTTCACGGGACAGAATGACATAAAGTACAATAACAAAATGTTTTTCTGATCCTAATCATTACACTTTAAAACACCTTAAACATATGCTTGTTACTTATGCATAATTCTTACAGCTTTCCCATTTCCAATAAGCTTGAGCCTTTTTTTTCCATTCGATAGAGGGCTGATATCTTTTGGTGTATCTCCTCTAGTTTCTCCTCCTCCAGTCACCTTCAGATTATTAAAGAGATTTTTTCCTTGACCTTGGACGCAGTGCCTGGATGCTGGCTGGTAGATGCAATTTCTTGGGCCGTTTTTAGTAAACTTAGAGTTCAAATGGCAGCTTTCTAGGTTTAATTAAAATAATAACAAATCATTTACTGGGCTTTATCTTGAAAGCATAGGACAATACATCAAATTACACCTTAAGAGATACTATAATGTCTGTTCTGCATTCTTAAGATTAAAAATAATATTTATAGCTGTATAGCTGCAATATCAAAAAAATTATGTAAAAGCAGATAGTAATAGCTTGTGAATTAAATATCCTGTAATATATTAAATACCACTTCAACCTCCTACCCACTACAGGATTACTGCTGCATTCTCTCCTGTTTGAAACCAAAAATTAAATGAGTGACATCTGCAACCTCAAAGTAAGGCTTTATGCATTTTACTTCCCCTAAAAAACATTATATTATTAATTGTATCTACTGATTTTAGAACTTTCTAAGGTAAAGTACAAACATATTAAGGATAACAGAAAACTACAAACCACCACTCATATGTTCTATAACAAAATTATACTAAATTCAACTATATGACAAAATATAAAAGAATAAAAGTGACAGTTGCTGTTTCAATGTCATGTGGGATAATTTTTTAAAACAATTATATATGTATTTATACTTTCAGCACATATTAAAAAATGTACATGGATTGCCATTGTATCTCACTAAAACACCATTTATCATTTTCTTAAAATGTATTGTCAGCACTATAACCTGGAGCTCTGTGGGTAACATCTGCTCATTCACAAATTTAGTTTGAGAAATTTAGAGTAAGAATTCATTTCAATTTCAAGACACATTCAAAATATTTACTGCATTGTATGTTTCCTTGTGTTCAATAAAATAGTTTTTTTTTAGTATACTGTTGTAATTTTATGTTGGTTGGTTGGTTGTTTGTTTTTAATCAAAGAAATGTATATCTTTCATAACAAAAATGCAAATAAAGTTTTATAATTTTGAATCAGAAAATTAAATGCATACAGTATTTTAGCTTATAGTTTATGTGTATGTGAGTGCGTGTGTATTTGTGCCTTTATATAATAAAATCACTTTTCTTTAAGGTTAACGTTATTGGCGACATTTTGTTACTGAAAGAAAGTGGGTTTTGTGCTAAGGCTGTTCCAGATTTTAAGATGGAGATGAAAAAGAATACCTCCTCTGGGGTCCACAATTTTCACTACAGCTCTTGTCTTAGTGCCAAGAACAGCATTCACAGGAGAATTTAGAATTACTTCAAAGGTCTCATCGTCTTCTTCTAAGCCATCCTGGGTAATTGCTATATTCCACGTCTTGGTTGACACTCCTACAACAAGTAAACATTTCAATTACTCTTTTAATTGCTATTTCAAACAACCTAGTAATAGAGAAATATATTAATTAGCATGTCTGCAGTTAGATGGGAAGAGTCGATGGATGCCATTGTGCCCGCAAAAATCTGATTGCTCTCCTACTGTTATCTTGAGTCACAGAGCACGCCTGCAAAAGTCTCTGGGTAGTCTTTTTTAACCCTTCATGTTCTCTTGAGCACATTATAGCAAACATAACAGAGCCTCACTTTTTTGAATAAAAAGGCGATGAACAAAATGACAGAAAATCAACTTTCGATACAACAATAGCATAAAACATCTAATTAAGCTACAACATACCACTAAACAGGTCAACAACAGTCCCATGTAGTTAGCACAAGCAAACAATATATTCTCTGGCTTCAGATGTATTTGAAGTTAATAAAGGTAATTTAAAAACCTTGCATACGCTTTTGGAATTTTTGTATGTGATTTGCATTGTGAGAGCACCGGATTCAAAACCAACTGCAGCAGAGCAACCCTTTTTGTCAGTTCCCAGTGGATTCAGACATGGACGTAATGCTTCTTGCAGACGATTGCTCCAATTGTGTGCACAGCAAAACCCTAAAATGTTTGCAACCAGTCCAATGTTATTAATAAGATTATTTGTATCAAAATGTTTCTACAATTTTGGCAAATGTTTATTATTGTCAACTTTTTCATTTCCCTAAATTACAGTTTGCTTTCTCTCTCTTTCGCTCTAAATATATTAATTTACTGTCCTTGTATGTCAATGACATTTAATATGCCAATAACTTTTTACCTTTGACTATTAGGCACAAATGTGTGCATTGAATGAAACATTGTAGGCCTGCAGATTATATAGTTGGTAAAAAGTCCTACTCACTCCCTTGGAAGTAATATGGTATGCATTTTCTTTTTTTGATCAACAATGACATTAAACTCTGTTTTTTGGCGTAAATGTATTAAATGGGATATATAGAAATATTGATGACACCATTTACCAACTTTCCCTATTAGTAACATTAACAAAAACTAAAAAAATAAGCAGCAATATCATACAGAAACTTTCACAGTATTCTCCATTATCAATGACAGTAAAACAAAAAATGTTGAATCTGATTTATTGTACAAAAGACAATCTTATTTTACGCCAAAAGCTCTGGGAGTATTGTGAATAACTAAACAGTTTTGTTGACTACATATATTATGTATTCTCATAATTTGTTCTTAAACAGTTTATAAAGAATAGAAACAATGTGGCAGATCCAGAACCTACCGTTGTTTTTACAGCGTCCTGGATCTGGCGTCCGTAACTACACTGTAGTTACGGACGCAGGGGCGTGCAGCACCGTAACTACGCTGTAGTTACGGAAGGTAGGTGGGGGGAGGGAGGGAAATTAGGAAGGAGGGCTGGGTTAGGGGGTTAGGATTAGTTTCCCGGTGAAATTACTCACTGTTACGCCGGCTGAAGTTAAAGTAGCCATCAGCCGGCGTAACAGTGGGTAAGTACGCCAGGACGGGGGGAGTGTCGGGGGGAGTACTTATGAGCTACGCTGGCCGTACTTACGAAGTATAGCACAGCGCAGCTCTGGATCAGGCCCAATGTATATGTGTCCCAAAATAGGCGCTGTGCTGTACGCCAACGGTGGTTCGGTGGTGGCGTTGTCCCTGGCAGCATTCCTCTGGACGCAGGGTTTTAAAATCTTATTTTCTAGTTTATAATGAAGTTGTCAATTTTATCTGTATGTAAGCTCCTCTAATAGTGAGAATTTTTGAGTATTTTTCTACAATGACATGAATAACTGTTTTTCTAATAATTTGGCACATAGTATAACAATACCTGCTGCATTGTTGGGTAGATGCTTCTTCTTATACCAAGGAAGGGTTTTGTTGATTTAGGATTATGTCTCTATCACTTGCAAATGTCTTGTAAAATTCAATAGTAATCGCAAGGCAGTAATTACAGTATAAATTTAAGACTGCCTCAATGTTGAGGAGCACCTGCTCTATTTAATTGCCACTGAGTGTGAATATGCGATATTTGCACTCATTTTTTGGACATATATATATATATTTTTTTTGCCATTTTCCATCAATCTACTTGGCTGCAAAAAAGACATCAAACGTTACATGATTACATCTGTCGCTCTGTCCCATTGGCAAGCTCTTCCAACAAACCCATGACATGAGTTAGCGATTGAGCAAGAAGTTCATAAATAATTAAATATTTGGCACGTGTGGCACCCAATAAAAAGCAGGAAATGTTGTTAATCATTTCTTTCTAAGCTATGAACAAGAGCATAGAGAGTTCAACCACTCCATTTTGTGAGGGCCTTTTCATTTTGTGATGAGAATGTCAGAGCTGAC
Source organism: Limnodynastes dumerilii (assembly GCA_011038615.1). NCBI lineage: Eukaryota > Metazoa > Chordata > Amphibia > Anura > Limnodynastidae > Limnodynastes > Limnodynastes dumerilii. Next base: position 151,738 of record WWET01001262.1, read on the forward strand.
TTCCAAATTTATATCCTAGGGTATGCACACATTATGCATTTGTCTTTTAAGAACACCTGGCTGGGCTCAATACAAGAAGAACACAGCTTAATCAATCTAACCATAGACATCATTTATCTCTATGACAAATGTGCTGTCAGCGCATAATGACACTTTTTGAAGCATTGACTAGACGTTGCACTCAGCTCCACAGTGAACACAACCTTACACAGTTGGGAGCAAAATGCATGAATAGCACGTAGTGTATCTTTAACCATATACACAGGTGCTCCTGTGACTCCAGTGCACAAGACAACATTAAGAGAGTGTAAATGGGTATTTTTCCCATGTGTAAATAAAAACAAAAACAGAATATGTTTGGAAATTTACAAATCTGTCTCATGCCTATTACATTTTATTTAATTCATATTTTACTGAAAGTTGTACATAATGCTGACAAATAGTTTATAAATAACCAAACTGACATCAAACCATATAACATTGAAACATACAGTTTACATCTCTTTCAATCACATAAATTGGCTACAGTCTTGTTGCAACCTAAGGAATGTACTTTAGTCAATGCAGTACTATCAGTGATAATGCAACCTACTATGTTGGACTGAAATCAGAAGGGACTCAGCAAATCTAAGTTATAAGTATGATTTGAGGACAATAGTTGAAATAGCTCCAAAAAGAGCCCCCACTGATAATATTTCAACCCTTTTTTTACTATGCATGAATACTACCCAACCGTACCTCAATGCTGTCCCCATAGTTAACACTTTTTTCAAATACTGGAAATGTTAGTGCCAGGGACAAGGAAGATGTGGGTTAGTCACTAAGGGCCTGATCCAGACCTACGTCGATGCGCTGTGCGTACTAACGCACAGCGTATCGGCATGCACTCCCCCTGTGGCCGGCGTAATTACACACTGTTACGCTGGCTGAAGGCTACCCTAACTTCAGATGGAGTAACAGAGTGTAATTACGCCGGACACTGCAACATAACGTCTAAAACCCACCCTCCCGTCCTCATTTGCTTACCTCTTCACGTCTTCCTTGCCTAACTACAGCATAGTTACGGTGAGGAACGGCCCCCTCACCGTAAGTACGCAACAGTTAGGGATGCCCGATCCTAAGGAATGGGTTTCCCTAACTACATCGGGCAACATCTGCCTGGCGCATGCGCAGATCGGCTGAAATGCCGATCTTACGCATAAGCCCACCGTACCTACGGCGGCGGGCGTTAGTCTGGATCAGGCCCTAAGTTATCTAAGGTCTCTGGCTTTTACTACTTTATTACTTTTGAAGAAAGTAGTAGTTATATTAAAATTATATACATAAATTGGTAAGCTAGTACTTATATTATTATTTTTTTGGCCTAATTTATTTATCTAAAATAGGATGTCAACACGAAGCCTGTGATTAGCACCCGTGCCTCATAGCACAGAGGTCAAAACATGATAATAGGTTAAATGTCTCTAAATAAAGGTAACCCATGTATGTGTTTTTTAGGGAATTTAGACTATATCTGCAATAGGGCAGGGACTGAGAAATGACGGCAGCGCTGTGGAAACTGTGGAAAGCGATAATAATAATAATAATAATAATAATTAAGGACTTCATCCATATCTCTGTCCGACACCCGTTTTACAGCCGGGTTTCTGGACAGCGGCGTGTGTGTGCCAGAAAGATGTTCCATAACGGATCTCCAGGCATACAGAACTTAGTATTGTACACCTGAAGATCCATTTCCTTTGCCCGCCTGAGTAGGGAAGCTTTTAAATTTTACAGTAGAGGTGGGTTTTAGTGGTTTTGTGCAGATCAGCTGTCATCCATACGGGGTAAGTCATGTACAGTCCGAATGAGAGAGGTAAGTTCACTCCTCTACTCTGTATGGACTGCCAGACCTCCGACCTCTGTGCGTATGGTAAATGTACAGAGGTCTGAATCAGGTCCTAAGTCACCTATATACGATGTTGTTGGAATGTGAAATATTACACTGTTAAGATCTACAAAGAAAACTTATTGGCATACTAGCTGTACGTGGTATTTAAAAATTACATTGTTGTGTTATATTTATCATCACAACTTAAACTGTATGCCTTTAGTAAAATGTTTAACTGTGCACCAGCCAAAGTGCTAATTCTATCCTGTGAACTGAACAGAAAGTCTAGCTGTTGGCAGGAAAAAGCAAAGGCTCTCTACTTGTAAGGTTTAGGAAATGTAAAAACATGCCAAATTCTCTCGGCAAATAACTATGTTTTATAACTAATTAATTAGATATAATGTAACTAAGATAATGTATTGTTATAGCACATTAGTCCCCTGTTGTGCAGATAAACAACGGCTTACACATAAATTTGTAGACATACGATAAGGATATTAATTAAGTTAAAAGGGATTTTACTAAAAACTGTTCTTATATTTAATCTTAGATTTAAACTTATAAAATAAAAAGGCAAACAAAAAAAATAACTATTTTTAATATTCTGTCTGAGATAAAAGTAAAAATTGTTTCATGGTAATGCCGATAGCGGCCAATACCGTGTTTTACGTGTTTAATTTGATTATCAAACTATGAGACAAAAACAACAGATTGATTCTGCTTGGCTAAGGCAAGACCTTACTTATAGAGTAATCTACTACAACCTTGTGCATGTCATGTCTATATGTATGTATGTATGCAAGTTTATATATATTTTACTCATATAACATACACAAAGGCTTGGTGATAAAGCTAAAATTGTGATGAAGTAGCATTTTAGATACTGTTAATGCAAAAACAGAGATTTGGATGGTTGGAATGATATTTTTCTCTTTTCAAATGCAAATAAATATAGAAAAACCTCCAAGGAAGTAGCACTGGACATTTACCACACAATGAATATGATAAACATGACACAGTATACATTCAACAATATTATTGGACCGGATCCAGACCCCCGCAGGTGTTCCGTTCGTTCGGGGGTCAGTCCGTCCGCATGAAACAGGGGAGTGAACCTCCCTGTCACTCCCCTCTATCATGTGTAACAAGTGTGACTTACACTGCCATAAGGCAGCCTTAAGTAACACTTGCGGATTAGCAGTCTATCCGACCGCTGATCCATTCGTAAGTGGGTGGTGACACCCACACTGTACACTTTGCATGCTTCCTTTACCCACCTTAGCGAGATGAGGGGAAAAAACGGCACCTTTGATCTTAGTAAAAAGAAAAAACATCTGGAGGGCGCATGCATCTGTAATTGGGCAATTCTTCCCATGTCTGGATCTGGCCGATTATTATTATTATTATTGGATGCCTTTGGCGAGTATGGCACTTAGCATACAGGTACAAATCAGCCAAGTTCAACACAGCTACATGATCATACACAAAGCGCAAGTACAGTGCAGGAAATGGAGGTTAAGAATAATCCAAAAACTTCCGATGCAATGGTGCATTAAAACAAATAATAAAATGAAATCTGGATCTGATCCATTGACCCCACATTATACCTGAAAAATTATTCTACTTTTGTGATTCTTAATTGTACTTGGAAGTATACATTTTGCAGTGCATGCTGAAAAGCATTCAAAGTATTAAAGCTAAAAGTGGAACAAGGCTTACATGTCATTGAACAGTTGTAAACATATTGCTCAAATCTAGCAAGAGCCATTTATAATATCATTTATTTGTTTATTTATTTATTAACAGGTTTTTATATAGTGCCCTCAGATTACATAGCACTTTAAAATTTTACAATCATTTGGCTGGATCCAGACTTAAGTAAGTGCTTGAAATGAGTTACTCCTGGGCTAAACCATTTGATTGCAGTGGAAGACAAGTTCATTATATTTTTTGGATGCAGGGATATATCTTTGAATTGTTTACTGCACACAGATACTGACCAGCTTGGGATAGGAAACATCACCTCACAACACTAATACTGTTTGCAACAGATGAAATATGACTCCCCTGCAATCAACATGGTTTAGCCCGCCAGGAGTAACTCATTTCAAGCACTTACTTAAGTCTGGATCCAGCCAATGTAACAAGACTGGGTGGTAACAAACAGACTGGGTAGATAAGAGAGCCCTCATAGACTTACAGTTCTATAGGACATTGAGGATTGATACAAAGGGGAAAGTGCTATCAATTAGACCAGCCAGGTAAAAGTGCTCAGTGGTCTGTGTGATCCAGTCATACATCAGCAAGACTTAGGGAACATTTTGTATGGTAAGAGTAAGTATTCAAATTTGTGTTAATATGTAGCAGAAAGAAAACTAGATAACAAACTAGTTGTAAATATTGTAGACAAATGTTAAGAAGTGGGTTGAGAAATTTGGTAAGCTTGTCTGAAGAGATGAGTCTTAACGGAGCGCTTGAAAGTTTTAAAAGTAGAGGATAGTTCATGGGCGAGGAAGGTTATTCCAGAGAGTGTGTGCAGCCCGGCAGAAGTCCTGTAACCATGAATCAGAGCTTTTGATTAGTGTATAGGAGACCTGTATATCCTGTGAAAAACTGAGAGAGCGAACTGGAATATATCTTGAGATGAGTGAGCATACGTATGCAGGTAAATACAAAAACAGCCGTGCTGGAGAGGACTGGCAATACAGATGTAAAAACACCAATGGTTCAGAATCTGGAAATGTATTAAATTAGACTAGATAGATGAAAAAAATATATACATAAAAATATGCATACAAACACACAATATAAACGATAGACACAAAAATTAAAAATTATGAATATAAAAAATACTTGTACTAAATGTATCCAACACTGGGTATAGATCCAAATTCTGATGGTAATATTGAAGTCCACAGCCCGCAGAGAACCACCCCAGAGAGGAATAGGGGGGTCCGAACGGTAGGACAATTGTCACTGTGTGCAACTTCTATCAGATAAATAAGAACTCAATGTTCAATTGATATTGGTAAAAGGCAATACCCCAATATAGTTAACTAGAGATTTCTGGCATTGTCTTCCACACATTGGTATAAATAGGTGATGTCTTAGCAGTGTTAGGTACTCCAAACAACAGAATTGGCAAGTCAATAGGGACACAAATGAACAATGTGCAATTGTAGAAAGATGTTATACCATACCACAGGATTACTCCTATCCCGCAAAAATGACACAGCCGTCAGCAAGATAAACAGAGAGGACACACACAGCGCACGTGAGTTGTTGTCCACAGAGCACCGGCTCTGAAACTGAGAGGTATTAAACGCTGACAGTCTGTTAGCCGGGAGGAGGAGAGTAACAGGTGTAGCTTCAAAACCAGAGTGGATGATATTTAGCAGCTCTGATCACAGGTTGGATACATTTAGTACATGTATTTTTTATAATTTTAAATTTTTGTGTCTATCGTTTATATTGTTTATTTGTATGCATCATTTTATGTATATATTTCTATCATCTATCTAGTCTAATTTAATAAATCTCCACTTTCTGAACCATTGTTTTTTTTTACACCTGTATTTATTTCTTTGTTGTTTTTTTGGGGGGTATTGCACTTACCTTTCCAGACAGTGCTTGTGGGGAGAGATCTGGCTTATAGGGTATACACATTATTAATCCATTCTGTGTTTCCCCTCACGAGATTTAGTGCATACCTTATTGGGTTATTGAATATGTATGCAGATGCAGTCTTATTGATGGCTTCTCTAGAAGTGCATTTTGCAAGGAATATCAGTATAGCTGCTGCATGAAGTATAGACTGCAAGGGGATATATTGTGGGAGTCCAACAAGGAGAGCATTGCAATAATCAATGTGGGTGATGATTAACGCTAGAATAAGAGTTTTTGCAGTATCCTGTGTTAGATATTTGCTTATTCTGTAAATGTTTTTTAGATGTATATAGCAGGATTTAGAAACAGATTGTATGTGAGAAACAAAGAATAGTTCATGGTCAATAGTAACACCAAAACAGTGAGCTTTTTGAGTAGGGATTATTTACGTTTTCTCAACAGAAACAGAGTAACCAGGTGGGTAACTTTTATTAGCAGGTGGAAATATTATTAGTTCTGTTTTTGAAAGTCTAAGTGTGAGATGGTGGGAGGATATCTAAGATGAAATGGCAGAGAGACATTCAGTTACACAGGCCAATACAGATTGTGAGCGATCAGGGGTAGAAAGGAAAATTTGTGTATCATCTGCATAGAGATGATACTGAAATCCAAATGACTTTATTATCTGTCAAAGAGAAGTTGTATAAATAGAGAAGAGCAATGGACTTTACACTGAGCCTTGTGGTACTCTAACAGATAGAGGAAGAGCAGGAGAGGTAGATCCAGAAAAGCAAACACTAAAAGAGCAATTAGTTAAATAGGATGTGAACCATGAAAGAGGCATTTCCTGAATACCCAGGATTGTAACATTTGTATGAGAAGAGAGTGGTCATCAGTGTCATAAGCAGCAGAAAGATCAATGAGAATTAGAAGAGAGTAGTGACCCTTAGATTTAGCAGTGATTAAATCATTGACCACCTTGATCAGTGCAGTTTCCGTGGAGTGTCAGGAACAAAGAGGATCCATAAGATTGTGTGAGGAAAGGAAGTGAGTGAGACGAGTATAGACAAGTCTCTCTGGCAGCTTTGAGGGGCATGGAAGCTGGGAAATAGGCCAGTAGTTTGAGGGAAAGTTGGGGTCATAGTTTTATTTTTTCAGAATTGGAGTGATTAGCGCATGTTTGCATAAAAAATGGGCAGATTCCAGCAGAGTGGCAGATACTTTCTCTTTATTTGTAGGTTGGATGTGGACATGGTGTCAGAGTATGGAGGAGTGGGGCTGGGCATTATGTTTGTTGATAAGGAGATGGAGGAGGAGGATAATTCCTGTCTGATCTGGTCAATCTTCTCCTTAAAGTACAATGAAAGATCTTGGGCACAGCTGGAACTTGGTGGATTTTGTACAGGAGTGCTCAGAAAGGAGTTAAATGTGTGAAAGAGGCCCTTGTGGTTAGAAGCCTGGGCAGAAATGAGAGATTGAAAGTAGGTTTGTTTGGCATTGTCCAGAGCATCTCTATAAGTGTGATAAGTGGTAGTGTAAGTTAAAAAGTCCTGGGGAGAACAAGATGTGCGCCAACTACATTCTGCTCTACGGGATATTTTTATAAGGTTTTGCGTGTCCTTAGTGTGCCATGGCTGTCGTTTAAGTCGTCACGGTACATAAGGGGTAGCTGGAGCAGCTTCATCAAGAGCATCAAGATATGGCCATATCAGGAGAGTGTAAAGTAGGAACTGAAGAGAGGAGTTGTTGCACAGATTGAGAATGGCATTAAGATTTCTCTGGGTGTGAGAAGGTCTTGTAGAATTAGACAGAAAAGAGTAGAGCTGGTGGGGGAAAGTTTGCAGGTGACAAGGGTGATGGTCTGAGAGAGGGCGAGGACAGTTATTAAGATCAAAGACTGAGCATAGTTTAGAGAATACAAGATCAATGCAATTGCCATCCTTATGTGTAGAAGAATCGTCTGTATATAAAATACTGTTTACTTGCAACAAGTGTACAGACAGTACTGACAATAACATATATTCATAATTAGAGTCAATATTAGACTCTACACAGATCTCCTTTGATTTCGATTTAGAGGCACTGTATGAATTTTCACTTCTGTGGATCAATTCAGGATTTGTTTACCATAACGAATCAAGTCTCTTTAATAATTTTACCTGGGTCAAACTGAATGAGTCTAGAAGGACTGGCAGAAAAGTCTTTCCCATCCATAGCGTTTATGCCATTCACCTTCAATGTAAGACAAAACAATACATAATAAGTAATGCATTTATAAATCTGTTATATGCAAAAGCTAGGTATGTTTCATTGAATGCCTAAGTGAAAAGATATCAAAATACTCTCAGCTGGGTACAAAAATAAAGATGACATATTCTTGCATATTCTTATTTACAGTTACTGTTTATGTTATCTGTATATTACTATTTATAAATGTTTTTTTATTTGTGAAGGGCATTCTAAGTCATTCTTTACTGTAAGTACAACATGGATGATAAAGTTGTTTGTTTGGATATAATATCAAACCTTTTTCAGCTTCATTCCTCTATTGACTTGGGAACATTAGCTTCCAGGATTTATTGATATGTTAGACCTGATTATATTTCTTATGCTGCTGTCTGCTACAGAAATCTCATGCACAATACTTCACTCTGAGGCTTAAATTAATGTTGTCTTCAAATGTTTATATAATTTTTTTTTACAAATGTATGTGATTGTGGTTCTGCTAACAAATCCATATACAACATATCTATGTAAACAGCGCTGTACTGTGAACTGTTGTTGTCTATTTGGTATTTTACTAAGCATAGAAAGAAGGTAAATATGGGCCTGATCCAGACCTACGCCTATGTGCGTAGCGTATTATCGCCAAACGTACCACTGATCCACGGCAATAGGCACTCCCCTTGCTCGTACCTAGTTTAGCTTCGATACGCTCGCCAAACCCTACCCTAACTTTTGTGTTCGTACCCGCGGCCGTCCATACGTTCATCGCGTATTAACAACGCTTAGCACGCCCATAATGTACGATTTAAATGCCTCACCCCGCCCTCGGTGCGTGGTTACGGCTTTCGTATGGCAGGCACGCCCCCATGATCGGTAATAAGAAGCGGTTACGATTAAGGCACATACGCCAAGATTTACAGAAAGGCCCATACGCAAAGATTTACAGACCGTAACATGAGTATATCATCTGCCCCACGCATGCGCAGTAAGTACAAATGTCAGTTTTTACGCTTACGATCAGCGTAAAACCGCATCCAAGCGTAGGTCTGGATCAGGCCCTATGAATCAAAATGCAGGTTGCTTTGTGTTTCCCCTCTCTCTTAAACTTGTCTTTCAGTGTTCATTTTTCATTTTATTTTCTATATTTGTTGAATTACAATAAATTTAGCAAGAAGAAATGTTCATAAAAATGGGCTGGATCCAGACCTTGTTAAGTGCATTTACTTAGTTACTCCTGGGCTAAACCATGTTGATTTCAGGGGAGTCATATTTCATCTGCAGCAAACAGTATTAGTGTTGAGAGGTGATGTTTTCTATATCAAGTCTAAATCACAGTGTGATAGTAAAGCTGGTCAGTATCTATGTGCAGTAAGCAAGTTAAAGATATATCCCTGCATGCAAAGAATACAATTAAACCTGGCTCCCCCTCCTGAAATCAACATGGTTTAGCCCTTAAGTAACTAAGTTCATGCACTTAAATAAGGTCTGGATCCAGCCCATTTTTCTTAAGTTTGTATCCTGTAGCAGTTATGTTAGTTTCTTATAGTGTTTCATTAGGAGATTTGCAAATAAATAAATAAATAAATAAATACATATACACAGTATATACTGTGTAAATAAATAAATATATATATATAGTGGTTGCTCAAATGAATTTAAAAGTTAATATAAAGCAGGTGCTAGAATGCTAGAAAGGTATGGGGAAATCTACATAGATACAAACAAATGTAACCCCAGCACTCTTGCATTAACCAGAAACTAACCATGACATTCTATCTTTAAATTTAAAAAATCTGAGAAATTTGTTACGTTTATGGTTTTGTTACATTTGCAAATATATGATAAGTCACCAGCCACTTACAAGGCTATATATACATACATATACACACAATTTGGTACAGATGGGCTCCAGTTAAATTCACTGGCTATGAGTTCTGTGTCAGTCTTACTTTTTTTAAATAATCTTTACAAAGAAAGGTGTATATTTCAGTTTGTTTAAATTAGTTACAATAATAACTAAGATTGTGCTGACCGCATCTGACCGAAGGCTAACACTAGCCTCCTAAGGTTAACACCCCCGATGAAGTAACTCTACGAAACGCGTAAGGTAGAGACTAGAAATACATTAAAGTCAATGTGAAACTGTCTTGCTGAGCTATAAGAACATGTGAAAACATCTCTGGGACACTGGAAGATTGTGCGCACATGTTATATAAATCTTTGTGTGTTTGTGNNNNTATTTTTTTTTAAGGCAAAAAATATGCCGAACATTTTCAGTTAAATATTTCATTGTGTATCCATAACCTTAAATAGATTTCCCAGGGGGACTCCACATGGATCGTTTAGGGAAGCTGGTGCACATGATACAGCACACAAGACACATATATTATATAAATTCAGTATAGTTCTTTGATTGGGTTTAAATTAGGTACAATTAGTATTCAGCTACAAACTTAAGTATATGCTTATAACCAGAATGAGAGTTCTTACATAGTGGGGGAACAAGTGGTAAAAAAGAAAATATGCTTTGGTCCCCTGCAAGCCTTGTGTACTGAAAGTCTCATCAGATGATGATGTCATGCTCTATGCTCTAGCGGGACCTTCATTGTAGCTCCACTCTGTTGCCTGCTGCTTCAGTTGAAATGATCCTGTCTGATTTCACCCAGGGCCCAATCTGTGCAGAAGTGTTCTACAGCACCCAGGCAGTATAAGAAGTGTGATATTTTAGAAAATACATTTTGTTAGTCATCAGGATTGAGTTATAATGTTAAATACAAAAGCAAAGAAAGTCTGAGCTTCCTCCAATAAAATTAGATCCATTCTCAGTATGTGATTAAATTATATAAATAAAGACATCAGGTATGTTACCTTTAATGAAATAAAAGCAGAGTCTACAGGGTAACCTCTCCGTGTCAACGTCAAAGACACCACTGCCTCTGTCTCGCACACCTCATACATAGCCTGGAGCAACTCAATGCGAGACCATTTTATTTCCAAGCTGCAAAAAATGAAAAGGCCCCAGTGAAGTAATTAGTGCAGGTCACATTTCTGTTCATGCTGACTGTTGCATTGATATGGATATATGTTACAACTCCCATAACAACAATGAACACAGAAAACTTCTACTTCTACAAAGCACCAACTGCTGCTCCCACCATGCTGCCACTTTAGCACAGTCTGTGTCTTCCCTGTGTGTTCAATGAGAAATAAATAGAGAAAAAAACCAAATACATTTAACTATATAAATATATGTATGAAGGACATGTACTCTGATACAATTTGGCTGATCATAGGACTGTTAGGGCTTTTTTTTACTCAACAGAAGTTACTAAAATATTAATTAATACTCATGTTTGTTTCATAGCTTATAGTACTAAAGTATATTAATTCCTGTTGTTTATAATTGAATTCGGTTTAGAAGGATTGTGTGTTCATAATATTTTTAATGAAGACAACTGTAAGTAACAATCTAATATTTAATATTCTGAATTAGTGGATGGTAAAAAAAATTCTACCATGATAAGAAATGTTGTTGACCTGACCTGATTTCTTCTTATTTTCTTCTTGTATTTCATAACAGGGAATTTAAATGTGTACATCATGTTTCCACTCCTAATGCCCAGGAAACTAGTAACAGTACATATGAGCTAGGTTATAAATTTGAGCAGGGCTGCCCTAGCTACTTTTGGAGGAGGCCCAGCAATGATGCTGAGCTGTTCCCACTAGATTCCTGGTCCCTACTCTCAAAACAGCAGAGCAGCGGCCCTCTATTGCACATATACCATATGTGTGCAAAAGAGACTCTATTACGAGCAGAGCATCAGTAGGAGGGAGAATGACAGCAGAACAGCATTGCCAGGCTCCATAATATAGTAGCATATTTGCAGTTGCCTCAGTAGTTAGTACACTGCATTTAATACTTTCATACTTTTTTTTTTTTTTAAAGGGCCCAGATTTATAAAGGCTGTTGCAAGCTGGAAACAAGATTTTTTAAATGATAGAAACCATATTATTATTATTATTATTATTATTATTATTATTATTATTATTATTACTACTACTATTGTTAACAATTATTATAAATTATGTTTATGTATGTTTTTAGTCTTAGGACTTATTTATTTATTAATAAATGGCACGATGCATCCATTCATAGCATTTTTTTCCTTTATTTGAATTGTTCTTTTGAACATGGCATGAGTTTTTAGCACAAAGTTGGAAAGATGGTAATTCTAGGTCTTTAAGCATTTTTCCCCCTTAACCAATAATGCTAAAATAGTAGGGCAAGAGTGACATCTACTGGTGATATGACTGTAATATTGCTGAGCACAACAGTTATAGCAGGAAATGTTTCATGAGAACAATTGTAAGCTATTTACAGATCCAATTTAACTGCTACACTACTTTAACTGAGCACATTCTAATCTACTCTTCCAGATTCTCACATTATAATTTACAGACAATGGGGCAGATCCATAACTACGTATTTCCGCGATTTTACGCGTGGCGGAGGCGTAAATTCACAGATTTGAACGCACTGCCCATGCGCAACATAGAAAATACGCACATTCACGTAGTGGGTGATTCACGTATGTCTCACGTAAATACTTACGTGTGGGCATGCCAAATTTACGTTCGTCAACAATACGTGCGTTTTACGTGAAGCAGGCGGGGGGGGGTATTTAAAGTGTACAGTATGGGTACGTTTAGCTGCGTAAATTCTAGCTGCGCTGCGTACGTTAGTCAGTACGTCTGTTAGCGGACCCATGCTGTTACGTTTGGAAAAGTTAAGGTAGGGTTTGGGTAGCGTATTTTGACAAAATACGTCCGTGCAAGGGGTGTGCCGAGGGGAGTGTAGCGAACTTACGTGTACAAAAATATGCTTCGCGGATAAACGTACGGCACACGTAGTTCTGGATCTACTCAAAGATGATAACATGGTACTATAATATTGTTAATAGTGTATGAATATTGCACTTGCTTGTGGTTAGGAACTGGTCAGTGGAAAAAACTCATGTGCAGTCTGGATGTGTTGCATGATATACACATTGCAGACAGCTAATTGTGGGCTGTGTGTATTTTAAAATATGCCCCCATTTCAAAAATCCCGCCACAGATCCCCCAACCACAGAACTGCTGCCAGACTCAACACTTTCATAACCGGATAGGTTAGTGCAGGGGAGGGGATGTATTTTAGTATGGTAGTTTTAAGGTTAGGCTGCGGGGACGGGATGGATAGGAGAAGGGGAGAGTTAAAGTTAGGCTGTGGGGAAGCGATGGAGCCTAAAAGGGTAGACTTAAGGTTTGGCTGCGGGTAAGGGAGTCTTAGGGTTAGGCTTCGGGGAAGGGAGTCTTAGGGTTAGGCTGTGGGAAAGGGAGTCATAGGGTTAGGCTGGTGGGAAAGGAAGGGTTAGGGTAAGGGTAATGGAAGGGGAGGGTTAGGGTAATAATTAGCATAAGGGTTGGCAGAAACTAGAAATTTTAGCACCAGGTGCCAGCGTTTGGGAAATAGAGAGCGGCACTTAACTTCTACAGCAGGGCAGGAAGTTTCGGTGCACTGCAGTCTTTGCTAATGGGGGTTTCGAAAACGGCCCTTTTAAAAAAGTGCCGTTCTCAGTGGCGATCCACACCCAGTCTGAAAGTGTAATTTTTTTATGTAAACATCACACTATGGGCCTGATTCAATTGCAGGCGTTATTTTAAAAAATTTAGCGTCGGAAAAAATACGACGCATTCGCCCGCAAAAAATCCCCTAATTCAATTGTTTTATTACGCTGCGCTAAAACAGCAGGCAGCGAAAAAAAAAAATTACGGGAGAAAAAAAAACCTGATTCTAAACGCCGCAAATCACCTCCTGCTAGCAGGAGGTGCCCGACGCTACTGAGAGGCTATTACCCAGTGCCTGAAATCACGTTCTCACGATACTTCAGGCACTGGGTAATAGCCTCAGTAGCGCCTGCACTTCCTGCTACCAGGAAGTAATTTGCAGCGTTCAGTGAAGGATTTTTTTTTTCTTCTAGCAGCTGCTCAGCGGTCCCTGGATGACAGGGCATAGTATCTAATGCCCTGGCATCCATGGGCATGCTGATGCTTGTAGTTCTACAAGCATCAGCATGCCCTGTTGGGGCACAACATAGGGCAGCGTTAAAAATCCGCACCTCTCATAGGTGCAGATTTTTATCGTTCAAAAACTGGCGTATTTTTAACGCTAGAAAAATAATTGAATTGTAAAAAAAAATATCAGCCATAATTTTACAAAAAAATAGCGTTAAAAATACGCCGCCGAACGCTTTTTAGCTAATTGAATCGGGCCCTATGAATGCAAAAACTCAGAGATCCTGATCAATTCTACAGTCTACAATGAGCTAGTGCCTATGGGAATTCCACCATATTATACTGTTTTTGCAAGTCACAGATTATGATTTTTGCATTATATGCACATGCCTCCATATTAGTTAGGAACCAGTTTTCAATTTAAGGAGACTTTTTTTATGGTAATGATTGTTATTTTCAAAATGTGATTCGTTTTTATTGTTTGATTTTGTTTAGCATAAAGGGCTTATGCTATTTAATTGGGTTAAAAAAAAACCAAATACATTGAAACAATAAGCAAACCACAATCATATATAATTGTGTAGCTTGTTGCAATACATATCTTTCACCTTTCATTTTTCATCTGTTGACTGCAAGTGTGCACTCATTTATTGTATGTCCAATCCAAAGTGCTTGTGCATTGATGCTATAAATATTTCGGATCAGGTAAGATAAAATTTTTAACTTTGTGCACCAGCATTTTGTATGCCAAATCTCCGATCAAGGCTCTACGGTTGACTTGCTAAGCATCTGAATGCTACCATACAGTGCAGGCAGTATTTGCAAAACAAGGCATCGCAGCTAACACTCCTAAACACAGATGGTGGAAGTAGAAATAACTAGGCTCAGCGAAACCAATAGATTTCACCCCTATGCCTATTATATTATCATAATATTACAAAAGCTAAGAGAAATACATAGTATAGACAGAACAATAAGCCTATGTGATCACCAAAATGTTTCCTTTCTTTTTTGTGTTACCCTATTATGTTTTCACAGCACACTACAGACATATAGTAATTTTATAATCTACAGTGAGAAAAAAAAGTGACTTTTATGTATATGAGCAAGTATTGTGACAATATAAGTATATAATAATCTTTAACTTACATGTGTGGTGTTGCTCTGTTTCCTGCTGGATCTGTAACTTGTATTTCCACGGTATCATGATACACATCAGTTGATGGATTTATAATATACACTATGGATTTGCTGTTTAAATCCTTTTGAGTGAATTGTTCTTTAACATAGAGGCCTGGTAAGACAAATGTTATGAGTTGGTGACAGAGAGAGAGAGAGACAAGAAACCTAACAGTGACCACTAACTATAGTGTACTACAGCAACCCGTGGTGATGTTTAGAGTTAAGACCACCCTAGCAGAAATACCTTGAAAGGGGGAGGTGGCTTATATATTTTCAAATACGTACAACTAATATTTCAGCATTTTATTTTAAATAGAGAGAGTGGTAAAAATGGAGCACTGAGGAGGGAGGGGTTATAAAATGAACAGTGGGGATAGGTCAAAACCCAAGGCAAGGGGTATAGAGGGAACAGGTGACCACTAAACCTCCTACAGTAAAAGGAAATCTCTCCATGCCTTTGTTACGTGACCTGGCGCCTTCTTGACCCATTAAAAGGTTAGTGATATAAACATTTACAATTAGATAATTTTCTCAACTGCAGTTTTTATTCCTGAAAAACAGATATGGACTCACCTACAGGAGGTGCCTTGACGCTGGGCAGGTGATCTTAACCCAATATAGCTATATTGTGAACTAATCCTCCTTTATGTACGTGCTGACACATAGGGCCTGATCCAGACCTACGTCCGCTTGCGTGGTTACGCCGGCTGTAAGCGTAAAATCGCCAGTTAGAACGTTCTGCGCATGCGTGTGGCAGACGTTTTCCATCGTAATTTTGTAACTTTTTTAGCATGAATCGGGCGTCCGTACCATTTGCATATAAGCGCACAAAGGGGCGTGCCAAAAAAACTGATCCCGGAAATACGCTGGAGTTAGTGAATGTAGGCGGGGGAAGGTATTTAAAACGTTCAGTATGGGCTGGGTTACCTTGTTACGTCGCGTTAGTACGAACGGGCAGGTGTCGTAACGCAGGGAAAATTTAGGGTAGGGTTTAGCCAGTGTAATGAAATGAAAGTAAGGCGAGTGTCGGGGGAGTGCTAAGTTTTTACGCTGATCGCTAATATGCTCGGCGCTCATTCGTAGGTCTGGATCAGGCCCATAGTGTTATATACTGTTTGTTCAGTGAACCGGACCTCTCTTGTTCCTTGCAGTATTTTATTTATTTGGTTTGATTTTTTCTCATACAGACTTTACATTATACATATTTCACACAAATTGCTTTTTTAATTAATCTTAAATGTTTGTTTTGTTAAATTAAAAAATATATTTTTTTCTTTAAAAAGCAGCAGGTGTGTAAGTTGTATTATGTATTGTCTGTTGGAGTGAAAATTAAATATAAACTACAACAGTGAAAACATAAATTCTGTCTGTCTTTTTTGATGGGGCCTCTTCTATAGGATTACATTTAGACTGTGTAAGACTTGTTGTACAATTATTTTCCTATTCCATCTTGTCAACATACAGTGCTGCAGTAGTCTACAGTGCCCATGCTTACCTGAAGTTGCATTCTCTAGGTAACTTTTATGTGGACCACTTATTATTTTAAAGACAATTTTTTCTGCCTCTGTTCCTGGATCAGTAGCCTTAAGTTCCCTTGATGTTATGTAGATTCCATAGCGACCATCTTTGAGCAACTGTACTTTAGTTGCGCAGTTAAAGTGAACAATTTGGGGGCTAGTATCATCAGGAAAATCCACCTATGAAAAAATTGACTGAAAGTTCATGGTGCAAGTTCACATAAAATTCAAATTAAAAAATGCCAGTCTGTAGTGCACCTTCAGTATTCATAACATTTTCATATGTGCATACACTCATCCTGGAATTACTGTAAAAAGAGTTAAATGTAATAGCATAGAAAGTGCAGTTCAACATGGTTTTACCAATGTGCAGATTTGCTCCTTTTTTCCTGTTACTCCCAAATCTGCAAAAGCTCCTATCACAGCAATCGCATTTGTTGCTATTGATCCAGAGTCTGAATGTACACACAAAAACAGGGGGAGATGTACACCTGAGCAAAACCATGTTAAACTGCAGGGGGGGGAACTAGGTGGTGCCAGGCAGGACTGGGGCCAGAGCTGGACGGGGCTGGGAGGGGACCGCTGCCTGATAGTAGGCTCATCTGTGCTCAGCACTGACACATAGAATGCTGTTTTAAGCCGTCAGCCTCTGACACCTTGCACCTTGCTTACAGTGCAGGAGGAGAGGCTGCCACAGGCCCCATAGCTGCTGCACCCCTTGCACACCGTGTAGTAATGTCCCTACTTACATTTTCTGGATCAGCCCTATATTGTTTCAAGTTTTTTTATGCAATATATAATTCCTTGATGTACATTAAATACCAACATTTTTCATCAACAATTGTTTAAAATTGCTATTTTTTTTTACATTCATTAAACTGAGTGTAAAATTAAATGCAGAGAATAAATCACCTAAAAAGTTAGGGACATTCATGCTACATAAATGTTGACAATTATTTAAAATGTTCCATTAGAGAACATGCAGGATGGCATAGGCATGTATATTGCTTTCCATTTCTTTAAAGCAGCCTACAACAGCATCTGTTTTATATGCAGCCTATGTTATTACACTTACTTGTATTATGAAGGATACTGGCTCAAACTGCACCTTCCCATCAATTATGAATCCTTGATTTGTTTTATCTACAACAGTAAATGTAAACTTATCAATTTGAGCATCTTGACCATTATGTTTGTAGGCAACATCCATGTTATCAATATCTTTCTGGGTAAAATAGTTTTGCTGTAGAGGTGATCCTCTAAAATATAACTGCCCATATCGTGGAAGGTCAACCAACAAAAATGTTATATTCTGAAGAGATGTGTCTGGGTCAGTTGCTTGAAGGGTTTCTGGTGAGATGAATTCCATGGATCCTTTTGTTTGTCTAAGACCGTAATTCTTTGACAATGTCGGAAGAATTCTGTCTGCCATCTCCACTGCAATGTCCAAGGTACCATGCTTTGTTCGCAGGCCATTGCTGACAAGGAATCTGGTAAAAAAAGGCAAGGGAGCCTTCAGCAAGTGTCCCTTTTTCACCATCTACACAAAAGAAATGATAGCATACCTTTACTAAAGGGCTTTTCCATTATCTTGCTTGGACGTCTTACCTTACGTTTGTGAGATGCTCCAAACCTCTTTGTAATGCTCAGCTTACAATATTTTATTTATGTTTATGGCAAATGACATTTTCATTTTTTGTTAAGATATAGAGACATGTAAATTCCAAATATTTGAACAATGAATTTTGACGGAAGTGGACATTGGCCTAGGAAATGCAAATTTATGCTTCTTTGCTGGTATTTTTCTTTTTCACCAACTACTGATACCAATACATACAGTGAGCATGTCTTCAAATGTCAAAGCCCCACACACAGAGGTGGCCCTAGGTTTTGTGGGGTCCTAGGCAAAAAATGTAAAAGGGGCACCATAAAACAATGGCATATTGAATATGTTATTACTGTTATCATTTTTTTGTTTGATTTTCTCACTCATACAGACCTTAGATAAGATATATTAAATGTTTTTTAATAAAAAAAATATATATTTATTTCTACTAATTTTCAATAAAAACATTAATTTCATTTTCATTACAACCATAATAAAAATAAATGATTTATTTTCTTTGAATAAGCAATTGCTATAATATGTATAGCGTAAGGCCTGTATGAGAGAGAAATCAAATCAAACAAAAAAAAACCAGTGATGTTCATGAGATTACTTACCTCTCCTGCGGCGGATGTGCAGTGGGTCCAGCGGCGCTTCTGAAAATGAATGGGTGAGTATGCCAATCGGCATACTGACCCATTTCAAAAACAAAAATCTAAATCTTGGTCATACGAAATAGGGAGAGACGAAAATTAACTTTCGACTGTCTCTACTTTGGTATGATTAAATGACACAATTAAATCTACCCCTTGCCCCTTACAACTTAGACATAAAAAAAAAAAAGTTCTATATTAAATGAAATATGAAGTGCAGCACTGAGCTTCGGTTAGAAAGATACAGAGCTTCAGTGACGGAACCTGATATCTGGGAAAATGCTTCTTCAGCGGGGTGCCCCTTCTGCATCCCTGTCTGCTGGCCTTCTTTGTGGGGCCCCCGAGCAACAGGGCCCTAGTCAGCCACCTATTTGGCCTATACCTAGGCCCACCTCTAAACGCATATGGGCAGACAACAAGACAATGTTTCAACTACAAAACTTTTTGAGCTAATTATGTTAAGTAAAATGTGGAGAGTGGGTATATGAAAATATGCACAGTAAGGGTTCATAATCTGTAAGCCGGCTAAGGAAAGCCAATGCCAGGACAACAGCAACCATAACCAATCACTCATTAGTGCTGAATGATAATGTTGTTTCCTTTTCATATTTTATTTCTTTTTAAAATCCATTGTTTACCAAGCTTTAATGCTACATGACACTGAAATCAATTTATTTTTATAAAATGATCTCACTACTTTAACAATGTTTTTGCTTGTTATGTGTAATGTTCTGAAGTTTAAAGGGCAGTGGAAATTTTTTATGTTACATCAGTTCCAGAGACTACCACTGTTATACTTTATATTATTATTTAGCCAAGGCATCTGGTAGTCAAATGAGACAATTCTGCTGTCACACTAGGGAATTCTACTAGTGCACTGACTGTGCTAAATACAAATCAATGACAGTTTTATACACTGGGAAAAAATATATGTTTAGGGTTAAAAAAAAAGACATAAAAAATTCTCTGTGCAGTGCCTCAGATCCAGTATAAAATTAAGACCAAGCTACAACACAACTCAGAAGAATAACTGCCTCAGCTGAAACAGTTAATATCTGAGAGTGAAAGCCTTTGGTGCTCAGCAGGGTCCACATCTTCAATTGAACATTACAGATCCTCTGTGCTGCCTGCAGCTCCATGGTGATGGAACTGGCTACAGAGGCTGCCATCTGTCATGGAATTTGAAAAGATAAAGAGGAGAAAAAAAAAACATAGGAGCAGTAAATAGTTCCAATTCAATGCAGGATCAAGCCAGCGTGTCAAAATGGAGGACATTTGCGTCTGTACTTGGCATGTCTGTGCCAGCACCTG
Organism: Limnodynastes dumerilii; assembly: GCA_011038615.1. Taxonomy (NCBI): domain Eukaryota; kingdom Metazoa; phylum Chordata; class Amphibia; order Anura; family Limnodynastidae; genus Limnodynastes; species Limnodynastes dumerilii. Next base: position 171,763 of record WWET01001262.1, read on the forward strand.
ATGTCAGGGGTTGCTAATCACTCGGTGTCATCTGCCTAAACAAGAAGTGCCACATTCTTCTTCCAGCCCAGAAGCATCAGACAATACATAGTAATATTTCTGACTCACAGAAAGTGCAATAGTGGAACATAAAATCTGCACTCAGACATGCATTAATTGATGTCGCCCCGGCTGTTCTGGCCTGCTACCGAAAACAGCAAGGGAAGAACACCAGGTTAACGGACAAGGGGCTTCTGCCAGATTTATAACGGCAAGAAATGTTAATTAAAAGATTTTTTTTTTATTTTTTTTAAATGAACAAGCCTTTGTTTTAGGCTTCCTAATTATATTTTCCTTTTAAAACAGCCTGTCCGTACCAGCTTTATATCACTGAGTTGGACTGGTGACAATCTCCTGTGAGATGACACTGCAACACCAGGTGCGATCGTGCCTCTACCAGATGCGGGGGCTACTGAAAACACTCATTAGCATTCAAGCTTTATGTGTCCAATTTTTGGTTATTAATTCTTAAAGGATTATTAACACTGGACCCCAGTGATCAATGTCTCTATGATTTTATAGTATAATAAATGTGCCATTCTTTTATCATTACAGGAAATTTAAATAAAACATTTACAGTGGTATAAAATGCAAATTACTTGGAAAACAAGTGACAGTCGTCCTATGGAGAGTCGGAAAGTAATTCATGCTGCTCCTTAAACCTAACTAAATGATTATTTATGTCCTAATGTGAGTTATATGGAAAAGCGGGCACTGTTCACTGGCTTCTCGGAATCACAAGGTTATGCCAAAAGAACAAGAACAATATTAAACACTGACGTGCTTACAAACCCTATCAATTAATGATTGTTGTCATCTTACGTATTGTCAATTTTATTGAAGAAAATGTAAAAATGATTGATCTGTCTGTAGCATTATTATTATTATTATTATTATTAATAATAATAATAATAATAACAGTCATTCTATAGGGCATGTAAGTAGTGCAGTGAATATTGCTTGCTATGTTGTTTGATCTTTCTGTCTAAAATACAAAGATCTCATATATAATCTATAAAATAACGATTTAGTACATAACATAAAGTTTGAGAATAAATATAGGTTGAAAATCACTTCATGTGTTTTCGTGCCAGGAAATGCCAGGGTACCAAGTGGTCTCCTGGCATTGAAGAGATTAGGTCAATAAATCATTTGTTAGCGCAGACAGAAAAGACAGACAGGAGAGGCTTGCCATCCAGACACCTACTTGAGCATATCAGCAGCAGCTGCAGATTTGCCATTGTGGACATAGCAGACAGTCTGAGCAGCCACATCCATCTGACTGAAGCTTGTTATGGGAATTCCAGGATGGTTAACATATTCAATCTGCCCGTACTGAGGCGGGGAGGAGAGCAAATAGAGCAGATCTTCTGGTTTATCAGTGCCATCCGATGCCAGAAGGACATTAGTACTTAAGATGACCCTGTCTCCTCTTGACACATGAAGTGTTTTCACAAATATTGCAATGTCTCCTAATGAAATACAGAAACATAACTGTTAATACTGGGAACTTCATAGAGAGTTATACAGAATAAACTAAATGCATTACAGACATGTGTAATAATAATAATACCAATAATAATATAAAGTATTGATCACTTCGTGATACTTATAGAAAAAAGTGCTTGATACAGGACGACTTATTCACTGATCAGTAATAAAGAATATACTTTCCCTGTACATGAACATAGTCCTTTTTGATGTATTATTCCAGAGCAGAGGGAAATGGATGGTGATTTATGAAGTAGATGGCTTTACAGGGACTGCATACAACAACTGTTATACTAATGTATACAGCTGAATGTGTAAAGTCTTCCACACTATAAGAAACACATACATTTCTATAACTCACCCTTCTCCACGTCTCTAATTGTTATATGGAACTGCAGTTCAGGCGATCTGTTTTTACTGTCCCACAAGTGGAAAGCAAAGCTGTCATGATTTTTTGAGCCAATGGTCCCTCTGTGAACATATCTAAGGAGGTTCATATCAATATCAATTTGAGTGCACTTCATTCCAGTCTGTAAAGTCACCCAGATTTCATGTTCCTTTAATGAAAAACATTACTATATCAGTACAACGCTTACAACAACTGCAATTATGAATAGGACAGTATAATAACAAACACGGCTCTTACTGTAACAAAACAGACAGCCATAATTCAACATGATTTTTTCTATTGCAATAAATATTTCAAGAAAACCCATATTTTCTTAGTATTTCATTTGTGGCATTAAAAATAGATGTAGTTAAAACATTTGATTATGATAAATGGATAACATTAACAGAAGAATACTGGAGTAAATAATCCACCATCTTGTCACTATTTCTGTGAAATGCATTGGAAGTATTTTTATTTGATAGTTGCAATAAATAGAAAATTGCAGACACATAATGTCACATTAATTTAGTATAGTAGTAAAGTGCATTACATCAGCAATTGTGTTAGGGTTAAATCTGTGCAGACCGTATAAGCAGATAATAAATTGTATTACGTAAACATTTATAAATGTCAGTACAAACCTTTATTTGAAGTTCTCCTTGTCCTGGAGCTCTGTCAATGATATAATAAATGTGTTCTCTGGGTGTATCCTTATCTTCAGCTGACAGTACAGCACTTGAAATGATATAATATTCACCTATGCTCAACACTACTTCACACTGTCTTGTAGAATATAATACAAATATTTAGAAATCAGTTTTAAAATAGTACAATGAAGACAAATAAGAAACAGTTTTTCATTAAAATTTACTCATTTTGTTTGCATTATTTTGAAAACTTATCCCCCACTAAAGGGCTTGTCCAAGTTATCACCAAATTAAAGGCAGACCGTATCATTTTAATACACTGGTGCTTCTCAATGGCCATTAGAGGTCCAAGGAAAAAGCATCAATGTACTCTCCAAACTATGGAATGAATCCAGAATTATGCAAAACAGACAGGTAGTGCATTGTGAATACATAAGTACTCCAAAGGCCTGATTTACTAAACTGCAGGTTTGGAAAAGTGGAGATGTTGCCCATAGCAACCAATCAGATTCTAACTCTAACTTTCCTATTACATAGTAGAGAATGTCAGCTAGAATCTGATTGGTTGCGACGGGCAAAATCTCCACTTTTCCAAACCCGCAGTTTAGTAAATCTGGCCCCATGTGTGTGTTCTGCGAATGTGTGCACATGATGTTTACATTTCAGAACTCACTACACATTATCCTGGATTTTGTGCTGGAAGCCTTTCCGACAACAGGGCGGGATGACCCGTTATGTATATTGTGTATATGCATGGTGGGTAGCAGAGGTATTTAAATCATACAGTAAGGCCTTGGTTATCCATTTATGTATGATCTTTAAAAATGAATTTTATATGGGGCGAATGCGAACAAAAAGCATGACCTGGTTTACTATATACAGTATAGATAACAGAATGATCCATGCATCAAAACTGGTGGTATTTTACACTCACACATATCAGAAAACTTAAGGTAAGGGTATCGGAAATTTGACCGTACAAGGGGACTTAGCATACGCTGAAAAATCATATCTTTTGATCTGGATCATTGATGGTTATTACAGTTGTAGGCTATTACATTATACTTTCTAATTGAATAAAAAGTTGGTATCTACCACCATTTTTAATACCATATACAGAAAGAGCAGAATGCCTCTAAAATTGCAAGTTTACATTACATTTATTTATAATGATTTATATGTTTTACATCATAGGAAATATGATTTGTTACTGCATAGTTGCCAACTCTCCCTGAATATCAGGGAGACTCCCTGAAATGCAGGTAATCTCCCTGACTCCCTGAAGTGTTTGATAATCTCCCTGTTGTTGATTCAGTTCCAGAAGTCACTGCTGTATTATGACAAAATGTAGATATTGTGTCCTATTTCCCTGCATTGAGGCCTCTGGAGGCAGCCATTTTTATGGAGGCTATGATGTAATCAAAGACTGGCAATTATCTTTTATTAAATACGTATTTATTCACTGATAATTTAAAACTGAATAAATATTATTACTGCCATTTTTATTGAGAAATACTTTTCCTGGCGGTTCTAGACACCTCGAGTGGAGCTATTCACAGGACACACCCCTTTAGTGCAAGACACCCCTTTTCTAGTACAGGACACACCCCTTTGGTGCAGCGCTTTGATAGGGTTATCACAATCTCCCTGATATTCATTTGCAAAAGTTGGCAACCATGTGTTACTGTTGACAAACAAAATATTGCTGTGTTAACAATCACTATTTGTTGTTAGCAAACTCAAAATAATGATGACAGGGAGGGGTATTTTGCAAAGCAGAAGGAGGCTAAAAAGGTTATCATGGCAGCAAAGGCACAAACTGAGGAAAAACTGGCCCACTTGGTATGAAAAAGCTTTTTTAAGGTATATAAATTAAAGGCGAAAAACTAAAGAGGGTATAGTAAGGCTCAAAATGGAGAGTGTGAGTATTGTTGAGAGTGAAAGGGCTATGGCAGATCATCTTAACAAGTATTTCTATTCAATATTCACAAAAGAAAGAGAGGGGAAGGGTCCACTTTTAAATGGGAAGGTTATGGGGACAATTACTACTACGTTCACTGAGGAGTAGGTATTAAAAGAACTTTCAAAGCTAAAAGTGGACAAATCAATGGAACTATATAGGGTACATCCAAGGATACTAAAAGAGATCAGAGGGGTGCTGGCAATACCATTAACTGAATTATTCAACCAGTCATTAATAACTGGGGTGGTTCCAGAGGACTGGAAAATAGCAAATGTCGTCCGTCTACATAAAAGTGGAAGTAGGAAAGAAGCGTCAAACTACCGACCAGTGAGTCTAAAATCAGTAGTAGGGGAAATTGATGGAAACACTGGCTTACAGAATAAACAGCAGAGGGTTGTAGCAAATGGAATCCCTTCTGGGGATGGTAAGGTAACCAGTGGAGTACCCCAGTGTTCTGTATTTGGACCAGTGCTATTTAATATCTTTATAGGTGATATATGGTATCGAGGGGAAAATATGCCTTTTTGCTGATGACACAAATATATGTAATGTATATAACAAATATATGTAACAGGGTAGACACCAGGAGGGGTACACAAAATAATGGATAATCTAGGTAAATTGGAAGAATGGTCAATAGTGTGGCAACTGCAGTTTAATGCCAAAAGATGCTAAGTCATTATATAATGTGACTTAAAGGTAGCCAAGCAATATAACAAAGCAATGAGAAAGGCAAGTCAGATGCATGGTTGCATAGAGAGAGGAATTAGTAGCAGAATGAAAAAAGTAGTTATGCCTCTTTAAAGATCGTTGGTCCGACCTCACCTAGAATACTGTGTTCACTTCTGGAGGCCATATCTCCAAAAAGAAATAGTACATAGTACATAATACATAATACATTAGAGACTGTGCAAAGAAGAGCAACTAAAATACTCCATGGTATGTGTCACAAAACATACCAAGATAGGCTAGAGGAACTAAACATGTATAGCTTTGAGCAGAGAAGGGAGAGGGGGGACATGATAGCAGCTTTCAAATATATCAAGGGTTGTGACTGGTTAGAGGAGGGTGGTCTTTTTAAAGGAAGAGGTGTAGTAGAACACGAGGGCATGAATATAAACTGGAGGGTGGTAGATTCAGAGGAGATGTGCGGAAAAATAACTTCACTGAAAGGGTGATAAGTGGAATAGCCTCCCATCTGAGGTGGTTGAGGCTAACACAGTAGAACAGTTTAAACATGCTTGGGATCACAGTAGAACACTGTAAACATGCTTGGGATAAATATAAGGATGTCCTGAATCTCAAACTAAATTGAGGGTAAATAGGGTCTAGGGTCAGTATAGTTTTAAATAAACAACTGGGCAGACTGGATGGGCCATGTGGCTCTTATCTGCCGTCACTTTCTATGTTTCTTATGGGATAACTTCAACCAAAAAATAACACAGATTAGCCCCCAAATGGTGTTTTAAATATACCCCCTCTGTGCACTCTCAAACTGAATGAATAATATGTATTGAGATCTATAGTATGATAATGATGATCTGTATCATGAATCTTACTTTGTCACTACTGGTATTTCATCATTAATTCCAATGACAGTCACAAAAATGGTTCTCTCCAATTCATGCTGTCCATCCGACAATCGAATAGTGAAACTATCAGAAAGATTTTCAGAGTCATCATGCACATACACCAACTTCATTCCTTATAAAATAAAAGCAACATTTTAAACCAATATATTATAATATTCATGCACATATGTAAACAGGTGACACGATACAATGGCTGGTGTTACAACACTATCCTATCTTCAGTTAAATGTTCTACATAAAATCTACCATGTTTAATTGGAGAATGTGTGTCTGGCCTTAAGTAGTATATTCAGGTGGAACGTGACAGGCAAAAGTGAATTGTTTTCAGGTGTTATAAATGATTGGTCAGTGTCAAACGTTCATCAGTAAATATAAAAAGATGTTACTTAAGGGATTGCATTATATCTTTTAACCTTAAACACAGTTGGTTAACCTTATATGACTGTATGCCCTGGTTTTGTTCACTGTAGTCACAGAACTTGAGGTTGTTGTAAGAGGTGTACTAATCAATGTTTCCCAACCCCAATCCTCAGGGACCACTAACACTGTATGTATTATAGGTCTCTTTGCTGGAGCACAGGTGTGTTCATTACTGACTGACACAATTAGCATAGATGGTACTCTCTAAGGACCTGATTCACACAGATTCATCACAGATTTTAGGTGCGTGTATTTAAGAACGGATGCACTGCGCATGCGTAATAACTTTTTTACGCTATTTGTGTTGGACTTAAGTTCGCAAATTCCGTACTTAAACACTACGAACTTTAAATCTGTAGGTTCATAGTAACATACGCAAGAATCTGTGTTCCATGAATAAGTAACTATATGAAGATTTGGGTGGAGAGAGGCATTTAAATGACCAAATGAAGGTGCGGTTGTGCAGTTAAGTTCCTAAGTAGACGCCCTACGCATTCAAATGCGAACCTACAGTTAAGGGAGCCCTATGGCACTCATAAGTCACATAAGAACCTGAAAACCGGGGTGTGCCGAGAGAGTTTCATTGCTATTAGTTGCATATATTTAGGAACCTATCGCGTTCTTAAGTGTGAATCAGGTCCTGTATCACTTCTGCAAGGAGACCTGGAAAATATGGACTGTTAGTGTTGCATGAGGACCGAGGTAAGTTATATGAGTGTAGACAGAAGAAGCTGTGATATACAATCTCCTGGTGTATCCTAGTTTAAGACTTTTCTCATAAATCTACATTATTATTATTATTATTATTATTATTAAGCCTCCAAGAGGTGCTCTAATTTAATTATTATTAACTAATTAATTTATTATTAATAATGACTATTATTACTATAAACTAACATACCATTTTGAAGGTATTCCATTGTGAAATCTTGTACCATAGGAAATGTGTTACTCTTGAGGCCTTTAGGTAATTGATTCATGTAGTTTATGGCATAGGTGTCTTCTATAATAAGACCGTGATGTGGTTCTACTGTAACTGTAAATGATAAGTGGTTCTGCGGGACATCCATGTCTGATACATTAATTACAGTGGGATTAAGTTCCTTCATCTGACCTTCTTCTACCTGAAAAATAATAAAATATACACACAACATGTCTTACTCCTCATATTCAAAAGTAGACAGACATTTAGCGCTTTCACATTTTGTACACTCCCACTACCATTGGAGAACTTGTGGTCCCCCAGTGTCTACCTTATATCTGTAGGGCTGTCCAGATCAGTATGTAATGAGGAAGCTAATACTGGAAAATCAGTATAAGGCAATGCCCACATGCATGTTCCCAGTCAAAAATGTCACTGGCCTGGATCCAGACTCTGTAAAAGGGGTAATTTTCAAATCCCTAGGATCAGAAAACATCAGCATTTTGTGACGGCGCACATGCCACGCTTTTAGTACTGATCGGGATCCAGACTTCCATATTGATTGTTATTCCATCAGAAGCAGGGGTGTTGTAACATTTTTAGTTTGGAGGGTGGATGAGAGATACTATCATTTTGGTGCCCCTCAGATGGTCATTTGGAAGCTGTACATATAGTTTTTATTTTACAGAAGGTTATATATATATGTTAACTTTCCTTATTCTTTGCCCTATGGCTTTTACATGGCTTGTGTGCTTGCAGTCTCTCCTATAAATATTATGCAGACGTGACTTTAGGTTATGTCTGTATTACACCTCACTGACTGTGGGAGGAGACACTATCCAGACGTTGTAAACACCTCCATTTGCACAAACAGATTTCTGAGAGTGAGTGGGCTGCCTTAACTTTTCTGACTTAAGATCATGAGTTCTGATCTGTCTTAAGCAGCAGAGCGTGAACGTACGGAGGAGTTCCGTAAGTTCGGCCTCTACTATGATCCGTGCAAATGGAATGGGCACTCCCCCACACGTGTACGGAATTCTACCTTATCTTGTTTGCACGTAAGGTGAAATGCACGTACCAGATAGTTATGCATTAGGTGCATATAAAACTTGCCTAAATCACCTATCGTTCTGAAGTCTGGATCCAGTCCATTCTAATCTTTGCATGGATTTTAGCATGTGCAGCGTGGAAAAGCAGTCATATTCTAACTGAAATACTAAAAAGTCTGGGCCAAGCCCATAATATTAATGCAGTTTCAGTCTATGCTAATGATCTAGTTCTCATTAACTGTCATGGCAGCATCATTAAAATAAATTAACAATGAGCGTTAAAACTTAAACTACAAATAGTAACCTATCATTATTTAGGGAAGTATGCTATTTTCTTCCCAGGCAGACAGAAAGAAGAAAAGATACAGCAACTGTCTTTCAATGTGGGCAAGCCAAAATGAATAATCATTATCTACTCCAAAAAAATATTAACGGAACCAGCATGCTGTTAGGCTAAACACAGGATGCTATTATTCTTATAACAGATTTTTTTTTCTTCATTTAGACTGTTTAAAATGTTTCTAATAGATAACACTTCAATTGCCAGCATTCCTTACTGTAATGTTTCTGGCCATGAATTCTGGAACTTCATCATTTGTTGGGTTGATCACTATGTGAAATGGTTTCTCCAGTGAGCGATGTTTCCCATCAGTGACATATAATGTAAACTGGTCTGCAGTCGGCTCTATTCGGTGATGTCTTGATTGTACGTAATTTATGTTATGCAACATGATGTCCTTCAGTAAAAATGAATCTGGGTAGCAGAAGTATATACATGAAGACATGAACCAGTTCTTAAAGAAAGTTAATTTTAAGAAACTTTTTTATTTTGTTGTGTTAAAAATTGGAATCTGTTACAAGAAAACTTATCCTTGTAAATAAACAGTAGCCCTTGGGAAGTCAGCATTAGAATTTCAATAGCCATAGACTATGTGCATGCACCTCAAGTACTATAATCTAGACTACAGGATAAATGAGTACTTGGTTACTAATGCTATCAGCTGTGCATACATTCTTTCATCATTCCAACTACAGAAAAATTCAAATCTAGCTTCCAGCATTTCAGTTTGACAGATACTTTGCATAATATACTATGTTTAAACAAGGTGGCAGCAATTCTGGAAAGATAACAACATTCCATTGTAGCTTCCTAAAAACAATGTCACATGCTGTGAAAAGTCTATTCTGGGAACAATAATATATGTAAAATCATGGTGATTATTTAAGAATAAAAACTATGCATATTAAAGATCTACTTTTATTTGTTTTGTGAATGCTCCTTATCAGCTAAGAGCAGAGACAGGCAACCTTATATACTCTGGCTATTATGGCTGGCTTGCTGAACGTTAGGTAAAATATCCTTTAGCAACAAGAGCATGGAGGTTGTCTGCTCTAGTGCATGAAATTATTGCCCAACTACAATGTTTTTAGAATGTTCTTACCAATACTTATTCCCATATTGCTTTTCTCAAATCCTGGAGTTGGAAGGATATTTTCAATGTAGCCATATCGCGGAGGAGAAACCAACATAAATTTCAAGGTGTCATCGTCTGTGTCCGGGTCATTAGCAAGCAAGTGGCTTATGGTGATTGTGCATGACTTGCCTTCATCCACAGCAAATATGTCACCTGATCATTGACCAAGATCAGACATAGGGGAAAATGTTTACATGGTCTGAAGTTTTTTGTAACCACATTCTCTTTTCACAATCATCAGGGCCAAAGCATATTTTTTGCACCTGGGCCCACAACTCGCTAGTTCCGCCTCTGGTTAAAACACTGTTAATAATGTTACCACATGACACTAGGGTATGTTTACACTTCTGTGTTTGAGTGGTAGGGAATTTATTCTTAATCCGTTAATAGACAAGCGATAGTGCCGCATAACATGTTGATTCTGTACAAAGGACAGGGATGGAGAAGCTATCAATATTAATCCCAATATTACAAATAAATGATTACGCTTGCCTTTGCAAATTAGACATTTTATTATCTTTGACATCCCCTCTTAGTAAACTACATCTGGCAGTGCCATGGTGCGATAGATCATTTGTGTTGATGAGCAGTAGTGGTGAATGCAGATTGCTAATAAAACAAGTCCTAAAATTAATCTTAATATATCCCCAAATGGTGCTTTTTTATTTTATTTTGGGCAGTCTTCTTACCTACTGTAATGGCTGGTGGCTGGTTATTCACTGGAAAAATTGTGATATTAAGGTCATACACAGGAAAAGAATCATGATTCGGCAACACAGGATTATAAAGTCCATTAAAGCAGCAGTTTTTCACTTCCGTGTCCAATTCAGCATCAGAAATAACAAGTGTAAGAATGTCAAAGTAAGACTTTAATCCAATTTCTCCACCTGGAGGATGACATATTGATAGTTATTAAAAGAATGACATGATCTTTATTAACAAAAAAAGGAAAGATAAAAAATGAAACTATTAACCTAGACAAATTATACATGGTAATGGTATTTTGTGCTCTTACTGGTATGTTTGTAGATTACAGATCTTTCCATAATATTCTTTTGAGAGAATCGGTCAATAGTGACCCCACCCATTTGGACAACACCCCAACGAGGCTGGCGAGCAATCATGAATATCAGCTTCATGTCATCACTGTCTGCATCGATGGCATAGATATAATCAGCTGTAAGGACCACTTCTTCCCCCTCTGGACAATATACTATGGATAAAAGGTTGTCTTTCATAACTGGTGGCTCATCATTTACTGGAGAAACCTGGAAAATAATTCAGTATACACTAAATGCTGTGAATCAATTTATTACAGTTATTTTTAAAGAGACTCAAGCCAGAATGGTAAGAGCACCAAGACAGTTTGTCATTCCATGTATATTACCTACTAATATATTACTTCTCTTATTTAACCTGTTAAAAACATTTTGGGTAGCACTGAACTCATGTGACACCTTGTATTCATTTTGTTTCATTATATTGGGCCTCATGCAGAATAACTTGGAACATGGAATTACAAATGGTTTTTGTTAAGGTACATTCTAAATAAATGGCTATAATCTCAGTCGTAGTTGCATTTTTCAAGCTTATGTAGTGCAAGTTCTTTATTGATTTTTTCCACTATATATTGTGGTGGAAGATAGCCTCTACACACCTTTCTAGAGATACCTCCATAGTGTCTGCTTCCCAGCTTTTGCAAGAGGCAGAGCTTGCACTGACTGATAAAAAAAATGTATAAAAAATATTGCCCCTTTCATCCCTATGTCAGCCAGGTAGGCTGTTCCATTAGTAACGCTTTAGCATACTTTATATCCATCCCTATATGCAATATTTTTTCTAAATCTAACCTATTGAGAACTCCACTATAAATACATTTAAGTGTAACAAAATAATTATTAACTCTGTTTATAGAGAACAAATGCATAATTCATCACTAAAGTGTCTAAAACAAACATTGCCTCTTTCTCTGGACAGCATTATACTACATGATCACTATTAGGAAAGGCATAACGCTACCAACCTGGATTTTCAGAAGAAACTCAGCAGAATTGGTACCATCTGTAGCTATAAATTGAATGACATCTTGCAGAGTCTCTGAGCCATCATGTTGGTACCTTTGATAACAATAATTTATATTAACATATACAATTTTGTAATATAATGCATTCAATTAAATTTTTTTTACCACCAGTTTATTTTACTTTTTTCCATTTAAAAAATACGGGATTATGTATAGTGCTACTTTTTTGCAGTTTTGTATAGGAAATTTAAAATATATATATTTATATTTTTTAAATCTGCAGTTTATTTTAGATTTTACTATATAATACGTAACTTTTATTTGAATAGTTTATTGAAAATCTGAGTTTGTTTAAAAAAAAAAAAACAAAGAAATCTTAATTTCAATTATTTACTTAATAAGAATTTTATATTATAATTTGCACACAAGTATCTCTTTTTCATGTGCCCATATGTAAAACACACTTCTTTTTAAGCATTCTCTATTATGAATTAAATACTAAACAATAAAGGTGAAAACAGGAGATATCCGGTTACCTCTCATTTTAGTACATTTTTATCTTAGTGGTAAATTTATTGAACCCATAAAATCAACTTTCATTACTGTCCTTTTTTACCACAGTCTCATTTTACAATTTCTAAAATATACTGGAAAACTCTATGGCCCGTGTCTGAATCGACTTCAAGCAAGATGGTCTCTCTTTTTCTCTAATTTTAACTTCCAAGTTCACTTCCATCCTGGTTTCAAGAACTGTAAGGCAGATGTCTTATAACATTACCTAACTCCTGGAGAAGAACCTGTAGAGAGAGAGAGAGACAGATTACATTATTGATCCGGTTAGGATTGCATACATGCAATCTATCAAAAATCCATCTCCAGGTAGAACTTTTGTTCCAATTCTTCTGTTTGCAGAGCGTGAGGCTGCGCAGTGCACGCACACCTGACATCCCCGCATGATGCCCGCGCAAAGTGCACTGTTGGGAACGGTAGGCTGGTGGAGACCGTCACCGATTGTATAGATATAGATGAGATTGGGAAAAAGAAAAGGGGGGCCCGTCTGGGGAGGGGGGGTCCATGTGGGGGGTCTGCACACAGGCCCCTTCATTTCTAAAAACGCCCCTGCTATGGCCCCGATTCAATTGAGCACTTTGTTGCTGTCCCATTGGGCACAATGTGAACCTTGGGCCAGATCCAGAGCTACGTTTCCATTACGTTTCCTAGCGTAGTATTTGCTTTGCACTCCCCTTGGTACTCCCCTCGGCTGTACGTAGTTTAGCCGTGTTACGCTTTACAAATCCTACCTTAACTTTTCCAAGCGTAACTCCTGACGGCCGTAATGGCTGCACATACTTACACTGCTAAGCACGCCCATACTGTGTGATTTAAATGCCTCCCCCCACCTCTGAAGCATAATTATGGGTGTCGTATGGCTGGCACGCCCCTTCATACGTAGTTACGTTAATGATACGTGACTGGCCCTCACACTCTGAGTTACGTGGCGTAATATCTCCCATGCGCATGTGCAGTAAATACTAATGGGCGCTTTTACGCTAGCGGCTAGTGTAAATACGTAGTTCTAGATCTACCCCATTGCGCTTAATAGGACAGGAAAACATCACCCTATTCAACTGGGAGTCTTACATTGCCCACATCACATGGTAAACAAGCAATGTGTTACGTGGGCAATGTTTTATTTTAGGTATTCATGTCCATAATGCACTTAATTTAAAAATAAAGAAAAATAAAGAAATTAATTAAAAAAAAACTTTTCCCCTAAAAACATAATAAAACTTAAAATAGCCCCTACACTACAGTCCACAGGAAGCCCAGGCTTCCATTAACCTGGAATAGCATGGAAGGTTATAGATATAGGTCAGCAGTGTCGTGATGGAGGTCTGAGTGATCAGACCTATCTATACGGCATCTCTTATAGGTTTTTGATTTTTTTTTTTGTAAGGATCAATTTGGTAATTATAAAGGTTTTTTTTTTGTTTTTTTATTATTTATTTATAATAAAGGGTGATCATTACTCTTTTGGTGTTAGGACATGCTGGAAGCTGGAGTACTACAAGTGCCAGCATGCCCAAGCTTTTAATGACAGCCTGGGCTTGCTGTGGACTGTAGAGCACCTATAAAAGGATGTAATATTTATTATTTTTTACATAGGATAGCATTATAATTAGCATCTAAAAAATTATAATGTGAGATTTTAGGCTTAACATCACAGTGATTTTTATGACATTACCACAATTATTAAATAAGGATGTATGGTTTGGGTGCGATGTTAGCATAATCTATTGCAATAGAATATGCATATGTCCATTCTATATGCAAATTAGTTAATATCGTGTACAAACCATACATCACACTCAACTAAATCGGGCTATGGATATCATGGATACTACATATCTAGTTGACAATGTTCTTACTAAACTGTGTGATTTTAAAATAAATGTTTAGATGTTTTGGGCCTAATTCAGTTAGCATCGCACCTGCGAATAACGCGGGTGCAAAACTAATGCCGCGTGTATCTCGGCAAATATTTTTGTGCGCGCCTCATAGAGGTGCGCATAAAAATCAGCTACCGTAATAGATGGGAAAGTGCGCAGGGAATTAGGCCCTTTATGTACCTCTACTTAACTCCACACAGCTTGATACCTCTCCTTCCCCTCCTCTACCACTCACACCAGCAGTCCAGTTCCTCCCTCTCCCAATTGTATTTCCACTTGTTACTACCCTGCTTCCTAGGACTACCACTGTTCTATTCCCCAACTCTTATGCCATGTTGGTCTTGTTAGTAGGTTCTATTTTTACCTCTTTGCCCTATTTTATTTAACCTTGTTGTCAATTGTCTGTCTTGTGCTTGTATTTTGTGTTAATAATATGTAGTTTTACTATTCATTGTAACTAAATGGATTTGAAGTTCTCAGCATTATCAGTTCTGCTGACAGAGAGATATCTGTAGTATAATAGCAAATCATAAATATAAAAGTAAATATGATATATACATCATATAATAATGAATGTATGGTAAAGCAATTGTAACAATCCTAACCTAACTTTTAAAATGCTGAGGTCCAGATATCTGAATTGTTCTCCTTCCTTCATTGCTATTCCTTCATATTGAACTATGCCATGTAGCGGGACCCTTTGCAGAATGATTCCAAGCTGATTCAGTCTTGTGTCCTTGTCAGTGATGTGGATGAAATCTATTGTCAGATGCTTAGAGCCACCTTCTTCCACTCTCATATCATATGTGGATACCTATCAAATAAGTCATTACAAATGTTATTCATTCCTAGTATCAAATGCAGTTCTAGGGACGTGTTTAATAAGATATAAAGCAATATCTCCAAAAGTAAAAGAGTTAAGAAAAGGAATAGATGGACTAGGGAAGGCAAAACACTGATTAATATAGCTCCAGTATGTGCAAATAGGTACTTCTACATGCAGTTTAGGGGAAGATAATTTTACTGACATCCATTTTTATATTTGTGAGTATTTGTATATATTTTTTTTTTTATTTGTTTCTTCAACTACAGTTTTTCTGGCTGTCAATAAACTTAGAGACAAGGGGCCAGATCCAGGCTAACATACAGAATTAGCTATCCCAGGTTCTCCCCCTGCTCTCCTACATGCAGATGGTGGATCCAAGCACTGGACCCTACCTTTAAGAATTCAGCGCAGAACTCAGTCTGTGCAGAATACTAGATCGTATGTAAGGGCTAAACCCAGCCATTACAGTTCAATTTAAAAGCTTGAGCACAGCCACCATGCCTATCATGTATCCCACTTGTGGAGGATAAATTCCACACGGAATGAAGTCACATAACCTAGTGTCTATAAGATAGTACACACTTGCAAAAAAGCAACATATATCTTTCCATCATTGATCTGGCATATTAGTAGCTCCAAAAGATCAAGTCAAAAGATCACAGACTGCTTCAAACTATTTTTGACCATCATTGGACAGTACACACTGGTAATATATCTGGTAAAACTGTCATTTGATTTGACCTTAAGTCAGCTGGTTCTATTAAATCTAGATTCGGCCCAAGGTGTCATCTTCATCATTCACCAAAAGTGATACAGGATTGGAATCCCTTGTTTTCATGCATTTGGATTGGATTTTATCAACTTTTGCGTTCTGCATATGTGCACACATGCATTATGCCCCATTCAGTTGCTAGGTTATCTTAGATGGCCAAAACTTCTTATTGCAATGCACAATATAGTCGTGCCATCATGCTGTGCAACATTCCAGAGTTTAGGAAAAGTTCATATTAGGCATTAGGTATTAGAAGTTTGTCCATGCGAGGGGATTGGTTAGTGTTGTTTGGGTATCTGATAACTTAAGAATCAGATTGAAGGATCTAGTCCCCAGTTTCTATACCATTAGGTACCTATGTCATAAATGAATTGTCTATATACTGTACTACAAAAAAAATCTATATGATAGCACAGAAGGAAATTGTTATTAAAATATATTTTGAAACAATTTGACAGTGCATGTTTAGGCCACATGTGTAACTTAATGATTATGGGTCACATATAATAGAAGACACAATAGGTTGAGGTTCAAAAAGTCTAGATCTACCCCAATGTTTTTAAGCTAGGTACACACCTACACGATATCCTAAGCTGCTGACAAAACAGTTAGAGTTGGGCAGATCATTTTACCACCACTGTGCCATTCTATATTATCAGCACATTGATGGTCAAATCTGCTAAGCAAACTGACTGCTACTTTTATCGCTTCTGGGATATTTTGCCAGCATTTCGACAAATTGTACCACACATTACAATTACTGGGCCAATCAGTCGATAATCGGCTGGTGTGCCCAATAGCTGTATAGTATGTACCTGGCTTTTATGTACTGAAGATATTGGAGTACTGAGCATAATCACACTGTATCTGTACATACCTGTGGTGGCTGGTTGTCTACAGGGATAATAGTAATATTGAAGCAGATGCCATGTAAGATGCCTCCATTCTGGTTACTAACTGATAACATAAATTGTATATGTAGAACATCCAAACCAATATCTTCCATTGGTGGCATATATGCCACTTTCATGTGGCTCACTGAATGCTGAAAAGCAAAGACACTCACACAATAAATTCCAGTATCAGAATTTAGACGGTATAACAATGAGCATAAGGATAATGGGCCTGATCCAGACCTACGATGTTGTGCTGTGCGTACTAATGCACAGCGTAACCTTTATGCACTCCCCCTGACACTCCCCATGTCTTGCCGTAGTTACACTCTGTTACGCCGGCTAAAGGCTACCTTCACTTTAGCCGGCGTAACTACAGCAGGACTGGAGCGTGACCTACTAACCCTGCCCTTCCTGCCTCATTTCCCTACCTCTCCCCGCCTATCTTCCCTAACTGTAGTGTAGTTATGGTGCTCGTAACTTTGGAACGCCCCCTCAACCGTAACTACGCTACAATTAGCGATGCCCGATCCAGCATAAGGGAAATCCCTAAATACGCTCGGCAACATCTGCCGGGCGCTTGTGCAGATCGGCGAAGCAGCCGATCTTACGCTTAAAAACGGCAGCCGGCGTAGGTCTGGATTAGGCCCAATGAACATAAAGAAACAGATCTAGAATTACGCAAAACAGGCAACTTATGCATTCTGAATATGTAAGTACTCTGTACAAATATTCTCCGTGTGCGTGAACAAGGTGGTTACGTATGAGAATGCACTAAGCACGATCCTGGATTCCATGCTAGAAACCTTTTCAATAGCAGGGCTTGATAACCCTCAATACATACAGCGTGCCTGCAGGAGAATTACAATCGCAGCATGTACTTAAATCTGGATCTGGCCCAAACACATTTCACCAATAACAAATACATTCCTCAAAAATAAGTTTAAATGAAAGTTTACACGTTCTTTGCCAAGGTAGAAGTAATTTATTCCTATAAAACAACATAACATGCATTTTATTATTCATAAGAATTAAGAGCAGATTTACAAAAAGCTATTTTCTATTTGTTGAACCAACTCCAAGACCATCTTTGCTTCCTGACTGTGGTAGTCCTGTTAATGCACAGATGAATTAGGTTAACATGAATAATGTTATCAGATTGTTAAGATGTTTTTTCTGGAAAGGTTTAACAACCTGAAGACTAAAATCTGAGCATTCCGTTTGCAAAATACATTTACACAGTGGTAGACCAATTTAACAAACGCATTAGGATTGCTGGGGGATAAGTCATTTCAATTTAACAACAGATAATAAAGAGTTATCAATTACAAAGCCATCCACTACTCCTTCCAGAGAGGTTTGCTGTCATTTCAATATTATTTAAACACAACTGTGATGTCCTTTTCCTAAAGCATGACAGCCATCACTAATAGGTGTTCATTGTCAGTTATCTCAGTTGGCCATACCATAATACAAATGTGAATACAACTGTAATACAAAAAGCAGTGTGTAAACACATTTCAAAAATAAAAAGCCTACTAATTGTGAGTTTTGCCAAAGAGGATGAATTGTTATCTACCACCTACCAAGGCACAAAGTCTAAATTAGGAGCCTGCTCTTAACTAAAGTCCTAAATGGTGGGGACAGTCTGGGCTGCTGGTTACAAGCAGGTCACGGCCCCTGGATACAAGTAGGTCACGGCCCCTGGTGGCAGTTACCATGTACTGGCAGTGAGTTACTAACTGCAGAAGACACCGAAATCTGGTAGATAGACACCAGACCAAGCTTGAGGTGAAACAGGAATGTATTGGTAGGTGGAAGATGGAATACACACACACTACACAGGCAAGGTAATAAATTCCAGTATCAGAATTTAGACGGTATAACAATGAGCATAAGGATAATGGGCCTGATCCAGACCTACGATGTTGTGCTGTGCGTACTAATGCACAGCGTAACCTTTATGCACTCCCCCTGACACTCCCCATGTCTTGCCGTAGTTACACTCTGTTACGCCGGCTAAAGGCTACCTTCACTTTAGCCGGCGTAACTACAGCAGGACTGGAGCGTGACCTACTAACCCTGCCCTACCTGCCTCATTTCCCTGCCTCCCCCCGCCTACCTTCCTTAACTGTAGTGTAGTTATGGGGCTCGTAACTCTGGAACGCCCCCTCAACCGTAACCACGCTACAATTAGCGATGCCCGATCCAGCATAAGGGAAATCCATAAATACGCTCGGCAACATTTGCCGGACGCTTGTGCAGATCGGCGAAGCAGATGATCTTACGCCCGCCGTAAAAACAGCAGCCGGCGTAGGTCTGGATCAGGCCCAATGAACATAAAGAAACAGATCTAGAATTACGCAAAACAGGCAACTTATGCATTCTGAATATGTAAGTACTCTGTACAAATATTCTCCGTGTGCGTGAACAAGGTGGTTACGTATGAGAATGCACTAAGCACGATCCTGGATTCCATGCTAGAAACCTTTTCAATAGCAGGGCTTGATAACCCTCAATACATACAGCGTGCCTGCAGGAGAATTACAATCGCAGCATGTACTTAAATCTGGATCTGGCCCAAACACATTTCACCAATAACAAATACATTCCTCAAAAATAAGTTTAAGGGAAAGTTTACACGTTCTTTGCCAAGGTAGAAGTAATTTATTCCTATAAAACAACATAACATGCATTTTATTATTCATAAGAATTAAGAGCAGATTTACAAAAAGCTATTTTCTATTTGTTGAACCAACTCCAAGACCATCTTTGCTTCCTGACTGTGGTAGTCCTGTTAATGCACAGATGAATTAGGTTAACATGAATAATGTTATCAGATTGTTAAGATGTTTTTTCTGGAAAGGTTTAACAACCTGAAGACTAAAATCTGAGCATTCCGTTTGCAAAATACATTTACACAGTGGTAGACCAATTTAACAAACGCATTAGGATTGCTGGGGGATAAGTCATTTCAATTTAACAACAGATAATAAAGAGTTATCAATTACAAAGCCATCCACTACTCCTTCCAGAGAGGTTTGCTGTCATTTCAATATTATTTAAACACAACTGTGATGTCCTTTTCCTAAAGCATGACAGCCATCACTAATAGGTGTTCATTTTGAGTTATCTCAGTTGGTCATACCATAATACAAATGTGAATACAATTGTAATACAAAAAGCAGTGTGTAAACACATTTCAAAAATAAAAAGCCTACTAATTCTGAGTTTTGCCAAAGAGGATGAATTGTTATCTACCACCTACCAAGGCACAAAGTCTAAATTAGGAGCCTGTTCTTAACTAAAGTCCTAAATGGTGGGGACAGTCTGGGCTGCTGGTTACAAGCAGGTCACGGCCCCTGGATACAAGTAGGTCACGGCCCCTGGTGGCAGTTACCATGTACTGGCAGTGAGTTACTAACTGCAGAAGACACCGAAATCTGGTAGATAGACACCAGACCAAGCTTGAGGTGAAACAGGAATGTATTGGTAGGTGGAAGATGGAATACACACACACTACACAGGCAAGGTATGAGATGGACTGCACACAACAAAAGTACAGAGGATGATGAATGGTGGAACACACTACACACACAACAAAACAGAAACACCAGACAAAAAGGGGGTTTAGCATTGGATGGCCGCCTGCGGCTGGGAGTATTGCTCCTGGAATCCTGGGAGAGCTGGCAAATCTCCCTGATCTGTGCTTGAGGTAAGTAATGTATGTAAATGACAGCCTCAAGCTAAACCTTTTGTTATTTTTTACTTCATGTAATGTCAAATTGCTAACACGTGTACAAAGCATTTATAGGGTCTCACCTGAGTAAATGTTGATGCCATTTTAGCTCTGGGATCTTTTACAAATTGAGGGATAGATTCCACAAGGACAATCTTCCCAACTTCTAGAGTACTGTATAGATTAAACACAACTGTATAGATTAAACACAACAAAATGCCATTATGTTTCATTTGTGTTCACAATATTCTCTGGCAGGCAGTATTCTTTGTAACGTGTATACTTTCGTGATGTCTGTGTGTCAGTTTGGTACTCGTTTTTTGTGCCAAGAAAATGAACCCTATTGCTTGGTGCAGCCATCTCCTTTCTCTTTACTGTGTTATGGTCAGCTTGTCTCAACTTTCAAGTGGAACTTAATTAAAGCAACTACTGTGTATTTTGCTTGTGTATAATCATTCATGATTGATGAACAGTTGCTCACTTCCCTAAATGACAATTAAAGGGAGATGAGGAGGTGCTGGGAGAATTAGTAAATACCTGGGACATTTCTAGCAAATAGGTGTGATGGTTTAAGAAATGTTAGATTTGGAGTCCAACAGCTGGGTGGCAGCTAAAGCATCTCTGTTATATACCTTGCTGGTTGTTATGTCAACAGTCAAAATGTCGACAGGTCAATATGTTGAAAGTTGACTATTTTGTTAATATTACATATATATATTATTACATTTCTGAGATTTTTACAAGCTGCCTGCGTTACTTTAAGTTTCTAGTTGTAACAAACAAATACTAACATAGGGCCTGATCCAAACTTAGTAACGACAGCGAATTTACGCATGGCCGTGGGAACGTACTGCTTATGTGCGCGGCAGATGTTACTCATCTCAACTCTGAACGTAACTTGTACGTAACTCCATACGACAGAGCAGGACATCCCTGCGTAAGTCGATTGTATGCATTGTGGGAGGGAGGCATTTAAATTGTACAGTATGGGCTGTGATAGGCACTTATGGACGACAAGGCAATATGTAACCTAAAGATACACAAGGAAAAGTTAAGGTAGGGTTCTGAATATGTAAGTCAGCTACATTACATACATGCGAGGGGGAGTGCCAGGGGGAGTGCATTATACTTAGTAGTGCATAACTTGGGTATGCTTGCGTACTAAAAACGACCTTAAGTCTGGATCAGGCCCATAATTCTCAACTGTTGACATTCTGACTTGTCACCGTTTTGACTGTCGACATTTCATACCAGACCTGTCTTTTTCGATGTTTGATTTGCAATGACAATTTTTTTTACAATACGTGAGAAAGGAGGGATGAGGGCCAATAATTTCATATCCCTACACATATCATAGAAAAGTGGTTGCTCTGTATAGTATCTTGTGGGACAAAAAAATTTTTTTGTGACAGATTAATCTTATACATTCAAATCAAGTCAAATTAGTTTGCATAAGTACATACCCACCTAAACATTATTAAACATTGCCTAGCAACATATTACCTGGTAGATGATGATGGGAGACATGGAGGTTTAGTAACAGTATAAATGAGATCCCTCTCTGGAGATTCTGTGTCTATGAAATGCAGCTGCTTTTTTGTAATATAAACAATCTCAGTTTCTTTAACAGTCAGTTGCCGAATAGTTCCAGGGGCTTCTTTGGGAAGTTGATCATCCACTGGTGTTATATGTATGATCACAGACTAAAAAGAGAAAATAAATATGTACGATACCATGAATCCTTTATAGTTTATTAAGAACCTATAACCACAATACAAAGGAACAGAGGACTGGATCTAGACCTCCGCCTCTGCTGAGCTCCAAGCACGGTGGCAGCAGAGATCCAATACCGGAGCCGCACTGTCTCCAAACACCCACATAAATTGTGGATGGTGTAGATGTCTTGATAGTAAATAAGGGCTGAAACACTCCCTTACAGTACTATTGAAATGCCTCTCCACCTCCCACCTTGCATATATGCTGTATGTACTCTGTCACAACATCAGAAACACTTCCACTATGGTAGTCTGGATCTGGAGGATAAAGATCCATTATGGTAGTGTTTTGCAATGTCCACATGCAAGAGTTGGTCATTTTCTGCTCCTTTGCGAGTTGAAAATAACTGTTTTACGTTAGTCTTTATCCTGTGCAGAGTATACAAAAATGAGCACAGCTAACTAATATCCATGCACAGTATCTTACCCATTCGTGCACTGTTACATCTAGTGAATTAGTGTGTCTCAGTGAATGCTAGAATTTTTTTACTTTCATGACTATGGGTCGGATCCAGAATTAATACCAACAAACAACTTATACATGGTGCGTGCGTAAGTCACCTGTCAGTTAGGGGACTTCCACAGTGGAATGCAGCTGACTGATGTATGGTGGGTAGGATGCCTAATAAACAACATATTGTAAGGGCTTAGCTAAATGCATTCTAATAAATGTTAGACAAAGTGAATGTGTAAATCTATAGCTTGAAACTGGGTCAGTATAGTCACAATGGGCCTGATTCAGAGCTACGCCGATGCGCTTTGCTTACTAAAGCACAGGGTATCGGCGTTCACTTACCCTGGCACTCCCCCTGTGCGGGCGTATGGCCCCTTCCTTACGCCGGCTGAAGGCTACCCTAACTTCAGCTGGCGTAAGGCATAAGGAAGGGGCCATAGGCTCCCGCAGGAGTGTATGGCCACTTAGCCCGTCCTCCTACCCTCATTTACCTACCTCCCCCCGCCCACCTGCACTAACCTTAACGTCCCCTCCAGCGTCCCTACGGCGCTGCTACGGACGCCCGATCCACGATCGGGCGTTGCCGTAGCAACGCCGGGCAACATCTGCCCGGCACATGCTCAGATCGGCTCAAAAGCCAATCTTATGCTTACGCCCGCCGTCCTAGTTCGGATACCTTTTCTGTAATATTTCTTTTTTCCAGTGGATATGGATTGTAGAATCACCTGCAATATGACTATGATCGAATCAATGTCTATTGATGTCTATTCTAGAATATTACCTAAACTAGCATGTGCTGCCAGCTTGCACAGGGAGCATTCATTTTGTACTCTGCCTTCTGTTATGTTTCCTGGGATAACTGCACACCAGGGTGCAGAGTCTAACTGAGGTCAGGCCTTCGTTAGAGGCCCTGAAGCTAGGGACAGACTTTTGCAGCTGGCACCCAGCAGTTTGGGGCCTCTGGTGGCAGCTCCTATAAAAACTTGGAGAGTTTGGGAGTCAGACATCTCGACAGGACAGAGACAGACGGATACAACGGAGGACAAAACTGACAGATTGAAGAGAGGTGGACTGGACAGCGGAGAGCATGACTGACAGATAAGATGAGGACAGAGGATCCAGGTACAAAGGTATGCAGACACAGAATGCAGATGTAAAAGGGCTCAGAAGACTGGTGCAAGGTTACAGGTTCCAAGGTAGGTGTACTGGGAGGAGGTATCAGGATCCAGGTAAAGTAGACAAGCTTAAAAAAAGATGGCAAAAGGGAAATGCAACAAAAAGACATAAGATACAAGGTAATATCACCTGCAAGGGAGAGATCTCCCTGACAGTTATTTTAACCCACATTCAACCAATTAGCGCTGAAGAGCAGTCTCACAGCCTGATTGGCTGGAGTCCCAGTTAACAAACAGCAGCTGGGAAATGGTACAAATACAGCCTACATTAGCATCCCGAATGCCTAGTAACAGATGGGATCACTGTAATACTACCTATGCTATCAGCAGAGTCTCAACTGCCTAGCAACAGCTGGGTTCTGCTACAGTACCCTGGGGGAGAAAAATCGAACTGCTGCGAATAGCACAGCAGCTCATAACACCAAGGGGTCAGAGTAGTACAATATATACATAGGGATAGGGTTTCGTATACACAGATAATGTAGCCTAAATAACATAAAAATCATTGTTATTTATGATCAAAGTTAGCCCAAACTCAAATCAAGACAATGGTCGTTGTTACAATTTTGAACCTAGGATAGGAAGGTAAATTTAGCTGAGACACGAAAAATGAAGATTATTTGCTAACTAATGCAATGTTGAGTATAGTATAGCAAAAGGCAATAAAAAATATTTGACATCTTAGGATAATGTTGACCCTGGGCACTGATTGTTAGCAATTCTCATTGATTGTTCTCAGATCTCTTTGATGAACGGATTTGGCATTTTCTATGTCTAGTCATATCATATTGTACAATGAGTCTCTATGGAGAATATGATGAACAGGGATATTAATCCAACAAGCAATGTAGCTTCTAGTACTAGTAACTGCATTTATGGTTATAGGCAATTGTTAGTCCCAGAAAATTGTGATTGCATCACACACAGGAAACATTTTTGATTCCACTTCAACATGCTATTGCTTCATTAGCTTTCACAAGAGGAAAAATAGGTAATAGAAAAAAATTCTTATAATTTTTTTTTACAATTCACTATTATTAACATATATGTTTGTTTGAATAAATGGTCATAGCTAAATTAAAATAAATACAAAAAAACTGACTTGCAAAAGAAACCATTAGGCAGCTCTCTAAGGTGTTGGGCCTCTCTAATACTGCATCAAGTAAGAGTCGCTGCAGAAGATCAACTGATCGGAGCCTTGTGTTCTGCCATCGCCAGTGACAAAAGATATGCCACACCAGCTGCCACTCAGCAGATCTAAGCCTCTGTGGCACTGCTTACTTGCTGCACTAGTTAGATTCTTGGCTGGTCTTTTTCAATGCTAAAATAGCCAGACAGCTGGTAAAAACGTTGGCTGGACCAGTACTGGCCACAGAGGAAGCCTAAGGACCATAAGAGATCTAAAAATAGTCCTGTGATGGTTATGGAATTAAACAAAAAATGCGCTTTTAGACATTTTAACCAATGTCTTTCAGTTTTGTATGTTTATTTCTTTATGTTCACTTCCATTAGAATAAAACTTTCATTGCACTGTAGAGCAGTACTTTTTCTCCACTGTTTCCCCACATAAATACCTCAAATGAATGTGTTCTTTACTTTGTTGTATTGTATTGCCTTACTGACTGTTGTGGTTACTTTGAAGAGATTGTGATACATCTTAATAACTGATATATTGCTTGACTTGCCTTGCCTGCACATTGCATTGCACTGTTTATTCTTTTTGACACTACCATTATTCCAATATATCCACACAACACTGAATTTATTCCCAGTGCTCAAGACCACATTTTACCAGACACTTTGTATATTTACATGACTAAGAAATAGGGACCAGCAAAGTGTTTTTTTTTCTCTACAACAGAGTTAAAAAGATATAAACTGCAGTTAGTATCAGTGCTAAAGCTAGGCATACACTAGGACGATTATCGGTCCCAGGAAAGGGTGGTCCGATAAACAGGATGATTTCCCGCTAGGGAAATGTCCCGTTATCGGCACCATACACCTCTCCTGCTGGGACCGATAATCCTAGCAGAAGAGGGGGGGAAGGGCTAATACTATGCTCAGTCAGAACAGCATAGTACATAGATATGCAGCAGCGGCAATTGCAGGCAGTAATACAGACAAGAATCAGCCGAAGCCGTGCTTCACATAGCGCAGTTTGGGCTGATCCCTGTCTGTACTACCTTGCAATAACCACTGCTGTATATCTATGTACTACGCTGCTATGACAGCTTTGAATGGGTCTGGCTTTTGTTTTTCTATCTGTAGTCAGCCCGGTCGGCCGGGCCTTTATTTATTTATTTTTTTACACATAGGTTGCGGCGGCGGGGCAGGCGGGGGAACGGGTTTTTTTTTATTTTGAAAAAAAAAAGTCGGAGCCATTACTAGTTTTTAACAAGTCAGATGTGCCTTGGTCAACCTTACGTGCTATTCAGAGTGGGCTATAGGATGCACGGAAGTGCATCCTTGAATAGGCCGTATTCAAATTAGCCTGTGCGATTCCGCATCGCACATGCTAGGAACTCTGAATCCGGTCCTTAATTATAAGCTCCTTCTTAAGTCTGGATCCAGCCCACCATTACAAGACTGATAATTAGATACATCCTTTTTGAGCAATTACATTTGTATTCTAGGGTGAATCAAGATATTTAGAAATTGATTACACTCTCAATGAACTACATAGTTTAACCATATCTTCCCTAATAGTCACACTGCAACCATACATTTGGTTACTATGTTTATCACTTGTGGGAAAGGGTAACCCACTTAAGGCAGCTTTTTTTCTTTCTACTGCAAAAAGAAACTCACCGAGCACATCAGGGAACACCCTCTTTTGTAAAACAAAATCTTAATTTTCTTGGCAGAAATGGTCTATATATGGATAAGTCATTTACTCATTCATTCATTCATTCATTGCTGCTGGTAATTTCATATTTAACAATAATGAAAAATATCCAATGATTCTCCCAGCTATACCTAAAGCATTTTGTCCTGGTTTCTTCATGATGCTTCCAGCCACTGATTGCTTAGTGATATTGTAGCGTATATAATCATCGCTTGAGTCCATGTCAGAGGCACACAACATTGTGCCTTGAATAAGAACAGTCTGACCTTCCAAGAGCTCAATGACAGTATTTGTGATGAGAAAAGGAGGACTGTCATCTTTAGGAAGAATGTTAATTGGAAACTTGTGTCGAATGCTGTGGCGCCCATCAAATATCCTGAAAACGACAAAATCTTTGGTGGTGTCACTGTCATCATGATGGTAGCAGACAACTCCAGCCTGTATGTCCTTTACTGTGAACATGAATCCTTTGCCTCCTAAGAACAAAACTGTTTTTGTTAGAAAGTGCTTGAAACAGTTCTGGTTTCATCTACATAATTATATAATTGTAAACCAAAAATGGCCATGTTAGCTTGGGTTCCCATGAAAGAGTATAAAGGTCAGTTACCAGCAATGACGTGACTGTGACATTCACAGCTCCAGTAAATATACTGATAGGGTAGATGAGAACCAAACGTTACCAACTGTACACAAAATTCATATTTTTATCATTTCCATTCTGTGCCTGTGGATATTACATTAATGCATTAGCAAACATAGATTTCTTTTACAGTAGTATACCTTGTTATTTGTAAATGGTTTGGTGGTGTGATTTACAAGTATGAAGAGAAAGAAGTGTACTCTACTTACTACTTAGGGGTTATACATATACAGGCTGCGCACTAATGTAAGATCACACATCACTGATTCCAGATTTGTTAATGTCCATTGCCATTTGTCAAAGTTCCATACCAATTTGTATAACTTATTTGTGTAAAAGCTGAGCCACATAAACTACAAGATTCTTCCTAATCTTTCAATTTTTCAGTTCAACGATTTGTTCCGGGCCTGTGGAAATTCAATTTATTTTGAATATTTAATAGTCAGAGGATTACGGGCTATCAACTTAAATCTGACATCTAGGTGGATTTACAAGTCTGCTATTTAGGGGTTTAGCAGAATTAAATAAGGTGACTTTTAACCTCTCCAGTGATCAAGAGGCTTAAAACATACTGCCATCCTGTGCTTCAACTCAAAAGAAAGATAGAGTGTCATATTCACAGTGTGGAATTTAGGAGATAATGTAATACTTAGAGGCATCCAACATTTAACATTTTAGAAGGTCTGGAAGTTTAGATCTGGCATTACTAGCTGTTGCATATTTTGTTCAACATTCAGTTCATGTCATGGGTTTGTTTCTCTGAGACAAGTATTGATTGGACTATAGAGTCACATAATGGAGCATTTATTGGATAAAATAAAATAATGAGGAATTTTACATGCTGGATCATAATATCTCACAATAACTGCAGTATTGAAGAAGGAATTGTACAACATTCTTGTCTGGTAGTTGTTGATTAACATTCTCTTATTGTTACAGAAAAACTCATAAATGATTTTTGATTGGGCTCAAATTTGGTCAGTGAAAAGACCAAAGCCCAATATTTATGGACGCTTTGCATCTAGTAAATTCTGATAGGGGCCCAACATGCTGCTTGGTTCTGTCTGTTAACCCTGCTCTTATATCAATACTTATGTGCAATTGTGCCTGTTATTTGTAGGATTGGGAAGAAGTACTGTATAACCCCTGTGTATTCTAAGACAGAGCCACCTGCTCTCATTGTAGTAATGTACACAAAGTTTGACAGTAAATTTTTCATCCCATTAGCAACAAATCCATTTGAAAACAAGTACTCAGTGCTGGAGAACATGCACTGCTTGGTGTGATCATTAATATTTCACAGCCACAACTAATTTGCTAATAGTAAATGATTGCTCGCTCATGCCAGAGTATATGCAGTCAGCATTTCACCAGTTGCCCTTTTGGTTTGGCTTGTGTGTTGACAAACTGCATATATATGACATTTCAGGATTATGCTCCTGTCTTAAGACCCTAGGATAGGGGAGGTATCTTTCCATATACTACAGGGAATGAAACAGCTGTCTGTAATTACTTGGCAGTATGGCTATATTTGGGGATAGATTGTTGCAATATGAGTTCCTTTGTTGTGCTACAACCAAACCACCACAGACTAGTAAATAAAACTACAGGAATGAAAGCAAAAGTAAATGATGAAAAAATACTTATTGAGGGTCAGACTGGAGAGTGAAATAGACAAGAAAAAGAATAACTAAAGAGAGTGATCATTGTAAAACTAAAGAGATCAAATAAAGAAAACAGGCTAAATATGCTCAAAGTATGTAAAAATGAAAATACTGGCCCGGATTCACACTACCAGATGAATTGCTTATACGTCCGTATTTAACCAATAGTTGCTATGCGCATGTGTAGAAACTATTTTACGTAATCTACGTATCGCGTTGTTACGTAGATTGCGTATATGCGGTAAAATAGTAAATAGTAAAATAGTTACTACGCATGCACAGTAGCAACTATCGGTTAAACACGGACGTATAAGCAATATGTAGTGTGAATCTGGGCCATTATTTTGATACCAAGTACTACTACTACTTCATTCCATTTCATCTCATTTTAGTTCATTTATATTAGGAAAGTAAATGTTTGAATTTATGCCCACAATTTTAGCAAGAAATGAATATATAATTTAAATTTTCCAACAAAGAGTGGAATTCTACCCTAAATGCAATGGGTCTGTTTCTGTGAGGCATCAAAAGTAATTTTTTGCCGAAAGGCATACTCACCCATTCTAAAAAAAAAAGTGAAAAAGGTAGTATTCAAAACAGGGACATCCAAAAAGGAACTTTCGAATGTCCCTATTTCGGAAATGGGACATTCTTTACGAAAATTGCAACCGCCCGCAGCCTGACCCTAAAACTCCATTCCCTGCTGCCTGAACCTAAGACTCCCTTCCCCGCAGCCTAACTCTAAGACTCCCCTACCCACAACCTGACCATAAGACTGTCTTTCCATTACCCTAACCCTAGCCTTTCCCTTCCATTACTCTAACCCTAACTCCAACCTATTATTACCTTACTCTGACTCTACTTCTAAAAGCAGCATTTCGTGGTGGCGACTCCAACCGCTTTAGAGTATATACCCAGCCAGCATAGGCTGCCTAGTATCAAAAATGTATTATGCTTTACTACTGTTAATATTGTAAGATAATATTACAATCTACAAAAAGAATTAGTCTTCCAGTAAAATTCTACAAATTAGAATATTAGAATTCGATTGTGCTAGAAAAAACATTACATTTTACCTCTTAGAGAAATACGTCCATGCTGTAACCCATCCACAATGACCAAACGAACAGCATTGATATTATCATTATCTACTACTTGTAAGTGTTCCCAGGTGATTGCTCGAGATTGACCTTCCAAGAGATCAAGACCTATAAAGAACATGATATTATGCAGGTAAATACACAATGTAAAATTAAATATTATAGGGTTTTCGTTGAGGGCTGTATTGCAGTGTAAGTCTGAAGATACACAGGCATAGTGCTACATTATGTAATGGACTCCAGAGAGAGGGCCGGATCCAGAGTTAATAACATTAAGGGACTTGTACAAGCCACTTGTGTAAGTCTGTGCATGCACGCTAGATGTTATGTATGTGGATCTCATTGCATAATAAAATTCTGAATGCAAGGAGATCCGTACGGGAGTGGGTGGCATGCCATGCCTTCCACATGCCTAAACCCCACAAGAAGGCATGGATAGGCATTGTAAAAAAGGCATTGTTGGCAGAATTAGGCATTCCGCATGGATCTTGTGGGTAACTTATGGACATGTATGTCGTCCAAAGTCCGCACGTGAGAGGGGAGTGACATGTGAGTTCCTGCCCCTGCACTTAAGAAACCAAAGCAAATTCCGTATGTTAGCAGTCACTTAGAATTTTCACTTAGTTCTAAGATCCAGCATTGTTCCAAATGCCGACTAGCTGTCCAAAGATTCTGCATCTACTTCCTGGCCTTTGTGACGTGTATGTTTTTAACAGAGGGTTATGGGAGACTTGAAATTGTTACATATTAATACTTAGGAAAACTTTAAGAAGGTGCAGAAAAGCTTGTATCCGTATCTTAAAGCCCCCTCCCTTGCCACTTTGCCCTTTTTTTAAGAACCTAGGGCACTTAAGAGTGCCCTAGGACTTCTCTAACTTCCTGTTCTTAAGAAGGTGAATAGGAACGTTTTTCCCCTACCCCGCCCTCCCCGACTACTTACCATATATCCCCCTTCCCACTCTTCTTAAATCAGCCCAGAGATGCAGTGGCACACCTCTTTCCTCTTCCTTAACTACGTGCAGTCTTTTACCTAAATGGTACGTAGAATGCATAAATGACCTACTACGCATGCGTAGTAGCTCATTTCTTATTTCCCCGCATTAAGAAACCGAAGCTTCTTAAGTGTAAATAAGGTCCATTGCTTCATAAATTGCATTAGGTTTACTTAAATGACTAAATGTAGCGCATAACCACCTTAACTCACAATTACTTACAAAATTAAAACTGTTCAGTGTTTTGGGTATGTTTTTTTTTTTTTTTTCAGTAAGCAAGTTAACTATTATCTCTGCATGGAAGCCAAATCAGTCAATGAAGTTGATTGACAAAAATGCATCTGTTTTTGCTGTTATTCTTAAACTTAGCAATGCATATCATTTACAGTATGGGGCTAATGCAGATTAACACCAAAAACAGGTGCAAGTGTGCTTCTGGGAAAACCACTTTGCAGTGTGAGGTTTCAAATTAAAAATCACTGCAGCCCGTACCCGTTTTTTTTGTTTTTAATTTTTGGGACACATTTTATTAACTTATTAATACACAGTATATGCCTATCTATTATCATTAGGGACTACCATGGGGGCAATTCTAAGGTAGTTACTAGTCTCAGGGCATATAAGTCTCGGGGCACTTATACATTACTATGATGTATCGGGGCACTTATAATTACTATTATGTATCAGGGCAATTTTAGATTTGTTTCTTGAATAGGGGCATTAGCATTTTTAACATATTGGGTACACACTAGTAATTGTTAAATGGTAAATCTGACACATAATACATGGTGCAGCATGTCATTAACACTTGGCATGCTGACGCTTATAGTACTAAAAGTCACAGTATGCCCTGCAACACATGGGCATGCTGTGCCTTCTAGTACTATATACGCCAGCATGCTAAGGGTTAATAGCATGCCGTGCATTGTTTTTTTTTTTATAGTTTAAACACTTTTTGGAACATTTCACTAGGTGTTATTATTGTAATTTTTTTATTTTTTTTTTACTAAAGAGCATGGAGTGTGGCAATTTAAACTAAATCGACACACGCCCTGCTCTTTTTTGGATGATTTTTGGGGGGGATTTTTCAGCGTTTTGTTTTTTAGTAAATGCAGCTACAGTAGTTTAAAATCCACAAAAAAATCGCCAAAAACTGCAATTTCTTTGAAATCGACCTTAGTAAATTTACCCCAAAAACTGTATAGCTTTATGTTTAACCTGTAATATAGATTTGGATCAAGCGTCTTCACCCCTCAACTGTAATTTTTGTTTTAACACTTGAAATTTGACACTCCCCGCAGTTAAACACATTTGCTCATGTGTAAATTTCCACCCTTTATTGCATCTATTTTCAAACACAGTATCAGCTCATATGGGACTGAAAATAAAACAAAATAAACAATAATTTTTCTAAGAAAAGGTACTTTTCTACTTGGAATTTTAATTTTTCAAAGCAAGGGGTACAATGTAACTTTACTTTTACATGCAAAACATGCTGCAGTTTAAAGATGAGCTTAGACATCAAATCTTGTCATCTCTAATTATGTCTGCAAAGTTGGTTGTGGGTCCTAGCTGAACACAGTGCTCTAAATGGTAAGTATCAAATCTAACCCCAACAGTTTCTCAAAACCTTACCCAAACCCTCCCCTTCCATGACAATAACCCACCCATCCCTGCAGTCTGACTCTAACCCTCCCTTCCCCGCAGCCTAACCCTAAGCTTTCCCTCCCCATAGCCTAACCCTAAAACTCCCCTCCTCGCAACCTAACCCTTAAGACTCCCCTCCCCGTAGCCTGACCCTAAGACTCCCCCACCTGTAGGCTGACCCCAAGTCTCCCATCCCTGCAGCCTAAACCTAGACTCCCCTACCCGCAGCCTGACCCTAACACTTCCCTTTTATGATCCTAACCCTAACCCTCCCATCCCCAGAGCCTAACCATAACCTTCCCCCTAACCCTAAAAGTCCCCGGAGAGGCTACTCACCTCTCCAGTGGGGTCTGCGGCAGGTGTGACAGGGCCGATGGGAAGCGGTTCCGAAAATAATTGAGTAAAAACCATAACATTTAACGGCAGGGACTACCATCGGCACAGGTTTTGCCAAAAAGCAGATTTGTCTCCTTTGTGGCTGTTTGCTCTATATTTTAATGAGCCTATATATTTATCAAAAATAATACAACTATACTACTTTCACATCGCCGCCCCTGGGTCCTGGGTTTTTGAACCTGGGTTATTGTTGTGTTTATTGCTGTGTCCCAGCTCGTCTCCCTTTTTACACAGCAGTTTGGACCAACGAAATTCCCGGGTCAGCCTTGTTAACACCAGGTAATATCCTGGGTTATTGAACCTGGGCCTGTCCTGGCAATAAGTGTGAGTCATCAAAAGAGGAGCTTTTGATGATTCATGTCCCTAATTCCCCCAATCACTTTCTTTCTGCGAGAACTGTGCTAAAAAAAACAGGTCTCACAGTTCATACTGGTGGCTACCCGTGTCACATTCGGGCATAACCCTCCAATTGTGCCTGGTCTAATGTCCCAGGTCATTAGACCCGGGCAGAGGCAGTCAGATCCTTTCACACTGAGCCTCGACCTGTCAGGTTTTGCCCTGGCAATATCCCGGGTTTCATGTAGTGTGCATGGGGTATAAGGTTAGTGTGGTTGAAGTTGACTCCTAAGAGACAACTTGCTAAATTATTATTTTCTTTATTATGATTATTATTATTATTATTATTATTATTATTATTATTATTAATAACATGCTAATATAAATCTTGTGAATTGTAAAAAAAAAAAAAATATTCATGTCATCCTGGTGATGTGTTGCTCACACCAAAAATGTATCCTAACATCAATTAAATTAGCTGTAAAATCTCACCCATATTCCATGATACCCGGGGGGCATTTGTGTCTGTTGTTCTAATAGATATATAAACGGTGATGGGGGAACTCCGTTCGAAAAAGAAATCATGAACTTCAAACTCCACCTATAAAAGGAGAATTACTCAGTTTAGTGAATATTTATATATGTATATTTTTTAAAAACTATTAAATTCTAAATAAAGAATTGTGACAAGAAAATGATATATTGGTAAATCATTACTTGACACAAACATGATTATAGTACTTCATGTTTACTATGAATCAAAAAAATGATTTGTATAATAAAAACACTGAAAATGTTAAATCTCCTTGCCTTGTAGGATACTCAAACATTACGATGATCCTACAGGCTGGGACATCATTACTTGCAAAATGTATCTTTCCTGTGGTCTCCATAGGATCTGACATTGCTGTATAAGGAACCTACAGTTGCTCACAGAGGGACTGCTGGGGAAAGGTAAGTCCTAGCTTTAATTATAGGATTGTCATCCATTGGTAAGGTCTTCTGCACTTCTTGAATCTCACAACACCTCTGTCTCCAGACAAAATTATGGGAAACAAAGCCCAGAACAGGAGAAATAAGTAATTTTTCCCAGCTAAGTCGGCACTAAATGCCAAAAAGGAGAGAAAGTGCTGAAATTTGAAAAAAACCCAGCTGTTTTCATAAAATTTTGTCTTTCTTAAATAGACCCCTAGTTTCCATTAGATTTTTCCAACATGGATCCTGATCTGTCCTGGGAATATGGCGCTCACACTGCTAATGGAAAGCGGGTGTTTGGAAAATACCCCCTTATTGGTAGTATAGATCCAGCCCATATTTATGAGTGTGTAGAAACTGCTGCAACCAGTTTTACCAAAATATGTCCGAATTAATCATAATGGAGGCACAATCAGTAAAGGACTGTTTATCCCAACAAGGTTACAAAATTCTCTATGAAAGAAGAGGACACTGACAGATATTTACATGCATTTATGAACGTTTTCAACACAACTAAAGACTTTTAATCTAAACACTAGTAAAAAACAAATCATAAGAAGTCATTTGGATTTATAAATATATTTGGCTAACAAAACACAACCATAATCCCATTTACACAGATTATACAAATATTTGTTTACCTCCAGATTTTTTCTTTCAATGTGACTACTGTTTGGCGGCTGATATGCGATGAGCATCTCATTAAGGTCTTTCCAAGTGAAAGATGTGATGGGTTTGGTGTGATCATTGAGGTTTGTAATGAATCCTTCACGTGGAGGATCTGTAATGTTGAAGATTAGGAGAGGTTTGCTTGTTTCACTGTCCTCTGCATCCACTGCTGCTGTAGTCAATGGGGTGAGAATAAACTGGTCTACTTCCAGAATGAACATGGACATGAATGCAGCTTTGGGGATCTGATTGGGCATTGCATCCCGAATGTGGACTGGAATCCAAGCATGTTCTGACTGGAAAAGTTAAAAAGGTACAAAATACTGTTTTATTATAATGAAACAAGTAATTCAATTACTTTAAAACATTCATCCTTTTCATTGTAGAAATCCTTTAAAAGAAAATTAGAGAGTATGTGTGCTATTTTTCTTATGCAACAGGAATAATAAAACCCACTCTCATTGCACAGTGAGCATAGAGGTCTTGCAGATCACCTTTAAGCTCTGGCTGAGCAGTGACATCACTCTTTACCTTCTGCCATTAAATGAAATAATGACCTAATCCAAGGTTCAGTCATACATTTTGTCATAGTTGTAAGTGTAGAATTTCTTTTTTACACTGAGCCTGTGTTACCTGATTAAGAGTTACATTTTTTCACTTATCTCTATGTGTAAGTGCACTAGTGTAGCGAAGTTTGCAATGCATATGTCCAAAGTGGCTGATAGAGGCACATGCCAGTGTCAGAATTAAATGTGAACTATAGAAGCCAATTCAAATTCATACTCGTTCCCTGTGCTAACAATCCAGAGTACCTACTCATAGGAGTCTGGACAGGAGGTGCACATTTTTGCCACAATGCGTGCGCATTTCCTATTCAAAAACTCTTGCTATTACAGTGTTAAGAGTTATGGTGGTACATTCATGCCATACTATGGGTGTTCAATTATAGGCAACAATTAAGGTATTTCCAGCATACATATTTTGATATCATACCTTCCAACACTTAAAATTCTGAACAGGGGTTACAGGAAAAATAAGCCCCACCCTGGTCCTGCCCAAACTCTATAAACTTCACCTCTTTTTCTGCTTGCCAATCAGGACAGTCCCCTCAAAATAAAGAAAGTTAGGAAGTTTGTGTATGGGCCCAACCATTCATTTATTCCTACTGTATGTCCCCTGCCATCTGTTGGTGCTCTTTTTATGTGGCCAACCATCCACTTATGCACGGTACTCTGTACGTGCTCAGCCATCCTCTTCTGCCCTTTGTTTGTGCCCAGCCATCCATTTGTGCACCCTGTATGTGCCCAGCCATAGATTTGTGAACCTTGCATGTGCCAAGCCATGCACTTCTCACTTTTGCATGTGCCCAGCCATACACTTGTGCCTCCTGTACAGTGGCACACCCACATTGAACATTTTTTTAAAAAAATAAAAAAAAATGGCCAAAAAAGCGTATATTCATAAAAGTGCCGTGGCTTCATGGGTGCCACAAAAGGGGCGTGTATTCCCGGCAATGTGGGGCAGATTGACATAGAGGAAGATGGTAATGGCCTGTGCTGCAATAGGGAAGCAGGTGGGGCCACAACAAATTCAACAATGCTTATGCACTGACACAAGCTCTGGTACATTGTGTAATGGGCTCCACTATTGCTATTAGATCAGTACCTTCAATATAAAACTACAATTTTATTGTGTGAAAGAAGTCACTTATAAAACACCTAAAGAAAAATATCAAAACAGGACTTGTTACAGCCAATAACCAATGCAATTCCTTAAGGTAGAATTTTATTATTGTCAAATCTACATTATAAACTTCCTGCTTTCACAGAGAATGTTAATGAACATCTTAGATATCTTGGCAATCAGATAGTACGACTGTGTTATCAGTAATGTAATTTTACATATGTTTTATTTTTAACAGTGCTATCATATTAAGTAACACACATTCACACACTCACAGACTAGGGGTAATTTTTGCCCTGTGCAGCATGACAGTGGGGACGGGGTGGGAACAGAGCTGGGGCTTATTTGTCCCATTTTCAGGCTAAAAAATTTTGGGAGGTATGCTAATATAACTCACATGTATAACATGCATTGGAAACCCCCCTTTCAAAATCCTGCGTTTACTACTGCTGTATGTACCCAGCTATCCACTTCTCACCCCTGCATGTGCCCAGCCATCCACTTGTGCCTCCTATATGTACCCAGCCATTCACTTTTGTACCTGTATCTACTATTTTTCGCTATCTTCTCTCTTTAATTACCTCATCTTCACTTACCTTTGCTGTCTTCTCACTTGTTGTCTTCTTCCTCTTTTTCCAAGGTGCTCTCTGTTTAAGTTAAGCTGACCTAACATATGTGGTTATACAAGGCTCCTGTAGGACCAAATTTGTAACCTTGAATGACATGGCCGCATATGTTAGGTCACATCAATCGCAGAAACAGATTTGGGGCCTTATTTACTAAGGGCCAATTTAAATCGCCCCTTAAAATCACCACACATCGCTGGAGTTGAGGGTCGATTTTTTTTTTAAGTCTCTGGATTTACCAAGGGGTGTTTTTTGGTGGCGATGTTTAAACTCCAGTGATGTGTGGCGATTAAACTCCAGCGAGTTTATGTTAAACTTGCTAGAGTTTAACCTCGCTGGTAGTACTATAAGGCACAACATTGCAGGGCATGCTGTACCTTATAGTACCCTAAGCGACAGCATGCCTAGAGTTAATGGCACGCTGCCGCAACCATAGTGTCTCTGTTACTGTGCTAAGCAAAATAAATTGCCTCCGTGACCTAAGGAAACTGGTATGTGCCCTCTGTCCCTAATGTAAATATTATATGTGCCCTCCGTTCCTAATGTAAATATTATATGTACCCTCTGTCCCTAATGTAAATATTATATGTGCCCTCTCCATCCCTAATTACAATAGTATATGTGCCCTCAATACTTTTCTGCAAACAACTGATGTCCCCCATTCCTATGTGTTCACTACAATACATGCCTTCTGTAATAAAATGTCTGAACACAGAAATTACATTTTACACATTTTAGAAAGCAAACTTTAAATATTTATGCTACTCACAGTTCTGTAGGCTTCTATGTTGACAGGCGGCGATCAGCTGGACGGCTGCTCTACGTCATCTGCATGTTTCTGGGGCTGGCGACGTCCTTCTGTTCCTTCATGGTTCCTCCATCGAATGACGTATGTCATGCCAGGGGCATCATTTATAATCTCAGCCACATCATCCTCTGACGTGATATTGTGGCCGAGATTATAAATGAGGCCATTGGCATGACATACGTCATTCGCTGGAGGAACCGTGAAGGAAAAGGAGGACGTCGCCAGCCCCAGCAACATGCAGAAGACGCAGAGCAGCCGTCCAGCTGATTGTCACCTGTCAACATAGAAGCCTACAGAACTGTGAGTAGCATAAATATTTTGCTTTTTAAAATGTGCAAAATTTTATTTCTGTGTTCCAACATTTTATTACAATAGGCATGCATTTTAGTGAACACGTATTAAACAGGCCATATTTTTTGCATGACATAGGAATGGGGACATCAATTGTTTGCAGAAAAGTATTGAGGGCACATATACTATTGTAATTAGGGATGGAGAGAGCACATACTGTATAATATTTACATTAGGGACGGAGGGCACATATAATATTTACATTAGGGATGGAGGGCACATATAATATTTACATTAGGGACGGAGGGCACATATCAGTTTCATTAGGTTACGGAGGCAATTTATTTTGCTTAGGACAGTAACTGAGACACTATGGTTGCGGCAGACGGACGTAGTTCTTGATCCGGCCCATTGTCGCTTAGGGTACTATAAGGCACAACATGCCCTGCAATACATGGGCATGCTGTGCCTTATAGTACTATATGCAAGCAGCATGCCAAGAGCTAAGTGCTTGCGGCGGCAGCCACTTTTAGTATTTTTAACACATTTAGATTTTTTTTAACAAGTGATGGGGGTTTTCACAACCAAAGTGAGTGCCGATTTCTATGAAATTGACACACTCATCTGAATTAACTCAGGAGAGTTGACATCAAATCTCTAGCGATTTACTAAATCTCCCCTTAGTAAATCCAGAGATTTGTATGTCATTCATGCAAAAAATCACCACAGTGATTTAAACACAGGAGATTTAAATCTCCACTCATCTCAGGCAAGTTTGTGGAGATTTACCTTTAGTAAATCCTGAGACTTGCAAATCGCCATTAAACTACTTAAATCTCAGGCAATTTGACTGAAATTGCCCTTAGTAAATGAGGCCCTCGGAGGAGAATTATATAACATACCATTTTTGTAAATGAAGCAGCCGTACAGGGCAAAATAAACGAACACAGTTATAATTAAAAAAAATAACCCTGTCTCCAGTCTAGTCTGTCACGACCGAGGGGTTTGTGAAACCTGTCCCGGGTTTCAAGGAAAGTAACAGATGAGCCGGTGTAAAGTAAAAGCTAGCTGGTTTAATGTAGGACTGGTTCATGAACAGACATGAAAATTAAAGGGTATGGATATAACAGTCTCAGGGAAACCAGTCTGTGCCGGGTTGGCATAGATGAAGAGAACAGTCCAATAAACAGGCCAAGGAGTGGAAGTGCACGTGACTCAGATGCAGGCAACTTGACTGGACTGCAGTAAAGGCGACTTGACCGGACTGGAGTGCAGATGACTTGACTGGACTGGAGTGCAGTTGACTTGACCAGACTGGAGTGCAGATGACTTGACCGGGCTGGCGTGCAGATGACTTGACCGGACTGGCGTGCAGATGACTTGACTGGACTGGCGTGCAGATGACTTGACCAGACTGGCGTGCAGATGACTTGACCAGTCTGGCGTGCAGATGACTTGACCGGACTGGACTGCAGGGATGCTGACTGGACTGGACTGCAGGGGCTGACCGGACTGGACTGCAGGGATGCTGACCGGACTGGACTACAGGGATGCTGACCGGACTGGACTGCAGGGATGCTGACCGGACAGGACTGCAGGGATGCTGACTGGACTGGACTACAGGGATCAGGATCAGGGTTGCAGAATACCAGGATCAGGACCAGGAGAATACCAGGATCAGGACCAGAAGAATACCAGGATCAGGACCAGGAGAATACCAGGATAAGGACCAGGAAAATACCAGGATAAGGACCAGCAGAATACCAGGATAAGGACCAGGAGAATACCAGGATCAGGACCAGGAGAATACCAGGATCAGGACCAGGAGAAGGAGAACCAGGCACCTTGAATGGACAAGTTGTTCTGGCAATGATGGTAAGGTGTCCAGGGTTTAAATAGCGTGCCCTGTGCACTGATAGGTTGGAGGATTGCACAGGCGCACTCCCATTGGTGCTTCAAGACCAGAAGAAGATGACTGCGTCCATGTAACGGAGATACTGCGGCGCTTGGTGTCAGAATACAAGTAGGCGCCAGATCTGCTGCAGACAGAGTAAGTATAGGAGACTGTCACTATGTCTCCGGAAGCCTGAGCCACGCGACCGCTGGGAGAGGAGCGCGGACAGCCAGCATTTGATCAGGTGAGTGCGGCGCTTGCCGCGATGTGTGATAGTCCACTCATCGGGACAGACTGGAAGATTGGACAGTCACTTAAAATCAGGACTATCCCACTAGAATCAGGACAGTTGGGAGGTATGTGATATGCAGATAAAGCTAGTTGGTTGTTGCACCAGATATAAACATATGGGGCCCAATGCAGTTGCCCATGAAGATGGGAATCAGTGCTATGTGTGCCTATTCCTATTTATTATAATAAGTAAAATTCCCAGATTTTAATACGCACCTCTCCCTCTCCTATTTTTCTATCTTAAAATGTATATATTATTTCTGTTTTATTATGTAAAAATAATTAATTAATGTTCAATGTTTTAACCCGTAACATCAACAGGAACAACAAACTGATTCGGATTAGTAGTTGCAGCTAACATGTCTATAATGCGCTCCATGTAGAAACAAAATAGGGGCAGTAGGTGCATCCTAATATTTTGCCTACATTCCCTTGATGGCACCAGCTGTGATATTATGTAGTTTTGGCATGGCAGCTCTACTATTGATATACAGCCCACCCTACTGTTTGCGTAAATCAGCTGTTTTCAATGCACTGCACATACCCAGATCACAGGGTTACGCATGGAACGCTAGATGTATGGAATTTGATGCCATATGGGCCAGACCTCTGTGCTTCCTTTATATGCACAGTAGACTGACCTTAATATTTAAATCGTGTAGTGAGAGCTGGGTTTAGCCTAAAACATATTAAATGTTTAAACATATGTGCAAACAAGAAGGTGAATGGAGGTGTTTCCTTTCCACTCACATACGGAACTTACTAGCAGCTAAATGTATTGTACCCTACCAAACATTCACTCTATGGGCCTGATCCAGACTTACAATGTTACACTGAGCAGTCTAACGCTCAGCGTAACATCGCAGCACACCCCCAACACTCCCCCTTGTCCTACCATATTAACACTCGCCTATGCTGAAGGCTACCCTAACTTCAGTCGGCGTAAGCGAGTGTTAATACGCTGGGACGGCGGCGTAGCAAAGCAAACGCCACCCTCCCAGCCTCATTACCTTCCCTCCCCCTGCCTCCCTGCATGCCCCCTCCAGCGTTACTACGCTGCTGCTACGGATGCCCCATCATCTGCCCGGCGCATGCGCAAATCGGCTTTTCAGCCGATCTTATGCTTGCGCCCAGCGTTTTAACACCGGCAAGCATAGGTCTGGATCAGGCCCTATGATAGTAAGTCTGGATCCGGCCCTATGAGTTTATCGGTCAGTATATGGTTTCTATACAGGACTGTACCTTGTACAAAGCTCTGCTCCGGGTGTCGATTAGGTCCAACCTGATACTGATGTAGTCAATGTTTGGTGATGGAGGGTCTAGATGTTGATATCTAATTCCCATTAAAAGAAACTCCTCACAGCTGGTTTTTAAGGTAGTCTTCAGCTTTTTCAGGCCTGGAATACAGTCCCCATTCTTGCATAATGGGCTTTGTTTCCTGTCTTGAAAATGGATTTAAATTTAATTTCATGACTTTTTAAAGTTACAAACTCTGGGCTGGATCCAGACTTAAGAAGGAGGTTGTAATTAAGAGAGGAAGGTTACACCTGGGCACAACCATGTTGATTTCATACCCGAGTACTACACGTGATATAGGTGATTGGCAGCTAAGACTGAAACAGAATGAAACGCAAGAGTATAAGAGAAAGCACCCGTATAGTGGGCGGGTGATGTCCATGATTAAGCAATAGCGAAACGTACGTCGGACTAGGAGGTCGCTGTGCACGAGCGCCCTCCTGTTACACGTGCATGCAGATCCCTGCTATCCCTCGTTAGCTAAATGATACAATGTTACTCTCGTTGGCGGATCAGTTTCACTGAACCTTGTAGCCAGTAAATGAGTGTGCTACAATAGTAGCAGTTAACAGTGTGTGTGGTCCTCAGAGAGATTAGCGGGTTTAAATCTTTTGGCTGAATGCGATATCTGGCGGGCCAGAGAATCTGGAACTTGTGCCATTACTTTTTCTTAATATTTAAAATTTGTGCTAATTAATTACAATTTTTTATAAGAGTGTCCCCGGATACCCATTGAGCCTTTAGCTATCATATTGGCTATGATTATGATGTAATTAATTAAGAAGTATTATTTTAGTGATAACTGGTCGGTCTATTATTCATTACCACTATAGTGGCTTATAAATATATAATAACACAAATACAAGTTCTTCTAGCTTAACTTGGCACTTGGCGTGCCAGATAAGCTAGACTTGATGCTTAATCAATCACATATTCAATGGACACAGAGATATTTGCTAACTATATATGATATTTAATAGAGTGGCTTTGGACACTTATAAAGCTTTCAGATGTCATATTGAGTTTGATTACATGCTAATTATTATCTATTAAATAACAACTGATTGAACTGACGTCAGTTATCGCTATAATAGACCATGAAAATTAAATAATACAACTAATCAAACAATATTATAAATCTGGGAATATATTATTTTCCAAACTTGAGGTCCAAATTGTTATGACTATTAGTGATACACACACTTAAAATTAATAACACTATAAGATAGAAGTGTGATTAATGAAGAGATACAATCAAGGATATTAGGACTAATTACAAAAATATTTTACAAAATTTGCCAACAATTTATAAGGCTACTAGGCTAAAAGGGAACATATAGGCATTTAGCCTTATGGGCATATAGCTTTTCTAAGATGGGACTGCATGCACGTGTATGTTGTTTTTAACAATTTTTTTCGGTGCTCAGCACTGTAGGATGTGGTATCTTTTTTAATATTTTGCTGGGACATAATTTTAAAAGTACTTGAATAAAGTTTAATGTTTTATATTTTTGAAATTACATAATCATACAGACCCAGAGTGCCATTAGGAGGTTACTAAACACCCCAAGGGAGGGGAATGTCTGTAATACAGGCATCCCTTCATTGAAGTTTTAAAATTTGATTCAATTGTCCTTACCTCAGAGCACCTCCCATATTACAGGGAAGTGGTTTGAATATCTAGTGGTAATAGTGCCAGTACAAAACCCTTTGCGCTCTGACCTAAAAAAAGGTGCAAGTGCATCTCTGAATCAGCCCCTAAATCAAACAGATATGTCCTTACTTATGGACATAGATCAAGTCTTGTGCCGTGATGTCAGGTGTTCGCTGAAAATCAATGCTTAACGCTAGCCCAAGGTGGCCCAGTGTACCGCTAACATTGTTGTATGAAGGCTGATTTATACTGTATTGTGCTATCTAAAATAATTCGTCATTAAACATCGTCATTCTGGTTACAGGCAGAAATTTTTACAATTTTTTTTTTCTTTTTTAACATTTTTTTAATCAATAAAGTAAATGAAAGTTATTAGGAGAATCTGAACATAATCTCTAATGTCATCTAATGATTGTGAAAATATTTTACCTCTACAACCTTTCAAATATCAAAAATATCAATATAAAATAGGTTCTTATTTTAAACTAAGATCTAAAAATATACCACTCTTCTTTCATTAGGTAAATTAAAATGTTATAGCCTTTTCAATTATCCCCTTAAAACTATTTTATTTTCATTTTAATTATTGAATCCGTCATGGCATGCTACCTAATTAGCCTCTCTGGCATAATAGACAGTGTTAAGAACACAGCATATTATTA
Source organism: Limnodynastes dumerilii (assembly GCA_011038615.1). Lineage (NCBI taxonomy): Eukaryota > Metazoa > Chordata > Amphibia > Anura > Limnodynastidae > Limnodynastes > Limnodynastes dumerilii. The sequence continues at coordinate 216,328 of WWET01001262.1, forward strand.
TTCTGCTACTAGTGTATTCCTGCATGCAAAGAATACAACTAACTTGACTCCCCCCGAAAACAACATGGTTTTGCCCAGGAGTGACTTTAAGTTCTTATTTTAAGAAGATTCTTAAGTGTGAATCAGGTCCTTAATTTCAAGATCCTTCTTAAGTCTGGATCCAGCCCACTGTTCTCTCATTATTTATAATAACAGAATTAATTTTCTATGTCATAAAACATTTTCTTTTATGTTTATATACACTAGAACATGATTTGCGGGACTTTCGCCGACATCGTTCCGTGTCATTAGGAGCCCAAGTGCCCACGCATTTAAATCCAGCTATAAAATGGCAATACAATACTGAGATGCAGATAGCACAAAAAAACACCCATAAACATAAAAATAATATGTTCTTAGTATGAACATAAGTGACACAATCTATGAGGTTTTAGCTATTATATAACAGGATGTACTACAAATACAATTGCTTATTAGAGATACTCACTGGATCCACTGAGGAAGCTATGAGGATGATCACCACGTGGTTCCTCTTTTGTAGGATCTCCAGTGACCAGCTGGCCATGAGCTGGTAAGTGAGATTCCAAAGATGCCACTCGAACAGTGCACTCCAGATTCATTCTTTTTTCGTAGTCAAAAATCAATATGTTCTTGTCAATAGGATTTGAAAGACCATAGAATTCTGTCACTTCCAGTTTCTTAGGGCCCTGCTTTATAATATTACAGTCCGGTTCCACAAACTTAACCCTCAATATAAAATTGTTTATGATTGTTTCTGTTTCTGTAAACCTGTGTAAAAAGAGATAGGTTTATTGATATTTTTCAATTCAGAGGATGCATTAAATACATTTAAAGAAAATTAACATCTTTATAAAATCTTAAAATTGAGCTTCAATAAATTATTTTCAAGGTTTTTTTTAGCTATTGTTTACTAAACAATTTCTAAATTTAATCAGCAAAACTACCATCAGTACTGAGCATGTAGTGGCAACAGGGCTGACAACAGAGGCATCTGGCAATGCTGGGAACTCCCATCTTCAGGACCAGCATTATCCCTTAATGACTTGACTATGCTTTTAAGAGTGCAGATAACAGAGCAGGCACACTTTAGGCATACACCCTTACCATGCATTGTCAAGGCAGTGTAACACTGTACATTTATTTGTTGGTGAAAGCATGTGTTCACAATGCATATGCATCTCGAACTACTGTATGCACTCATTTTTGTAGCGACCCAGCAACCATTATGTGTGGGTATGTTTATGCACCAGGGTTATACAGGTGCTAGCTGATATGCTTAGAAGTGCCACAATTATGTATAAATCGACAACACATAATATCACACATAACTTGCGTTCAAAAGCCCTGAGTAACTGAATGTACAGCAGATCATTGCACACCTTTGCCTTCTTGGCATGCACATTGTAATATGCTAAAACCTGCGGTGTGTACACCACTCTACATTAGGCCTGTTTTTTCAAGTAGATTGGGCTTGTTGTTAGGACCATAATTCCCTTTTCCTGTCCACTTTTCTGACTCATAAACTTTTATAGATTGTCAGCACCCTGAGTCCAGCAGGTCTCCCTTTAATCCATCATTAGTCTCCCATAACATTACAGTATGCTTGTAAAGTCAATTCAATTCAAACCAAATCAAACTTCCATTAAGAATCAGGTGAACTCTTTTAGTTTGTGGGTTTTTTTTTTATCCCTCGGCTGCTATTAAAAATGTCATATAATGTACTAACATAGCATCTCCCTTCCCTTCTGAGTCACTTGGCAATTGATGTAGACTGTAAAGAGGCTTTGGAACAACCATCTTAGTTCAACCTCTTCCCTCATGCTGAGAGTTATGAGTCTGTATAAATACAGCAGACTGGCAGTGTTTGGTAGCCATTTTTGTTTGCTTTCCAGAGAAATTTGGCAAATGAGATGAGATGTTAATTTGTACAAGTTAAGAAATATAATGTACGCTTGAAATATACTGACAATTAAATGCAAAAAAAAGATTAATGACTTGATTTGCCTTCAAACTATTTGTGTATTTTAGCACATATGGTTGTCAGTTTGGGAATAAATATTTTTTAAATTTTTTCATAAAATCCATACATAAAAACTGACCTGTAAAGGCGGAGCATAACTTCATCTTCATCTAGTATGGGGCAACCATTGTGAATATACTGCACTTCATTAGCCAGAAAATGACAGTCAAATACCTGGAGTAAGTGATGAACACAGATTTTAGTAATGACAGATGTTTATGACAGATTGACATCAACAAACAGGTAACTTTTTTTTAAAAAAAGAGCATCTTTCCTGCCAGCAGGGGTCAGCAATGGATCTTGTCATGCAGGTCAGTTAATGGTATTAAACTTGAAAAAAGTAATGATGTCAATAATAACAGGCATACTGTATACTGTAATCAAAAATAGGTGGATGGTTATTTATCACAACACTGCCTCTGCTTCTTATCATCAATATGACAGATACACGGATCTGTAATTCACAAGAACTTAGCAAATATTATTTTGAATCAACAAGCTCTGAGGGTAATCTAGCAAAAACAGAAAAATTAATATACAAAATGGGCCAGATCAAGACCTGAAAACGTCAGGCCACTTATGCACACTTATGCTTGCGCCGTCCAAATGTTACGCTAGTAACCCTAGCGTAGCAAGTATCGTACAGACCTATGTTCTGTACGAGCCCATTTCCTATGTAATGGGTGGTATTTACCTTTCGGCCGCTAAAGTTGGAGGGGGGGAAGCATGCTAATTGTACAGTGTTGGAGGGGGCTCCCCCACTTGTGCGGATCAGCGGTCATACAGACTGCTGATCCGCACAATTTACTTAAAGCAGGCTTATGGCAGCGTAAGCTGCCATAAAGCCCGTACAAGAGAAGGGAGTGACAGGGGGAGTGCATTCCCCTCTGTCTGTTGGACAGACCCCCGCATGTACGGAAAGCGGGCGGGAGTCTAAATCTGGCCAAATGTCCACAAGTCCCCCAACTGTTTATAACTTGCTGTATACATTACAAAGTGTCCCTTTCTTCTCAGTCCTGCCATGTGTTTTTTAGTTCACTAATTATTCTGTCCATAGTGTAGACCATGCTATGGTCAGTAAACTCTTGTAGTTACTCTTTACTTACAAAAATGCTCACAACTCTCTGTGGTTTACAAAAAGGTAGCAACTATAGTGAAAGCAAAAAATATGGACTTTCGAAATTATAAGCAAACTCAATATAATGATGACAGGGAGGAGTATTTTGCAAAACAGAAGGAGGCTAAAAAGGTTATCAGAGCAGCAAAAGCACAAACTGAGGAAAAACTGGCCCACTTGATAAGAAAAGGGGACATATCGGTATATAAATGAAAGGCGAAAAAATAAGGAGGGTATAGCAATGCTCAAAACGGAGAGTGGGATTCTTGTTGAGAGTGAAATGGATATGGCAGATCATCTTAACAAGTATTCCTGTTCAATATTCACAAATGAGAGAGGGGAATGGACCACTTTTGAATGGGAAGGCTATTAATACAATGGGGGCAATTACTACTACTTTCACTGAGGAGCAGGTATTAAAAGAACTTTCAAAGCTGAAAGTGGACATATCAATGGGACCAGATGGAATACATCCAATGATACTAAAAAAGCTTAGAAGGGTGCTGGCAAAACCATTAACTGAATTGTTCTATCAGTCATTAATAACTGGGGTGACTGGAAAATAGCAAATGTCATCCCTCTGCATAAACGTGGAAGTAGGGAAAACTACCGACCAGTGAGTCTAACATCAGTAGTAGGGAAATTGATGGAAACACTGTTAAAGGAACAAATTGTACAGTATCTTAAATCCAGTAATTTACAGGATCCCAAGCAGCATGGATTCACTGGGGGAAGATCATGTCAAACAAATCTTATTGAATTTTTTGACTGGGATTGTGATTGTAACTTTTTGATGTTTTGCTGTGAAATAGCTGTGTTTGTTTTTCTCATAGCATCCTCCATTTTGTATTTAGTGTTGCTTAGCTGTGGTAATATGGTTCTCCCATCATGTGGGGATGGGCTATAGTTGCATGGATACGATCTTGATTACAGGATAGACAGCAGAGGGTTATAGTAAATTGAATCTCTTCTGGGGATGGTGAGGTAACCAGTGGAGTACCCCAGGGTTCTGTACTTGGACCAGTGCTATTTAATATCTTTATAGGTGATATTGCCTGTGGTATCAAGGTGAAAATCTGCCTTTTTGCAGATGACACAAAGATATGTAACAGGGTAGACACGCCAGGAGGGGTACACAAAATGAGGGATGATCTAGGTAGACTGAAGGAATGGTCAAAAGTAAGGCAACTGCAGTATAATGCAAAAAAATGCTAAAACATGCATTTGGGGCACAAAAACCAAAAGGTCAATATAGCATTAATGGCACTACATTAGAAACTACTGAGGAGGAAAGGTATCTCGGAGTCATTATTTCATGTGACTTAAAGGTAGCCAAGCAATCTAACAAAGCAATGGGAAAGGCAAGTCAGATGCTTGGTTGCATATGGAGATGAATTAGTAGCAGAAAAAGAGAAGTAGTGATGCCCCTTTATAGATCGTTGGTACGCCGTCACCTAGAATACTGTGTTTAGTTCTGGAGGCCATATGGTGACTATGCAAAGTAGAGCAACTAAAGTGGTCCATAGCATGTGTCACAAATCATACCAAGAAAGGCTAGAGGAACTAAACATGTATAGCTTGGAGCAGAGAAGGGAGAGGGGGGATATGATAGCAGCTTTTAAATATATCAAATGTTGTGATCGGCTAGAGGAAGGTGGCATTTTTTAAAGGAAGAGGTGTAATAGAACACGAGGTGATGAATATAAACTGGAGGGTGGTAGATTCAGAGGAAATGTGCAGAAAAATCACTTCACTGAAAGGGTGATAGATAAGTGGAATAGCCTCCCATCTGAGGTGGTTGAGGCTAAGACAGTAGAACAGTTTAAAAATGCTTGGGATAAATATAAGGATATCATAAATCTTTAACTAAATTGAGGGTAAATAGGGTCTAGGGTCAGTATAGTTTTGTGGCTCATATCTGCCGTCACTTTCTATGTTTCTCTGCTGAAAAACAGCAAATACAGGCAAAACTTTTAAAACCTTTCTTGCATGGAAAAATACAATGATTTGTCTTGTAGCAAAGTTCACTCTTTTTATTTATTTATTTAGTTAGTTAATTAGTTAGTTAGTTAGCTAGTTAATTGCTCCTCCATCTCAATCAGCCCTATGATTTACCCTTTTAATCTAACATAAAAGTAACAATCTTTTCTCAGCCAGCTTCTATAGGGTCTCTTTAGAAAGGAGATAGTGAGAGCAGAAACGAAGCCCACTGCTGGAGAGATCAGTGATTTCGCCAGCACAGGACTTAGCATCTCCAGACCCACTATTACTATCATATTGGAAAATCAAGTCAATCCCATGTTAAAGTGTGTAAATGACCTTCTAAGCATGCATAGTAGGTCATTTCCTAAATATATGCAGAGGCTTCTTAGGTGTGAATACAGCCCATGGTAATTTGTTGCTAACTTAAAAACCCTAGTCTGTGTTTGTCTGTGTGAGTGTTGGGGAATTCAGACTGGTAGCTCCAATGGTGACTTGGGCTGATGTGAATAAGTGTTTGAAATTGTAAAGCGCTATGTAAAATGATACTCAAGTGGAAAGCAAAGGGACTATGAAGATACTGACATCACTGAAGAAGCCGTTCACAGCTCCTTTGTAACTTCATTTATTTTAAGGTTGGATGTCAGCATTTACATATTTTTTATTGAACTTAATCTCTGTACAATTAATTATCATAGAAAAACTATAACTAAAATGTAAACTCTGTACCTGTGGAGACAGCTTTCCAACCCTTTGTGTTATGGGTTCATTAACAATGACTTCCACTTTGCAGGCATCTTTCACTTTGGGGATGGAGAACTGAAGATCATTTTCTGAAAGGTAACTGCTCTGTCCTTTCATCACTGTCATGCCATTATTTACTTTGATAAACGAAGAGCTCAGGTAACTCAAAGTCAGTAATAATAAAGCCAGTGTCTGAATCAAGTGACATCTCCAGAAAGAATTCATTTTTATTTCTGCTCATCTATATCTAAAAATCTGCAATCTTCAGCGGGAGTTAAATTCCCCTTTTTAGGATTGTCTTACAAAACATCCAGTGATGATAATTCTGCAGTCATCTGTTCAATATGAAAAGCAGCCTTTTTTTTTCCAAATCTTCACAGCAGCCAGTCCTTTCAGGAAGTCAAAGTGGTTTAATAAAATTTGCTGAAGAATACTGACAACACCATCAATTAATATTATCCTTTTGATTTGTTAATCCTGTGTGATGAGAAGTTAAAAGAAGAAAATTAACCACATGATCACTAAAAGAGACCTGTTTAAAAAATGTCATATTTTATCATATACACACCTGTGATGAAAATGAATCAACTGTGTGTAACTTGATTTTTAAACAAAGGCTGACACATAATGGCTTGCACCTGCACATGAATGGAATAAAATCCCTTAAACTATATTATTCTAGTTAGCATTTGTACAAAAAAACAGCTGCAGGATACAAGTAGCAACATAGCTTTTTATATATTTTAAAGCACATTTGCAAATTAAAATTTTACATTTTGAATTGTACTTAGCTGTAAGTAAACAACAATTGTATAACACATTATAATATGTAATTATTTCAAGAGATACTGCAGATTAAGGTACATTCTTTTCCTGAGCCTTTCTGTACTCAGGAGCAGCTTGTGTCTTAAAAGTGAAATTTTTTCCTCTAGAATCTGATTGGTTGCTTTGGGCCAAATCTCCACTTTTCCGCATTTTAGTAAATTTAGCCCTTAGGGTGCACAGGCAAAGCACAGCGGAGCCAGGCACAGAAGTCTGGCAGTCCAGACGGAAGAGGTGAGTGAACTCCCGTCACTCCTCTATCTCATGCAGACTTAAACTGGTTTATGCTGCCATAAGGCAGCCTTAAGTCAGTCATACAGTCCGCTGATCCGCACGGATATTGAACACCTAACCCCTACTTTAACATTTAATTGCTCCTGTCCATCCTCCTTACGGAGTTTGGGTGAACGGATCTCCAGGCTTAAGAAAATAAGTTCCGTACGCCTTGAGATCCATTGCAGAACATCAGACATGCGCCTTGCCAGATATTTAGCCTAATTCCGCAAGCAGCTTGCAGAATTCGCCTGTCGTTCATTAGTCTGGATCTGGTCCTTGGTTATTAGAGTTAACTAACAACTATCAGTTATTTTTAATACTGGGAAACATTAACATGGGTAATTAAAAATTGCGGTGCATTTTAGGTGCCAGGGTTACAACTATGATGCATTTTCGGTACTGAGAACTACTTTGGCGCAGGTTATCAATATGACCATATTATGATCATGAATTCATGTTAATTACATGGTAGTATTTCTTCAGAAACTGGTTCTAAAAAAAAGTAAATCAAGATTTTGTTTTCTTCCCCTTCTTGGTCATCAAACCTACTGATATAGGGGAAGTCCTTATCATCCTCAATAGTTAGGACAAGAAAATAAAATTAAAAAACCTTCGTTTTGAAAAGCACAAAGCACTGAATTTTTTATGACACCTTACTCAAATTTTTATCGATAGATCGTCCATTTACATCTTTAAAAACGTTTATAACAATGCTAGCTATCCCCTTAGAAGACCCATCATTGTAAAGTGAACTGTTTAACCAAATTCATAAATTAATATCTACAACCTTTGTGAATAAAAATCCATTGCATTTGAAAGACACTATAGAATTTTTGAAGAAATTGGTGATTATTTAATATTACAATTACTGCAGATGTAAAGTTGTTATTTACAATTATTAAGCATAAATATGATATCAACCATTGGAGACCAAGGCCCTGATCCAGAGATTTAGTGGATACGCAAGGCACATCCGCTAAAACGTGCTATTCAGAGGTGCGTGTTTCAAAAAAACGTTCTCTCGATAATTCTGACACTGCCCAAAGGGTATAAATATACCCCAATGACAGTTCAACTGTCATTAGGATCGGGATGTCCTACGTGCAGAACATAGTTGCACCGTTCCAATAGAGTTTTTTTTTTTGCCAAGGCCACCCCCCGGATTAAAAGCTTACAAGACTGGACCCCCATCGGAGCAGGTAAGTATTTTTTTATTTATTTTGTGAGCAAATTTTGGGCATTTTTTTTTAAACTTATAAGAGGCCACTACACGCATTTTATGGAAGACGGGGACATTGATATTGTGCATTATTTGACATTTTGGTTTTTGTGGAGCACATGTGGGCTTTTTCATTCATTTTATTATGTGGGCACTGGTTTTTTTTTTCTTTTAGGAAGGGGACAGGGATATTGGGCCTTTTTTTTAATTCTTTATATTTTAGAGACTCACATGTGGCCAATTTTATTCCTAAATAACAGGGCATGCTGACGATTGTAGTTCTACTTGCGTCAGCATGCCCTGTCGGGCCGTTCTTTATTTATTTATTATCATATGTTGCGGTGAGGAGGTGGTGGTGGAAAGGGGTTAACTTAAAAAAAAAAAAAAAAAAGGAAGCCAAGCGGTTGGAGCAATTAAGGCTTCGACTGCTTTTTTTTTATTACTAGGCTGGCTTTTTCTATGGCCAATACAGAGGTGCGTATTTTTTTGAAACACGCCCCTCTGAATAGCACGTTTAGCGGATGCACCTTGCACATCCGCTAAACCTCTGGATCAGAGCTTTTGTCTTCTGACAAAGATTTATTGATGACGCGTTTTTCATCAGAAGAGGTGATGTAAAAAGTCTTTAAGAATTCTGTTTTTCTTTTAATGTTAATGATGTGAATCTGGAATTTACCTGTGATACTAACAAAACCACTGTGGAATGTTACTGCATACTTTCCTAATAATTATTTATACACCAAAATGTAAAAAAAAATTAAACAAAACAAATAACTCCACAGACTTCAATTCTTAAACTGCAGCTACAAATGAACATTTTTACAGATGGCTGGATAATTTTTCTGCACTGAGAATAACGGTATATACCCAAATGCAAGACACAAAGAGACAATCCATTCAAAAAGGATATAAAGAACAGCAGGATAACACCATTCTGGATAGAAATTCTTTTATGTTACTTAAATGCAAATGCTCTACATAAAGATTTTTTTTTTATTTAACATAACCACAAATTTAAGGACATAGAGAAAGTCATCTATAAACATTGGGATAAGTTAAAACAAGACCTACTGCTATGCCACACATTCCATTCTAAACACTGATTCATATATTAAATAGCACCAAAATAATAAAAAAAATATAAAAAACACTTATAAGTACACAGTGGGAACAAAACACTGAGAGAGGAGGATCAATGAAAGGTTTCTACAGATGTGGATCGTAATAAAAACTGCTTTTGGATTCAAACCTACTGCATCAAACTCTCATCCCAGTTCCAATGTTATCTTCCACAAAGTGCATGTGGTCTTTTTTATACAGTTGTGAATACAACGTCCTTTAAAGACAAAGGCCCGTATTCAGACTTGCGTTTTCTGTGCCCGACCGTCCGTAGATAAGCGTTTGTAGTTACTGGGTATGCGTAGTCATTTTTGTATGCTATTTACGTAGCGTTTCGCTACGTAGATTGCGTACACGCGGCCTTTAAGCTTTCTAAATGCTTAAAGAATATTAGGAATGGCAAACGATCCCGGTCAGTTTTTGTGCAGTTTAAAAAAGTTCATAATTGTTTTTAATTCAATTCAAAATGGAATTTGAAAAAAACGGAATAAAAGTAAAGAAATAAAAATACAAGTAACTTTTCTCTGTTCAGGTGTGTGCAAGCAGTGGTTGGGCTACATGTTTTTTTTGCCGGAGAAAAAAAATACTCCTCAAACCTTTCTTAAGGAGTATCTTTAGCCAGAGGAGTGCAATATTATCAGTAATTAAATTAAATGGTAAAGTAATCTATGCTTTTCCAAACTCACCATTTATAAATAATAACTATTATCGGTTGCTCCCCAGCTTTAATGCCAGAAAAGAAAACATAATATAAAACTTTTATTTAATTACCAAATTAGCTGCAAGGCCCTTCATTTTCCTGCCTCAGTGGGTAAGGGTGACTCTTTTACACTTATGAGGCACCCTCAGGCTGACAGCATGTAAACTGGCCATACTCTACACAGATTATCGATTCCAGCATAGATGGCCCAATAAACGGGACGATTTCCCAGTAGGTAAAGGTCCCGATACTGGTCCTGCTGAGACCGATAATAGAGGGGCTACCAAGATCTTTGGGTGCATGGACCTCCTGTCACTCACTGCACTTATTGGCTCCAGACAATAGTCAGTCCACCTTCTGGCCCGAGTATTCAGTCTGACAACATAACCGGTAAGTATAGTAGTAATATAGTAATGAAAGCTCTGGATCTCTTATTACTTATTACTTTGTACTAGCCAGTAATAAGGGGTCTGGTATGAAATGTCAAAAGTCAAAATGTCGACAGTTGAGTATTAAGTTAGTATTTGTTTGTAACATCTGTAAAGTTAAAGTTATGCAGGCGGCTTGTAAAAAACTTTAGAAATGTAATAATATATATGTAATACAAACATAATACGCTACTTCAACATTTTGACCTCTCTATTTATTTATTTCATTAACAAGTTTATAGGTAGTGCTATCAGGTTATGTGGTGCTTTACAGAGAATATTTCACATTAACATCACTGACCTGCTGCACCACTGGTTAATTTTTTTCAGCAGCCACTTATCCTACCAGCATGTTTATGACATGAGGGAGGAAACCCACACAGACACAGGGAGAACAGGCAACAGTGTCTGGGAATCTAACTCATGACCTCAGCGCTGAGACACAAGTGCTACTCACTGAGCCACCAAGCTGCCCCACATTTTGACCTGGACATAACAACTAGCAAAGTTAATAAGGGAGTTTGTCAGAGTAACTCTGCCAAGGAGGTGGAGGTAAAATCAGCAGCTTTAGTCCGAAATATTTTAAACATGCCATAAGATAATGTTATCGGATCCAAGATTATTTAGCCGTTTTATCTCTCTGGATGTGTAACCTCTTAAGATAAGAATGAATATTCCTAATACTGTCATGGATGGTTATTCTTTTAGGGAAGCGAACCATCTACTGCTAGATGGTTGACCCAGACAATAATGTCAATAATATATATATATGCTTTTTTTACATTTTAAATGAAGATTACAAATTTGCCACAAGAAACTATGTCAGTGTTGCTTTACAGAGGAAGTTATGGGAACTTGAATCATCATTAGCAAATACTTTTCTTTCTAGAACATTATAAATATAGTTTTATGCTGGTCTGTATTTCTTTATAAAGACATGATGCAGACCAGTCACCACAGAATCCTCAGAGGTTGCTTCTCTATGATGCAATATAAAGTGTATAGGAAACTAAACAATAAGGGCTCTCGTTACTAAAATGAATGCACCCAGCAGTAATTATGCTAGGTCAGAATTGCTTCTCCTCGCGGTGAGTCTGGCTAGCATAAAGTGAATATTTATGAATGCTCAACATTTCAGCAAGGTTCCAGAATAAGAAGTGAACCAGACGCCATCCTCGGAAACTTTTTCTGGTTTCCAAAATCCCGTCACTCGCCATGTGATCCCTTTGGACCATAGAAATATTTTGAGTCCAGTTGTCTGGGATAGTCAGGTAAGTTGTGACCCTGCTTTTTATTATTACTTTTTTCATATGGCAAAGAAACACCATGGGCAAAATATAAATGATACATAAATTTGTATGTGTGTATATATGGAATTAAGAATAACAGGCCGACATGTGCAGTGAGTATGAATCACCATGTTAGTTAGTTTTCCATGATCTATGCTTTGTAAACATAAAACACTGTGACATCTTGTGTCAGTGTTAAAGTTAAGCCCAAAATGTATAATTCTACAGTTTTATATCGTGTTAAAGATTTTGAACAAGCATAACAACTATCTATTACTATTCAGATAAAACTTTGAGGAATTTGCACATTTATTTGTTAAGAAGGGTGATTCTTTTAGCACTTTTTTATTTTCTTAAAATGTGTATGTAAATATATTGAATTATTCCTACACTTCTGCTATAAAACTGCTTCCAGAAAAGTACAAAAACTAAAAGATGTGTGGGAAGCTTCTATAACATGTAAACATATGTCTGTAGCTTAGCACACACATCAAGAATGTAAGTACAGGACAGCCTTTCATCTTCCAAAATGGTTCTAAGGTGAGAACTGCTAGTGAACGGTTTATAAGCACCGTTTCCTCAAGTGCCTGTGGCTGTATTTTAATTAGCGTGACCCTGACCTTTCATTATGCCATGAGAAATACATTTTATTGTGAAAAACAACTTTAATTACGTGCTCTTAAGACAAATAAGTGTTCTAGGGAAGAGCTCTAATTGTGCTCACACGCATTATCATAGACACAAAACCAGCACATGCAAACAAACAGCAATGCAGATGTTCAACAAATTAAACCTAAAAGTAGTAACATTACATTAAAGTGGAGCATCAAGGACCTACAGGATGCGTCACAGTGGACTGATGCTCGGGGGACATGTTCTAAGGAAGCCCCCCTGTACATCGTTCTGCAGTTGTTGTGCAGCATTAAAGGAAGGTGTTTGACATTGGTCAAGCTAGTGTAGTGACACTACGGAGGCCTAGGTCCCTCAGGCCCCGGACAGTTACTACATAGAAACATAGAAACATAGAAAGTGACGGCAGATAAGAGCCACATGGCCCATCTAGTCTGCCCATTTGTTCTCCCCAAGCTCTGTTGCTTGAAATAAATTGTCACAATTAGTTATTCACAATGTAGTAACAAATAACAAACCCTAACAGGTAATGTTTATTCAGTTACAAAAACTGTTTGTTGACAATTTTTTTGAAAATTAACAAAAATTGTGTTTAGACTGATTTAGGTAAAAAGTGTAAAAGAAAAAAAAATCTAATTTACCACATTCAACCAAATATCCAAGTTGGTGGGTCCTGCAATGCCTCCAATGCCCCTTTCACACCAAAATCTTGGGTTTTACATGGTATAATGAACACGGGTTTAACCAGGGCTGTTTTTGTAAGAAAAAGGTGCCAGAACTCACACCAACTCACGAACGGACACACGACCAATCAGAAGCCGAGCAGCGCCACAAGCCGAGCAGTGCCACCACAACCAGCGTGGACGAAGTACGCATGCATCAGACTCGACACACAAGCAGCCCACATGCACCGTTTTAATGATTTTGCTGCCTAAACTTTTAAAACTTGGAAAATCCGTCGGAAAAAGGTGCCGGAACTCTGTTTCAGCACGTTCTATAACAAAAAAAAGCACTGAGGTCCATCTGTCAGTGAATTTAAATCAAAGGTAAGTAAAGTATATGCTGGGGAGACATATGAATGGGGAATTACTGGGATCTGGAGACACTTGATGGAGATTTACTGGGAACTGGAGACACATGATGGGGAATTACTGGTAGCTGAAGATATATGAATAGGAATTACTGTGAACTGGAGGCACATGATGGGAAATTACTGGAAGCTGGAGACACATGATGGGGAATTACTAGAAGCTGGAGACACATTATGGGGAATTACTGGAAGCTGGAGACACATGATGGGGAATTACTGGAAGCTGGAGACACATGAATAGGAATTACTGGGAGCTGGAGACATATGAATACGAATTACTGGGAGCTAGAGACATGTGAATAGATTTTACTGGTAGCTGGAGACATGTGAATATGTATTACTGGGAGCTGGAGATACATGATGGGAAATTACTGAGAACTGGAGACACATGATGGGGAATTACTGGAAGCTGGAGACATATGAATAGGAATTACTGGGAGCTGGAGACATATGAATACGAATTACTGGGAGCTAGAGACATGTGAATAGATTTTACTGGTAGCTGGAGACATGTGAATATGTATTACTGGGAGCTGGAGATACATGATGGGAAATTACTGAGAACTGGAGACACATGATGGGGAATTACTGG
>WWET01001262.1:232537-244615 GCA_011038615.1 Limnodynastes dumerilii
ATATATATATATATATGTGTGTGTGTGTGTGTGTGTATATATATATATATATCTATATATATATATATATATATAATGTACTCCAGTGCACGCTATGCCGATACAGCAATGATACATAATTAGAAGAGAGCAGCACTCAGAGATTGGTATAAAAAACAAATTCCAGGTTTCTGAGTGCCACTTTTTTTTTAAAATATATGTATCACATATCACACACAGGACACTTACCTCTATTCTGCTTCTCACCTTTCTTCCTTTTTCTTTTTCCTCCTTCCTCCAGAAGCTTGGAGGAACTAATATGCCGCTGCGCTGCGAAAAAGGGTGTGGGTAACCGATTGGGGGCGTGCCCAACCCATTGGAGCCTCCCCCTCCCAGTATTCTTATAATGTGTCTCCAACCCCCTCCCCCCAGTACTTCCATCTCATAATGGGTCTCCAGCCTCCCGCCTCCCAGTATTATTATCATGTGTCTCCAACCCCCTCCCCCCAAGTACTCCCATTATGCGCCACCGCCCCCCCATCATGATTTTTTTACTTACCTTACCTCACCTCTTCCTCCGTGGCACGCTCTACTCCATCATGCTTAGAAAGGAAGTTCCTGTATGAGTGTCTGCGATAGTTACAAAGAGCAGCTGACATCAGCATCAACATCAGAATCTGTTGTATGAGCGCAGCTGCTAGCCGGTCTCCGCTGTGCCTCCACCCTGCCGGGCCTGGTGCCGCCCCCTCATATTTTGGGGGACGAGATGCCCCCTTTTCAGTGACAGTCTCCGACGGCTGCGAGGACCCGTGCGCCGGGAGAATGGTACAGACAGGGAACCAGGGCACAGGTAAGTGCGGCGTCTGCCGCGGTTTGTGATATGTTAAAGTTATCATGATGATAACTCATATATTTCTACCTGCATCTCTGTATATTGCAATTTGGCAATTGTAGAAGTCACCTTGAGACTGGTCTTCAAATCCAGGCTTATTGACCTTGTTCATGTGTAATGAACCTCTTTAAAATAGCTTGATCAACACTTTTTAAAAGTTATCAGACAACTTAATGAAGAGTGGAGCACTATAATGAGCACCACAAGCAACAATTAACCCTGGTTTCAAAACCTGCAGATTTTCCTAGACTAAGAGATTAATTTCTAACAGTAGTTCTGTTTGTGACACGGTGGCTTTATAAATTGGTGCATGAACTAATGCAGGAAGTCTAATCTTTTAAAAGCACATATTTAAATCAAATATGCTTCTGGGGAGATCATATTTTCCTGTGTAAACCCCCATTGTTTCATGGCAATAAAGATAGAAGTTCCCATGACTAAACAGATTAACATAGGATAACATCATCCAAAACAATCAGGATTTTGAGCAATGATTAAGATCTCAATGCTGACAATACATTTGCCTGATAACCTTAGCTTTTGCCTTTAACATGTTCCAGATGTCGGAAACTGGGTGGCATTAAATAGAAAGAGGAAATACACAGGATTTGCTTAATTATATCAGTCAAACATTGTAGTAAATGTTAATTTAGAAATACCTTTTGTCTGTTGTTGTTTTGCATGTCCATACACAGCAATATATAAATACAGAGTGCCATGAATAGCTTCATATAGTAAAGAACTAGTCACTAAACTCATGTTTTGTATTTATTTTCATTAATGGAAAAAGATGTTTGAAAAAATGATTTTAAAGAGTACATTTTACCATAATTATCATGTTTATTACTGTAGCCACAAAGTTTTTCTTATGTGAATGTAACATGAGATCAAAAGAGCTGCTATGTTCTATTTATTGTAATTTTAAAGTTTCCAAAAGCATCCAGTAAAGAAAAATGCTTTGCAGACAGACTATAAAGCTAGTTACACACTACCTTATTATCATCCCAATAACTGTATAGTGTGTATGCTGGACCATATGTCAGGACACCACCCCAGAAATGCATTTTCTCTGTGATTGGTCCTAATACTGAGTAGTAAGTACAATCTTCACGAATTCCCAGAGGCTTGAAAATATTTAAATCCTCCTGCTTTGGAGAGGATGTTACATTAAATAACACTAGGAGAAAGGGCTAGACAAATGCCTATTATCTTTGATAAAACTACTAAAGCAACTACCCAAAGACATAAAATTGGTTTTTGGAGTGTACCAGTTACCCACTATGCAAAGAGCTGAAGTACCACTACCCAATCCCATACTATCCTTATGCCCTCTCCTTAATTCTTTTCTGGATGTGGTTCACCGCTGCGATGATCTGACTTTAAACAGCTAATTTCCCCTCAATGCAGCAGTGGAAACATCATTTCCAGATGAGAAAGCGTGGACACCACGAGCAATAGGGATTTGAATGCTTCAACAGTGACAGATATTTTACCCTAACCCTCCCTGTCTAGCTGCTTAACCTTAGCCGCCCCCTTTCCACAACCGAAACATAACCTTCCTCTTCGTTTCACTAGCCCCTCTCCGACTAACCCTAACCTTCCCCTTTATTAACTGACCCCTCTCCACAGTCTAACCCTAACCTTCCCCTTCTAGCAGCCTCACCTTAACCATTCCCCTTCCACAGCCTAACCTTAACCGTTCTGTCCCTAACCTTCTAGCATCCTAGCCTGTTGGGGAGAGTACACTTTGCTATTAGGAACAGGACCCTCCTCAAAATAGGGCTTTTCAACATAATACCTTTTCCCAACAGAAATCTTCTTATTCCCACCATTTGGCACTGATACAGCCGCGACTCAGCTGTCAGCTGTATCATTGGTAAAAATCTGATAATGGCAGCGGCAACTTTCTTTCTTTACCTGCAACCCTATACCCTATAGCCCAGCTAATAGAAAATCAACTGCTTAGCTCCTAACATACCTCCTTAGACATGTTCCCTCCCTCTTGTATATTTGTGATATCATACAAACTTTTTTACATAAGCCCATATGCCCCACGTACCACCAGATAGTGGCTCACACACTACCAGTGCTAAATGTACCACTAGAACTTCTCCTGTAGAAGGTCTGCCACAATTCTGGGTGAGGAAGGTTATTCCAGAGAGTGGGTGCAGCCAGGGAGAAGTCCTGTAACCGGGAATCAGAGCATGTGTTTAGTGTGGAGGAGAGCTGTATGTCCTATGAAGTTCTGAGAGCGCGATCTGAGATATATCTTGAGATGAGTGAGCATATGTATGCAGGTGCAATCATATTGACGGCCTTGTAGGTTAGCGAAAGGATCTTGTATGTGATTCTGTAAAATACAGGTAAAGAGACTGACTGAGTGGAGAAGCTCTTGAAGAGCGTTTGGCAAGGAAAATCAGTCTGGCTGCTGCATGTAATATAGACTGTAGGGGGGTAATTCTATAATGTGGGAGTCCAATAAGGAGAGCATTACAATAATCAATGCAGGAGATGATTAGTGCATGAATGAGAGTTTTTGCAGTATCTTGTGTGAGATATTTGAGTATTCTGGAAATGTTCTTTAGATGTATGTAGCAGGACTTAGAGACAGATTGTATGTGGGGAACATGTAACAGGAAGACAAATTGTATGTGGGGAACAAAGGACAGTTCAAAGTCAAGGGTAACACCTAAGCATCGAGCTTTAGGAGTAGGGATTATTTCAGTGTTGTCAACAGAGATAGAGAGGCCAGGTGGGTAGCTTTTATTCACAGGTGGAAATATTATTAGTTCAGCTTTAGATAGATTGAGTTTGAGATGACGGAAGGACATCCAAGAAGAAATGGCAGAGGCAATCATTGACACGGGCCAACACAGTAGGTGAGAGATCAAGGGTGGATAGGTAGATTTGCGTATCATCTGCATAGAGATGATACTGAAATCCAAATGACTTTATTAGCTTTCCAAGTAGTATAAATAGAGAAGAGCAATAAACCCAACACTGAGCCTTGCGGTACTCCAACAGATAGAGGAAGAGCAGGGGATGTAGATCCAGAAAAGTGAACACTGAATGAGCATTACATAAGTAGGATGTGAACCAGGAAAGAGTTGTGTCCCAAATAGCCAGCGATTGTAACATTTGTATGAGAAGAGAGTGGTTATGTTAGGACTCTAGCTTACTGGGAATGTATGGCTTAGCTACACAGATGTATGTGCATGTGCAGTACACAAAAACATGCATAGAAATGTGAAAATCAGAAGTCTGCATTTGTAACTTACAATGTGACATGTAAATGTGAATATGAACATATTGTAAGTCTAAAAAGATCTGTAGATATATGAAAGTTCTAAATATGCAAAGTTCTTGGACATTATAAAATACCATATTCTATATATCATTTATTTAATACATTTTAGAAAAATGATAGCTAGAATCTTATTGGTTGCTATGGCAATACCTATATTTGTAATTTTAATAAGTTTTTTAAATCTATACCTTAAAATGCTCTGTTTTATTGTTTGTTGTCATTGCCTTTGCGTGTTCTCATGAGTCATGACAAAGGTTTAAGGAGGCAGCTTTTATGGAAGTAGTCTTGCAGGGGCAGAGGAGAGCAAGAGTCAAGCACCAGAGTTTTAATGTTAGAATTCCTAACTGCACCATTGGAGGCGTGGATTTGACTTCCATCCAATGTCATTTTATGGATTGCTTTTCCTAACAACAGTCTGCTTAAAAAACAGCTTTTCTTTGGTCATGAACATCAAGATGTGAGGTTTAAATGAAATATATGCCTCTGCGCTCTGCCAAAGAAAAAAAGATTAGCACTACTAACTTGTTCCACCAGTCACTAAGCATATAACCACATTACCCCATCTGAACAATGCAACAACACAGAGAGGTTTTTGTGAGGAAGCACTCTGCTGGTCTCACTTCATCAAGGATGATGCTGGTCATCCTGGAACATGAACTACTGGAAGTAATAAAGCACACATGTGACACCCCTGCATAGTGATTATTTAAATAGTTGTCCTTGTGTTGAGTTATTTCTCACTCTGTTAAAACGTTCCGCAAAATCCATCTCTCAGAACTCTTCCTGGGACAGGGTGTCACACACGTATCCACACAACGTGGGCTCGAACCCACGACCCTGAGATTAAGAGTCTCATGCACTACCAACTGAGCTAGCCGGGCATCTCTGGTATAAACTATCAGGCCATTGCAAAGCTTATTCTCCAACAGAAAGCTACCTTAGAGTGTTCTCATGAGTCATGATAAGGTTTGTTGATTTTATTTTGGTATGTTTATAATATATGTTCAGGGACAAACTAATGTACTGACCACATTGTAGTCTGGACATTTATGCTGTTGCTGCATGATTGCTTCTGTTAATATGTTTTTCAATAGGACTATAACCCTTTCAGTTATGAGTGGTTCTGGAAGTGACCAAGAGAGGAATGAAAACAAGTGTTTAGCCAATTTAGGAGCAAACATGGAAACTAGTCAAGTCAAAACACAGGTATCAGAAAGAGAGGATACATCAGCAAGTAAGAACAGGACATGGGTGCACGCCTCCGCCTTTTCCAAAAGGGCCATTTTCTCCCAGCCAGTTTTGCAGAGGCAAAGCATCGATCGCTGTGAGAAAGAAGATGCTGCGCCAAATGGCGAGTATGAATCTAACCCCAACCCTTACTCTAACCCTCCCCCTTCTATTACCCTAACCCTCCCCCTTCCTTTACACTAACCCTCAACCTTCCCCACAACCTGGCCCTAAGATCCCCCTCACTGCAGCCTAACACTAATACTCCCCTCCCCACAGCCTAACTCTAAATTTCTCTCCAATGTTCCATTATTGGCGCACCATAGAAACACCAGCATGTGCTACTAATAAGTCAGGGGTACTTAATATGCAATACATGGGTCCTCAGGACTCAAACGTTACTACATAGAGATGTTTTTTTTATTTTCCTGATAGAACTGTTTAATTGGAGTGTACTGGAACTGTTCTATTTACTGCAACCTCCACATCTGTGCATGTTATGAAAACAGTTCTAAAATAAAAAATTCTAAATATCACTTCCAAATGTTTGCAGAACAATATGCTATACTTGTTTAAAGTCATTTGAGGACTTTCCAGTAAGACTTTCAAATCACACAGATGTGTTTAATAGTATTGCGACAATCCAGAGAATCTAATATGTGCACATGCTACAAACATGGCATTAATTATAGTGTTCATTCGTTATAGAATAAAAGATAACACAATGGCATTTGTTACAAGAACATAAACACAACATTGAATTTTTTTCTGTATTTGCCAAGCATTCAGATGTTATTTGATTTAGAAATTAAGCAGCACATATTAGATTCTTAACAAATTAGTAACTTTGCTCCATGGCCATATTTTAATATTAAGTCTATTATCAACATTCACCTGACCATTTGTTGCTTTCATGGAAAATGCAAAGCAGAAAGGCCACAATGGCTGATTTACCGTTAGGAATAATACCAAAATAAAGGAGCAACTCTGTACTCTACCTGCATTTCCACATGGTTTTACTGAAGTGCAAATAGGTTTTGCAACTCTGAACTAGCCAATCGGTGCACCAAAAACGGTCATGGTTTGTTTGCCCCTTAATCCTTACGAAACTAATTGCCCAAAAAAGATTCCCCTGTGGCTAAACACAATTTGGGACAAAATATCTTGTATAGAAGACATTATACACCTCTCTGTCTGGTCAATCTTGTTGTGCCTTCCTCTTACTTCCTACCACACATCTAATTAGCCATAAGAAAAACACCTGTCTCCTCTCCATTAACACATATACTCTTAATATAAATTCCTTTTCATGCCATATCGTCTCTTATTTTTTACTGTTTATTAACGAAGTCTATGAGTTGGCGTCAGTATTTTGCTTTAAACTTCAAAATATCCTAGGCTCTTGTGTGCACAGCTGTCCGCATTGGTGAGAGCCAGGGTGACAGCTGCAGCCAGAGGACAGTTCAGACTGTGAGTATAACATGTTCAGGTGGAACTTTCATTTGCCACTACTTACCAACCATTTCTGTTGCTAAATATTGATTTAATCTATATTTTACTAGAAATCATGGTGGTTAGTGGTAAATGCACGTTTAGCTTGAACATTCATCAGTTCAGAAAGTGCTCTGTTCCACAAATCAGGGATTTACCACTTGTGACTCCAGACCGTATGCACGCATCTGCTTCTTAAGTACGGTCTTTTCAAAATAACCTACTATGTATGTGTAGTAGTTTATTTACGCAATCTACGTACCATTTAGGTACATTGATTGAGTATGTCTGGTCTTTAAAGACCGCACGTACTTTAGGAAATAGAAAGAGACATGCCACGGCAGCCTGTGGGAGGAATTAAGAAGAGTGGGAGGGGGGAGGTATGAAAGAAGTCGGGGAGGGCGGGGTAGGACAAAGAACGTTCGTACTCACCTTCTTAAGAAGGAGAGTACGAACGAGAAGTAAGGGAATCGCTAGAAAACTCTTAAGGAGGTGGCGGAGGAGGGAGCTTTAAGATATGTGCGGATAAGCAGCTTTCTTAAGTGTGAACTCTGAAAAAATGTATGGTCAATGTAAATTGTCCCTTAGTCACTATAACCTCTCTACTTTCTGTAATCAGATAATCATGGTCAACTACTTTGTTTTACATAATATCGCCATATAGGTCATATGATATACTATTAAATAATCAAAAAACTTGTATTCTAAACTACAGAACTGCCATCTCTTCTTCATCACTTTTGCTGCTTAAATTTCCCAGTTTTTACTTCTAAGCATGTTTCATAGTCTGCCATGGTAAATAAAACACATCAAATCTTTCTGGTTTAGACACAGGCATCCTCTGGCACTACAACATTGGCATAGGTGAAACATGGAAGAGCATGATGGAACTCGGAATTTGATAGCTAGTTGCCTATGCCTTCTCTAGTTAATTAAGTTCAATGCTTAGATGTTTTTTTCTTATACTCTTGTCATATCATGGACTGCACTGATAGCAGTTCCCTGCTGTATACACGCATCTGTGTGAGCATAGGTAACCACTCACATTGCTTGTATGAACTTCCCAGGACCCCACCTTAAAATTTCTGATCCATTTGCACTTCCCGTCTGAGTCTTGTTGTAAGTATTAATAGAACAGACTGCACTCCAATTAGCGCTCTTGGATTCTAAAATCAGAGTTTTCCCGACAAGTCAGCATGAAATATTTATTCTCATTTGCTCTCTTATCATCATCTTTTCTCACTAGGGACAATTTACCATAAAAAAAGAATATTGGGATTCTCTAAGCATATAATAGATTCCATATTCCAAGAGATAGCATTTATCTAGAACAAGCTAGAATCTTATTGGACGCTATGGATATATATTTCTATTTTAATTTTAAGTAATCTTCCAGGATTCACTCACTCAATCTCCAGGCTTTTAAACACCATCTGAAAACTAATCTCTTAAAATAATTATATAACCTGACCCCAAAATAAGTATGTATTCAATATAACACTTATCTAAACTTCTCACATCACAGTCTGATTTACAGTGCCAACTCTGTCAACTAGCATCTATTAAATAGGATTCATTGCTATTGTCTCGTGTTTAATCATGTAATGTTTACTTATTATTGTGGATAGTGTTTTCTTTGAATAACACTGCAGAAGATGATAGTGATGATTATACTTAAATGAAAATCATAAGTAAATTTGTTTACTTTTATACGTATTTATTCTTGCATGTCTTTCTTAGTAACCCCCACTAAATATCTTATTTAACTCCTGAATACCATTGTAAAACCTACTAATTGAACACACAGCATTAACCCTACTACAAACAGATGTTATTCTGTTGTTACAGTCACTCATATGAAATAACTCCTGACGAATAATGGCAAGATAGAACATGGTTAATGGACTTTGTATCCCACTAGGAAGATGTACATAATCCAAATAGCAAATCATCATATGGCAAATGCCTCAATTCGTATCCTAATCACCCCCTTATAGTAATAAAAGGAAACCCTCAAGCAGATATCAGCCTTCTTAGAATAAAATCAACATGTCATTAAAACACAAAACACAGAACAAGAAACACCAGTATAAACACTCGATATTCCATTTTACTTTTCAATGGATGTCATCATAGTCTCCTGTATTAGGTTGTGTATGATAGTCAAGTTGGGGACAGTTTAAGGTAGTCAATGACCTCTTTCTGGTTTAATGAGTAATGTTTTACAGACAGTAACTTACAATATAGTTAATATATGTGCAATTGTATGGAGTTTCAAACTAACCAGATTAAACCTATTTAACGTTCTCAAAGCAAAACAGTGAATTTATTGCAAGTTGCAAATAACCATAAAATATTGAAATTCATGCATCTGCCATGGCAAATGAAGCATGAATATCCCCATTGTGCTCAATACACAGCCATAATTGCTTAAGTCAGCTGGCTGCTGCATTTATCTACAAATCAAACAGATCACACAGTTATAATTTTCCGATCTTCCAAGCCAGCATTCAGAGGACTTCAAGCCAATGCTCCAGGCTTGACAATAATAGCTAATGCAGACAAAACAAATAATTTTGTGTTTTACAACCCTACCCTGTCTGCTCTTAAGTGACTATACAACATTATAATTACGGATACACAGGGGTAGATGTGTCCAAACCTGTAAATATTAGGAATGCCAAACAAAGTCAATTATTAAATTAGAACTTTAATTAGGAGCAGCAAATATTTCAAACTAGACAGCAAACAAAAATTTTAACTGCAACCTGTTCGGAAATGAAGGATGGGGGAGGGGAGGTAAGTGGGCAATTTGCCATCCCACCAACAATATGAGAAGGGGTTTAAACCAAGGTTTCAGAAGCACTGTAACTGGACAAACGCCATTGCTAAAACTACTGACTCTATATTCCATAACAGACCATGCTCAGGGGCAGATTGGGAACTTATTTGGCCCTAGAAAAACATCTGTAATAGGCCACTTGTGAGTTGGATCAACTATAGATGTAAATGAGATTATAACAAAATAAAGAACCTTAATAAAAGCAGTGATAATATATATATAATGTGGCGGGTTATGTAGAGCCAATTCAATACAAGAACAAGTGTTGAAATAAAAGAGCTATAATTAAATACAACATATACTGAGTAGTATTCCATAATACAATAAATGTATAGTGATCACAATGCAATGCAGAGAGCATTCTTTTGACCACCACCTAATACAGAGAGAATCTTAGTGACCACCACCAAATACAGAGAGCATCCTAGTGACCACCACCAACTACAGAGAGCATCCTAGTGACCACCAAAAAATACAGAGAGCATCCTAGTGACCACTACCAGATACAGAGAGCATCCTAGTGACCACCACCCAATTCAGAGAGCATCCCAGTGACCACCACCAAATACAGAGAGAATCCTAGTGACCAGCACCAAATTCAGAGAGTATCTAGTGACCACCACCAAAAAACAGAGAGCATCCTGGTGACCATCACCAAATGCAGTGAATATTACATTGACCATCACCCAATTCAGAGAGCATTCTAGTGACAACCACCCACTGCTGTCAATATCTTAGATACCTTGAATCAAAAAAGAGGGCCTGCTGATGACCTCCAAATGTAATTGGCCTACTGGGAAAATTCCCGGTAAGTTCTATGGCCAATCTGCCACTGACCATGCTGTTCTGCATTGATTGTGTTGCCATAAAAAATGTTTGAGCACCTGCATAGGGTCACGGTGGCCTTGCAGAGCATAAATAAGCACTTCCAGTTATGTCACTGCCAAGCCACCAGGGGATATTAAATGTTAGTTCTACTAGATCAATGTGGCAGTAAAAACAAAGATTGAAACAGCACTTCCAATAACATTAGTATCTCCACATCCTCTGCACTGCCATACTGAGTCAGCGCTCTTTCATTTTAATTCTGCCACGATGCTGGATCCTTTGACAGGGCATCCGGAGAACACATGATTGGCTAGGTTAGTAGATACAATAAAGAGTGAGGGGACTGGGGAAGAGAGTGTGGCAAATGGGGGAGACAGACTGTGTAGCAGGGGCTGGCTGGTAAATTTTAGTCTGGGGGGAAGCCCACAGCAGTGTCCCATAAATTAACGGCACATCCTTAGGATTAATAATATATTAGTATTGTGACTGCATTGTCTGTGCATAGACTGAACTGAAAACAGATGTGACCGCGTCTGTTATGGAAATAGATTTGGTTGTACAGAGAGTGTCAGACTAGGGCATATTGGGGCTGATCCAGACCTATGGGCGCCGCACTAGTTATGGCGGCCGTATGCGTAAGAACGGCAGAAATGCCTTTCTGCACATGCGCCGGGCAAAATATGTGAGCCATGGATCTAGCGTCCGTAACTACAGCATAGTTACGGACGAAGGGACGGGCAGCTCTGTAACTACTCTGTAGTTACGGAAGTTGGGCGGGAAATTAGGAAGGAGGGCTGGGTTAGGGGGTTACGATGTGTTTCCCAGCATAATTACCCACTGTTACGCCGGCTGAAGTTAAGGTACCCTTCAGCCGGCGTAACAGTGGGTAAGTACGCCGGGACAGGGGGAGTGTCGGGGGGAGTACTTATGAAGTACGGCACAGCGTAGCTCTGGATCTGCCCCATTGTGATTGGGGTCCACCACATAGCCAAAAGTTCATGGCCACGGGATGGTTGTTATACTGTAACTTGCATATATACTTTTCATCAGATTCACCTGCAGACACACGACACCAGCTCATTGTGACAAGCATGTATTATAATATGGGACGTATTCAGAATTAAGAGTGTTTTCCATGCGTTCGTAATAGTTCCGTACGTTCATACAAAATAAGTACGTTTTGCAAAATGAATACATTTCGGAACACTTCCGTGTTGTGAAAGCAACCTTATCATTAGCGTGCGTATATGTGACGGAAGTTAAACGTTCGCATATATAACCGCACGTTTTCTGCATTACCACGCCTATCTTTTGCTATTTGCATTCCGATTGACGCCTACTAATTAATAATCCGTCCGATCTTTTAACATATATAATGTTTTCTGCATTACCACGCCTATTTTTTGCTATTTACATTCCGATTGACGCCTACTAATTAATAATTCGTCCGATCTTTTATGTTCGTACGTATTTTTTGACGTGCGGAAATTACTTACGCATCTTTCCTTTCCA
>WWET01001262.1:261339-282426 GCA_011038615.1 Limnodynastes dumerilii
TTTATTTTATAAGAAACTGTTCTGCATATTGTATGTCTATTTTGTTATTCTCTGCAATTAAGCATTGTGATTATTATCATATTAAATATCAATTAATAAGTTCATGTCTCTGTGTTCTTAAGGATTCACGCAGTCAGAGAAGCTCGGTTATTAAACGCTACTGAAGGGTAACAGAAGAGGTCATTCTGAGTTTGTTAAAATTCTGGTAAAGCATAATTGTGTTTGAGAGAACCAAAGACCTCCTGTGAATAGCCTTGGTGGTGGCAGTTCATTGGTAATAAGTCATATTTTGGGTGGGAGAAGGGGCATTAGTCATTGTAGAACAGACCAGGTGGCTGTTGTGATTAACCCCTTGAGCCCCAGATAAGTCACAAAATCCTCAGGTGAGGTCAGGGTCGTGACATGGGGAAATACTGAGGGGAGAGGCTGGAGGCTCATATGGGGGAATACTGAGGGGAGAGGCTGGAGGCTCATATGGGGGAATACTGGGGGGGAGAGGCTGGAGGCACATATGCTACTGTTTTATTAAAATATATAATTTGCTGCTTATATATATATAATGGGAGAAAATTAATATTGAGTATAATTAAGTTCAAGTTATCATTGGTTTAGCCATCCAACACAGTTCAGATTTTTCATGTGGCCCCCTATAGAAATTAATTGCCCACCCCTGACATAAATGGATTTGACGTCCGTTGTTACAAACTGGAACATCAGCATCAATTCATTTCTATAAAACCGGCCTACAGGTTAATGGAGCCGATGATAATAATATATATACTTGGTACACTAGAGGAAAGATGCATACTTGTCATCCAATGGGGCAGCTGTCTACACCAATTCTCTCCAAACCTGAAATAAAAACACCTGAGAGCACCACTTATTTTTTGGAAGTTTCCAATAAGATTATGAAGGTTTCACTCCACTGCAGGAAAATAGTGACACCATTTCCATTTACATAGGAAAGGAAGACTTTGAAGAAGGTCACTCCAGTCATGAAGGGGATACACCTCCAAGCTACCGGACCAGTGGTTTTGGGAAGCTTCCAATGGTATAATGAAAGAGGATTTAACACCTTGTCATTTAATACTGGGGATGATGAGGATTCTAAGGAAGACTGAAGAAAAAAACAGTGAACGCCCTTAACAAAAATGCCGATGCCTACAACACTTTAGGCGGCAGAACATCCCCAGGACCCAGAGCCATCCTGTTCCTGGGAGGTCTATAAATTTTTTTTAGCATATACGTGCTGATGACACCCACTAAGTCCAATGCAGTCATTTGCCATCTGACAAAGCTTTGATTAAAAAAAATGTAATGTTGCCACTGTGCTGCTGCAGGGTACTCCAGTCTATGTTTCCCCTGCAGCATGCCTTCTTGCTCGGGATCCTAGCTGATTACCTCACATTGGGCCGTATGCAGAGCTCCGGCCGCATTGTAATCGCAGGAAGAGAATTAGAGGCCCTTCTAGAGAGAAAAAAATACAGATAAAGGGGGGGCTCTAAGGCAAGCAAAGCACTAAAGGAATAAGAAGGGCAGGTCACCGACGCAGTGTCAAGATATACAAAAAAGAATTGAGCTTGGCTTCTTGCAGGAACAGAGTTAGGGGCCCCACCAGAAAGATAAAGGAAGATACAGAAAAAGACAGGGCTCTAATGCAAGCACAGCACTAAAGAAATGACAGTGACCAATTTATGGCATTATGGACCTGATTTCATTCGTTGTGATGGTGGGATTAGTAATTTTGTCCCTTTACGTTTCAACGCGTGGCGTATTTATCTTATTTACTATGCACTCCCCTCAGCCATACGTACTTTTGCCATTTTTTGCTTTCCAAACCCTACCTTAACTTTTCAAAGCGTAACTCCTATCGCCCGTAATGGCTGCACATGCTTACGCGCCTAAGCACGCCCATACTGTATGATTTAAATGCCTCCCTCCGCCTCCAAAGCGTAATAACGGGTGTTGTATGGCTGGAACGCCCCTTTGTTTGTAGTTACGCTCTTGATACAAGGATGGTACGTACGTTCAGAGCTATGTGCCATAACATCTGCCGCGTGCATGCGCAGTACATACAAAATAGCGTTTTTACGTAAATACGCTAGCGGACGTAGCTCTGGATCTGGCCCCTTGTTTGCTAATTTACCTGTAGCTTTTTTTCACTGGCACATCTATAGGCTGCAAGACAAAACATGTTATGTAGCTTATCATACATAGAATGTGACACCAAATAAGAGCTTATTTTTATTTATTTTTAAAAATCATACAAGTCCTTGACCCAATTTTAGGTCTATTTTTTTTTTTTTATTTAGGATATCCTTATGATTATGCCATGTTTAAAATAGTCTACTATGTTAACCTCTACCACCTCAGGTGGGAGATGAGTACACTTATTAACTACCCTTTCAGTGCAGTAATGTTTTAGCACACTTTAAACCTACTACTCTCCAGTTTCAATGCATGCTCTTGTGTTCTACTTCTCTATATTTGAAGAATGTCACCATCCTGTACCTGATAAAACCTCTTTATTTTGTTAAAGGCTACTATCATATTTCCACTCTTCATTCTCTGATCCAAGCTATACATGCTTAGTTATTTTAAACTTTTTTGTTGGTACCTTTAGACTTTTTTTTAACATAATTTACATGTAGATCGCAAAAAACTATCACACAATATGCACTATATATGTGCTCTGTAAACTCTTGCTTACCATTGTAAATTGTTAATGTACTAATATTGAAACATAAATAGGGAGATCCAAACCGGCAGATGATAACTGTATAGCCAGTCTAATATTCAATGTGATAGATCATATGGTAGAGATCTAAAGTACAATGGTGGTACACAGATAAAGTGGTGTAATGCAATATTTACCAACTCCTGGACCAGAGGATAATGTGGATATCCTAAGTGGAAGTCATTTTTCTCCTCCTCCATTATTTAAATAAGTCCAATGAATAGAAGTCGGCAACTGATATAAAGTGCAAAAAGTCCAAAAGGCGCATAAAGGGACGTGGTAGAGATAAAATGCAATGGGCTCTTACACGTTATTGACTATATGTATATCATTGCAATTCATCATATTGGATAATGTTTGCCATTATGTTGTAATATTTTAAGAGCACTCACAATAGAGGCAGAGCTGCAGTTTTTATTTTGTATGTTTCAAGAAGGAATTTGCATAATCTCGCTTTTAATTTCTTTATTAAAATTTTTGCTAATGTAATATGCTTGCACTGTATAAATAAATAAAATATACTCCAGTCTAAAAAGTTGTCCTGTATTTCATTTATTTAGGTACAATATTTGTGTAGGTAGCTCAAGATCAGGAAAAGTTTTTATATTAAAATGTTCATTTGACAGATTTTGATGGTACCTTTTAGTAATGAAATAGCAATTTGTTACAGTGTAATTTGAGTTGATATAATCTCTTCAGACAAGTCAACTACTTTTTTTTTTTTTATCTTAAATCAGCCTATAGCTGGTTACACACTTATTCAGTATGAGTCCAAGATGAGTACATCTTACCGTCCTGTTGGCCTACCATTGGATGATCACTCAAAATATTATCATGATTGCCTGGTCGGGTCAAATGTTTTTTGAAACCTGCTTAAAAATTAGGCAACCTGACCTATAGTTACCCAACCAGTTCACAAGTGTGTACACTCCTGGGACTACTTTATACTTCTCCTGATGCTGATGTCCTGCAGCAGCACCTGTGTGTATGAATTACTGGCGGCCTGGGGAAGATTGCAAGAGTGTGTACAGTTAGACAATCCTTTCGACAGATGCAGATTGGAGGTTTCCTGTACACTTGGGCAAGTGTGTATCATGGATCGGGTGTTGTATGTGTAAATGTGATTTCCTTTCCTATAAGTATGCGTAATCTATTTGTGGTAATGCTAGTAGTAATATGGGTGTTAGGAAGTTGGGACAGTTCTGATGAGTAATTCAAAACACTGAGACCTCAATAAGAAGTAAACTGATAAATAATTGGCTATTAGCTGAGATCAAGAACCTTCCATCAATGTAGTGCATTCAACATCTTATCTACCTTTTGTTGTTTGAATAGTTGTTAAAATATGAGGGCAGATAGGTAAACATTGTTTATTTATAAATCTTCCACAGACGCAAGTCATTTTTTAAGAGTTTTCTAGACATATTTGAACTTTATGGCAAATGGTAATTTTCTTTCATATTTTAGGAGTAATTGCTTAAAGTTGTGCAGCGACCCGAAGGCATAAAAGAATGAGAGGACTGAATGCTCTAATTATGATAAACATACAGAGTGGAATACAGGGAAATCTCTGTCTTTCAGACAACAGGCAGTTTGTTTATGTTAAAGTAAACACACAAAATTACATCTTTTTACATATAGAAATTTGCCAAATGGGAAAGTTATGAATATGTGTTTACTGAAATGTATAGTCATAAAGCTAATATAATGTATTTATGAAATAGATAGGCTAGGAATATAAATGTAAAACACCCAGTTTTGCTCGTGTGTGTGTGTATGAATTTTTGTGTCATGTCCTTTGTAGAACAGTGCCTCCACCGTAGCCTGAGCACTGTAGGATCTTTGAGGGGTAATGTTCTAGAATTGAGCAACAGCAGAGGAACTCTTTGCCCCCTACTTTAGAGCACAAGCACACACATATGAAACAGCAATACACTAGGCTGGTTTATTAAAGCCACACCAACACTTTTATTAGTGAGCTGCGGGCTCCTAAATGTTTTATTTTTGTAACATTTATATATCAAATTTTTTTTGGATTCAAACAATAGTTTGGCAATAAACACAGTAAATACACAGCAATTTAGATAACTGCCACATCACCATCTTATCATCGCACTGGGCCACGGCTGTGTTGCTGTTTTGCCCCATCTAAGAGTGCCAGATTCAAAAAAATGCCCCATTTTGGTACTGCAACACATGTAACTGCAACACTGTAACTATCTCTATCCAGGGGCGTAGCTAAAGGTTCATGGGCCCAGGTGCAAAAGATCAGCTTACTCATAGACATCCTATGGTATATCTTGTTACTGTATATATAATATATATAATAATGTGCTTACTGATATGTCATATATATAATAATGTGCTTACTGTCAGTACTCTACAGCCATTCAATCTCCCCTTTGTGTGTGACTCTACTGTCATCCTTTCCTACCCTCTGGTGCGTCTCTAAAGCCATCCAATCTCCCCCATTATGTGTGTATCTCTAGAGCCATCCAAACTCTCCTCTCCTTGTGTGTGTGTTGGACTAGTCAGCCTTTCTG
This sequence comes from Limnodynastes dumerilii, assembly GCA_011038615.1. Classification (NCBI taxonomy): domain Eukaryota; kingdom Metazoa; phylum Chordata; class Amphibia; order Anura; family Limnodynastidae; genus Limnodynastes; species Limnodynastes dumerilii. The sequence goes on from WWET01001262.1 coordinate 266,620, forward strand.
CCTCTTACTTTTGTGTATTCAATAAGCCTTATTGCCCCTTCCTTGTGTGTATCCAGTCAGACTTATTGCCCCTTCCTTGTTTGTGTGTCTAGTTAGCCTTATTGTATTGCCCCTCTGTGTGACCATTCAGCCTTAATGCTCTTTCTTCTGTGTCCAGCCAGCCGTATTGCCCTTCCTTCTGTGTGCAACCAGCCCAGCCTCCACCCCCCTCCCTTTTTTTTTTGCAGTGAGCCTTATTACCCCTCCTTCTGTGTCCAGTCAGCTTTCTACCCCCTCCTTCTGTGTATCCAACCAGCCTTATTGACCCTTCCTTCTGTGTGTCCAACCAGTCTTATTTCCCCCTCTTTATTTGTGTCCAGTCAGCCTTGGCCCCTTTTTCTGATTGTGTAACCAGTATTATTGCCCCACCTTCTGTGCCAGCCAGACTTATTGCCCCTTCCTTCTGTGTCAATTCAGCCTTATTGCTCCCTCCTTCTGTGTCCAGCCATCCTTATTCCCCCCCCCTCTTTATTTATGTCTAGTCAGCCTTATTTGCCCCTTTCTCTGTTTGTCCAACCAGACTTATTGCCCCACTTTCTGTGTCCAGCCAGCCTTACCACCCCTATTAATTTTTTCCAGTCAGCCTTATTGACTGGCGAGAGGGACGGAACCTTTCCCACGCCTTCCGGCTCCGTCTCCGCACCCGTGGAAGGAGGGGGAACAATCACCACACCGAGTACAGGTATTAATACTCACCGTCTCTATTGGATGGACGCTCTCACCGCCACCCACTCGAGACCACCTACCTCTGAGTACCGCAACCTGTACTTCACCACGTGTTCTCCTCACGCTGCCCTAGCCAGAGCCTGGTGCCCTCTACCACTAAAGAAACCTAGCGCTCCCTGCGGCCTAACATGGGCCTAGCGCCCAACATTAACAAACACAGGGCTTAATGCCCAACCTAACGCAGGCCTAGCACCCGTCCCTAACCAGGGCCTATCACCCTGCTACCCAAGGGTCTAACACCCTTCTAACAATGCCCAGGCCTAGCGCCCACTAATTACACAGGGCCTAGCGCCCTCTAACAAGGGGCCTAGCGCCCACTAATAACACAGGGCCTAGCGCCCTCTAACACAGGGCCTAGAGCCCTCTAACACAGGGCCTAGCGCCCTCTAACCACCTATAGAGCCTAGTGCTCTATGCTACAGGGGTCTATTACCCCACTAACTACACTAGGATCTAAAGCCTGGGGGCAGGGCTGGGCCTAACTGAGGGCAGCTAGGGATTGGGCAGGAACTGAGGCAGAGCTAGGGCCTAGGGAAGAGCTTGACTGGTGCTGGGTTGCTCGTTGTCCAGGGGTTCAGATGGGTCCCTGTACTCAGGGCCTATGCTCGTTGTCCAAGGGGGGGGGCAGAGACGCAAGTCTCACACCCCTGAAGTGAGGGCTCTGCACCTGGTGGTCTAGGGTAAACGTGGGGTATGGGGGGTAACCACCTTCTTACCTTGCCAGTTACCCAGGGGCTCAATAGCTCTTTTGCGTGCCTCTGGATAACAGGCTCCTGCGGCTGACTGTCCTCCTCTTCCGCCCGCGGGCCTCCTCCTGGCCAGCGCGGGGCTTCTGGAGCTTCCGCCAGCCGACTCCAGAGGGCAGCGGGGCTTCTGCGCAGTCTTCAACTTCCGCCCGCGGGTCTTCTCCCGCATCCCGGAACTCAGGAGCGGGTAAGTACCGCTCCACATGCCCCCCCGGTTTGTCCTTTGTGGTCCCCACAAAGAGCGACTGGGGCCACACAAATGCGGGATCTCGGTAACGTGGACCTGGCTGTCCTATGTTAAGTCTTGATGATCTTCGAGGCACCCCACTAGTCGAAGGGACCACATCCACCACGGGTGATGGTCCCCGAGCCGGAGAAAATGAGGGTCTCCAGTCCTCCGACCGTTCGCTTAGCATTCCTGGTGGTATAAGGGAACCTGGACTTGTAGGGGGTGGGATTGCCCACTGTTCGTCTGCAGGCACCGCCAGAGTCTCGCCAGCACTTCCCTCTCCAGCTGATTCTAATGGCTGCTCTGGAAACAAGCAGGGGCGGAGCATGTTTCGGTGCAGAACCCGGGTCTTTCCACCTCCACCTGTAGGCCTTACCTCGTATACCGGGTTGTCTGGGGAAATGCGTCGTAGGATCACATAAGGCGTCACTTCCCAGCGTTCACTCAACTTGTCGCCTCCTGCTTTTACTCGGACAAGTACCCGCTGCCCGGCCTTCAATGGAGGGAGAGGAGAATGGGTTGGTGTGCGGTTGGTCCGGGCCCCGATTCGCTCTCCAGCGATTCTCCACGCAGTCTTCAGCCGTTGACGATGTTCTTCCACCCAACTAGTTTCGGTCCTCTCGGATCCTTCGACTGGGTTGCCCAAAAGCAATTCCCCCAGTTCTTTTCCTGGTCTTCCGAAGAGGAGGAAGTAGGGAGCGAATCCCGTGGTTTGGTGCACCCGCTGGTTGTAGGCCCAAACTAGCTCTTGCACATACTCCGGCCACCGATTCCTCTTCTCCACCTCCAATGTCCTCAGCATCTGCAGCAGGGTACGGTTAAAGTGCTCACAGGCCCCATTTCCTTGTGGATGATACGGAGTAGTACGGGATTTGTCCAGACCGTACAGTTTGCAGAGTCCCAGCATCAATTGTCCTTGGAAACAAGCTCCCTGATCCAAGTGAATGCGCTCTGGACACCCATACGGCCGGAAGAACTTCTCCACCGCCTGTATTGCACTTTTGGCAGTTTGGTCACGTGTTGGGGCTACGACAGTGAATTTGGTGAAATGGTCGGCCATCACTAGAGCATACCTGTGTCCACTGACTAAATCTCCAATCAGCACATAGTCCACCATAAGGAGTTCCAATGGTCGACTGGTCCGAATTACTTGGGGGATTGTCTGCTGTTCTGGGGGCTTGGTCACCCCACAGCGAGGGCAAGCGAGACATACTTCCTCCACAACTCGCTGCAAACCAGGCATGAAGTATCGCTTCTGTAGCCATAGATAGGTCTTGGCTGCCCCCAGGTGCGCCCCTTCTTCGTGCGCCTCAGCCACTAGTACTCTGGCGAGTGATCCAGGCACCACCACTTGCAATACTGTTCTCAACTCCTGTGGATCTCCCGGTATAGCAGGTTTTCACGCAAGACCAATCGATCCCACTGCCGCAGTACTTTCCTGCCCGTCGAAGAGAGCTGATTTCGTTCCCACGCGGAGGGCCAATGATCTTTCTCTCTCCAATACCGGATCTTCTACAGGCTAGGAACTTTGGCTTGTTCCGTAGCCCAACTAGACCTTGGTACCTGTAGTAGCGTGGCGTATACCTGTGCCTGGTCCTCGGTCTGCTGGACTCGAGTTGGTGGTACCACCCACGTGAGATCCGGTATCTCTTCGGCTTCCCGCCCCTCATTGCCCGGACCCTGCGGGGCCTGCGTCGGGAACTTGGAGAGGACGTCAGCATTTTGATTGAATTTCCCTGGGCGGTAGCGGGTTTGATATGCGAACTTAGCCAGCCTGGCCACCCAGCGTTGTTCCAGAGCACCCAACTTTGCAGTGTCCAAGTGGGCCAAAGGGTTGTGATCGGTGACTATTTCAAACGCTGCCCCGGTAAGGTACTCTGCGAATTTCTGGGTAACAGCCCGCACGACAGCCAGCAACTCCAACTTGAAGGCGCTATAGTTTGCTGGATTCCTCTCGGTCTCGCGGAGACTCCTACTAGCGAACGCGATCACTCTTCCCTTGCCATTCTGAATTTGGGCGAGCACAGCTCCCAGCCCATGTTGACTACCATCCGTGTAAACGATGAAAGGCTTATCAAAATCGGCGTAAGCCAAGACTGGCGCATGGATGAGGGCTTCTTTCAGCTGACCGAACGTCATTTCTTGTGTTCCACCCCACGCCACCACCTGTCGCTTTATCTCCGTGGATAGTCCTCTCAAGAGATCTGTCAGGGGTCGAGCAATCTTTGCGAAATCCTGAACGAATCTCCGATAGTAGCTGACAAGTCCGAGAAAAGCCTGCACCTCCGTGACATCACCCGGCGTCTTCCAGTCCCGCACAGCAGCCACTTTCTCCGGGGTGGGCCTCATTCCTTCCCAGGACACCACGTGCCCAAGATATTCCATGCTGGGCTTCAGGAAGTGGCACTTCCGCGGCTTCAATTTCAAACCGAACTTCTCCAGTTGTTGCAAAACCAAATCGAGCCGGGCAAGGTGTTCTTCGAACATGGGGGCGAACACATTGATGTCACCAGGTAAAAGAGGATGGCCTAAAAGTTTAGATCTCCCAGACACCGCTCCATTAGCCTTTGGAAAGTAGCTGGAGCAATGGAGAGTCCGAAAGGCATTCGGCAGAACTCGAAGAGACCCATAGGTGTCACAAATGCCGTCTTCTCTCGGTCCTCCTCTGCCACTGCCACTTGCCAATATCCACTTGCCAAATCCAGGGTGGAAAAATACTTTGCCTGTCCAAATGCTGCCAGAGATTCTTCAATCCGGGGTAGTGCACGGTGCAGCTGTTAAGCCGCGGTAATCCACACAAAAACGAAGAGAGCCATCCTTCTTTTTGACCAAAATGATCGGCGCCGCTCAAGGGCTTCTGCTCTCCCGGATCACCTGGTTGTCCAGCATCTGTCTAAGCATGGTTTTTACCTCCTGATAAAGCGAGATATCTGCCTATATCTCGATCGGATGAGCGTTCCCAGTGGGTACCTGGTTTAGGATTTCCTCTGTTAAACCGAAGTCTTCTTCATGCCTTGAGAATGCCCGTTGTCACTTCCAGAGGATGTCCTCCAAGCGTTTCACCCCCTCTGCACCTAGTTCCTCCACTGTCACGTCCATTTGTTCCCGAATTATCCTTCCATTCCAGGTGGGTGTGAGCAATTCTGGTTCTGTCTGTTACACCGCCATCACCCAAGGTGTCTTTGAATTTGTCTGTAAGGTCAGTTCTTCACTTCCCCTCACGCTGTCTTCTTGCCACCACCCATGCCAAAATGGTCTTTGCTGGTATGTGTTGCAGCCGATCACTGAGATTGCACAGCCTGATGGGCACCTGTCCATGACTCACTATGCCCAACGTCCTACCCACCAGAAACTCTTCTCCGTCTTTACCTTGATGTATCAGCTCGACCAGAACCTCCAATCCCTCAATCCGTCTATGGGTGCCGATCTCCAAGGGAACCACCAGTTCTTGTAGTGGGGGAATCTCCAAAGGTTGTTGTCCATTGTGGATGAGTCCCAAGGGTCCCGGACCTTTGGCGGTGATGCGTCCTTCCCGTAACCGCGTCACCCTCTGGAATGCTTGTTGTACCGGTTTTTGTACTCCCAGTTTCATCCAATATCCAGGCCCCTTCTTCTCAAAAAGTTCTTGATCCAAAAATTGCAACACGTTCATTCCCAGGATCACCGGGCCATGCTGTAGTCTCGAGCCCGCGACCACCACGATTCCCTTCTTCCCCAGCGGCTGCCCACAGTAGTTCACCTCCATCCAAACTACTCCAACCACTGGGATGGGGAGGTTATTGGCTGCGGTGAGTCGGACCCAAGATCTGGCTTTTGCAGTCTGTTTGGGTAATCCCTTCGGAAGCAGTCTTCAGACATTGTTGAAACTTGCGATTCTGTGTCGATCAAGCAGCGTTGTTTCACTCCAGCCAGTTCAGCAACAACAACAGGGCACTCCCCAATCAACTCAGCCGAGTTGACAAGCTCCACTGGTCCGTCCCCCTCCACCCCCGCGGTTGGCCCCTTGACCGCGAGGGAACTCAGTTTAAAGGGTGTCCATCCCGGGGACCCTTCTCTGGGCAGTCCCGGTCCAGATGTCCCACACGCCTGCACGTCCAACACCGGGGGCCCTCGTCGCCAGTCCGATCGGCTCATTGAAACCGCCATGGTCCTACCCTCTCCCAGCTTCGACTCCGGTCTGGCTCACTTCTCTCCTTCTTCATCTGTTGTACCTCCTGCTTCAGCTAAGTCATGTCTTCTTGCATAAGGGACAAAACGTCCTTTAGATCTTTCACACACTCCTCTAGCGGGTGTCTCCCTGCGGGCAGAGTCCTCGCTGCTTGATGGGCTTGGTGATGCGAGACGGCATACACCCCAGAGTTGAGACAGCATACGCCCCAAAGTTGTCCTCTCTGTCTCTTGCAACTGCATCTGTAACCACCCGATGATACGTCAGAGTGTTGTCGGTGGTAGTCCTGTCCCTCAGGATTTGACGCAGGGGAATGTTATACAAGCCCATCACGAACAGGTCCCGTAAGGTCCGATCTGGATCTCCCAGAGCTTGTGCATTCTGGCCCTGCACCTCACGTAAGAGTTCCTGTAGCGCGTTGGCGAACTGTGGAATAGACTCCATATCACGCTGAGTCCGGGCAAAAAAACGCTGCTTCAGGGCACCCAGCGAAGATGTATCTCCATAGATGTCTTGTAACAGCTTGCAGATGCTGTCCAGCGAAGTCCATTGTACTACGCCACTCAGCAGGACCGTTCTCCTTGCATCCCCCTCTAGAGCCTGTAATGCCAGCCCCGAACCTACTTGATACAGTCGTATGGTCCCACGTATCCTCTCCTCCCACTCTGCCAACGCCATGTTCTGTCCATTGAACTTAGGCAGATAAGCCAATATTGCTCCCAGTGGGACTGGCGCTGCCATGGCTCTCGTACTGCTTGAGGGTCCCGAGCCGTAACCTCGACCACTGGGTCCCACTTCGGACCCACGACTACTAGGTCCCACGTCGTCTGCTTCGTCTGACGACATCCTGCCAACTACGCCAAAATGTAGGATTGCCTACTTATCGATCTATGTGCCACTACACTACCAAGCAGACCACTACGTACAACCCCCCCCCCAAACCCTTTGTGGTTCCTACCTGTCTCAGCTGACTTCCAAGGGCGCTGGGTGTGCTGCTGTCTCCTTCCTCCCCACCGACACAGGAAACGCTAGCTGAAACAGAAACAACAATTAGCAAGAGCCACCGCCTCCAGAGGGTAAGTGTGTCCGAGCGCCTCACTAGGAGGAAGTGCGTGACTTCACTCCCTGGCTGGAGGGTAACTCGCTTTTACTCTGGCCGGAGACGCGGGGCTGAGCGTGGTTCTCTCTATGCCAACTGAAGCAAGAGGAACCACCTTACCCACAGAAATGGGGGCCAAACAACAGTACGGTTTGAATGGTACTTACCAACAAAACGGTCCACTCCACCTCCTCCTTTCCTGCAGAAAAGGTTAGACAGCCTGGCCTAATAACACAAAACTATGGCCTACTGCCGCTATCCTAACGGGGGGCTACCCCCACTTACCAAACAATGCCTCAACAGAGGAACTTTAACCCCTTATAAACTACAATCTCTAACAGATTATGCCAGGCGTTGCCTTAAGCTACCTAACCACAGGAATGTCCCAGAGAAGGGGTAACCATTACTCGGGGTACCAATGTCAGACTGCGCGTTGTCTAGGGGACACCAACCATGTTAGGTATCACGCAAAGGAACAGGGACAAGGTAGGGCTGGAAAGAGTCAGTGCAACACAGGGAACGCTGGGGTGCCGGCCCTGGAATGGAGATCTCAGGCTAGGTGCAGGGCACAGGGCCTAATGCAGGGTGCAGGGCTTAACGCAGGGTGCAGGGCCTAACGCAGGGTCCAGGGCCTAATACAGGGTACAGGGCCTAATGCAGGGTACAGGGCCTAACGCAGGGTCTCAGGGCTTGCTATTACCGCCCGGGGGGGGGTGCCCCAGCTATCAGGCCTTATGCTCGTTGTACAAGGGGGGCAGAAGCATTCTTGTCCCCAGGGCCTATGCTCGTTGTACAAGGGGGGGGGGCAGAAGTGGCCCAGCTCTCAAGGCCTACGCTCGTTGCACAGGGGAGGGGTAGAGACACAGGTCTCACACCCCAGGAAATGAGGGCTCTGCACCTGGTGGCCTATGCTCGTTGCACAGGGGAGGGGGTAGAGACACAGGTCTCACACCCCTGAAATGAGGGCTCAGCACCTGGTGGCCTATACTCGTTGCACAGGGGAGGGGTAGAAATGCAGGTCTCACACCCCTGAAATGAGGGCTCTGCACTTGGTGGTCTAGGGTAAAAGTGGGGTATGGGGGGGTAACCACCTCCTTACCTTGCCTGTCACCCAGGGGCTCAGTAGCTCTTTTGCGTGCCCCTGAATAACAGGCTCCTGTTGCCAATGCTGGCTGTCCTCCTCTTCCCGCGCGTTTCGCCAGGTAGGTATCGGCTTTCTCAAAGGCGCGTTAGGACTCCCGGATCCCCGTGATGCGCATCGGTGGACCCGTTACATTGGCATGCCGTTGTTTTGGAGGTTTTTTACCCCCCCTTTGTTTTGTAATTATTAGATGAGGGAGGGAGAGATAAGCCCGGCAGGGCGAAGCGCGCCCGTAAGGACGCCAGTTACCTCATAGGGATAGCTGTGCACTGGTCTCTATCTTAGCTTAGGTCACCTCCGAAGATTTCATTAATACTTATATTTATATTGTGCGCTGGATATTTGGCTACCCCTTCCTTTTCTCTCCCCCCCCCAGTCTAATTACCATATGTTTGGTTTAATATTGTTTATGTTAAACGGCACCCAGTGTGTTTTTTGGTATGCACTATTTTGCTAAGTGTTTCTTATGTTTTTTTGGTCTGATATCCTATATGATTTAAATATATGTGATGTGTAATTCTTCTCTTAGTGTTTACCAAATGTCTATAATATATTCATATTTAGCCTTATTATATTAATACTTATTCCTATTTTTTAATATGTTATAATTAAAAGTTTTTTAATGTTCTAACTATTTGTTCGTGGGTTTTTTCTGCTTTTGGCTCCTATAAATAAGAGGTGAATATCTCCTTCCCTTCTAATTCACTATTAATTTTGTGTTTTGGACTGATATTCCCCATTCCCCCTTTTTTTGTTTTTATTTAGGTTATATGATATCCTCTTTTAGACTATCCATTCTGCTTGTGTCAGGCTCGTGAAGCCATTTTTTGCCTCTACATCGCTATCACTCGCAGACTTTCTTTGCCTAGCATATTTGCTGGTTATATCATTGGAATACACCTCAGGACTCCCCCCACCCTGCAACAATAATATTTTATTTATATATATTTTTCTTTTATATACTGTATGTTTGTTATTTATTAAATATGTGTATTAATTTATTGTGCATTTGGTTTTCATCTTTTAGTGTTTAGATATAAGATGTTATAATCCTGTCTTATTGGTGTAATTTAGCGCTCCAGCTTTTATTTGTTTGTTTATTACAGTTGGCTCCAGATAAAGTTTTGCATTTGGATGTGTATTTATTTGTACAAGTTATTGCTTTAAAACTTTGATTTTGAGTCTGAGTTTTACCTGTTGTACAGTATTTGTGAGCTGCTCTCTGCTCTGCTTCCCTACTTAGTGGTTAGGGTTAAAAATTATAGTTAGGGTTAGAGTCACAGTACTAAAGAAAACTTTAGTGCAAGCATGTTCACAAATGGATGTCATGCACCGAAATCAGCACCGGTCTGTAAACGATCCACACAGGCCAGAGGCACTGAGTTTAACCACAAGCCTGGTGTTCACAACCCTGATAGTACGGATGATCTTGGCTGCAGGAAAGTGGCAGGTCGTGGCTCTCTGGACAAGCGCACAGATGCCAAGATGGTGGACAGGATCCGAGGGATGCAGGGGTGGTGTAGATGGGTAGTGTTGGAATGGTTAGCAAGACTGGTTGCTATAGTGAAAAGCAGGATGCTGAAGAAATTAGTCAATGGAGACATAGGGCCTGATCCAGACCTACAACCGCAAGCGATCGTACGCCGGTCGGGAGCGTAAAACCGGGAGAAAAAACGCACTGCGCATGTGCAGTATGACAACTTCCGGTCGTCCGAAGGACATGAGCGTACAGCGAGCGTATTTTTGCTAAGCCCGTCCGCTCAGCGTATTTTGTGCGAATTTTCGTACGGCCGACGGTCGTACCCAGTGTAGGGTATAGGCGTCGTAAGCAGGTACTTTACTATGGGAGTGTTAGGGGCGTGTATGTTTATTCGCACGGTCGAACATACGCATTCGCCCGTCGTGCGAATTTTCGTAGCGCTGGATCAGGCCCCTGCTGTCAAAAGATCGCAGTCAGTAGTAACAAAATGTCATTAATGTATCCAACTTTTAAAAGTTGTTTCTAAGTCAAAAAGGCCATTCACTAAAAATAATTAGATCAACCTTTACATATTGTACCTTGCATTGGTTAGTATTCCCTCACAGCTACCAATCAATTGCAAAGTCATACTTGAAAGGAAGATCATCAGTTATTTTTCTACATGCATCTAATAAACCCCTTTTTTCTTGTTTTTAAATTTGTACACAGATTGAGCAGACCAAGAACTGGACATTGAATCGGGGAAGACGCGGTCCAGTTCCCCGTTTTGTATATCCGGGTAAAGAACGTAGAATCTGGTGTTTTAACATTGGAGATTTGTTGGACATTTGTTTTGTAAGATCTCAAATTCAACATTGCGAGTCCTTGCTAGCATTTATCCTTAGCAATATGTTTCATTAGTATATATATATATTTTTTTTTTTCTTTCTTTCTTTGTGTTCTAACAAAAGGTCATTGTATAGCGTGACCGGCGTTTTCTTACCTGAGGATGTCGCATTCAGTCCGCAGCTTTCAGGTTCCCACCAAGTACCGCATCGAGCCGACCGGAAGTACACAGCCGCACACTTCCGGTTCGCAGTTCGGTCACAGAGGAGGGAACATGGCGGCCGCATCTGCTATGATTAATGCTGGGGAAAGTGAGCGGGCACACAGGTCTGCTCCTGCGGCGCCCGCTCTGCTTCCAAAAGTGATGGCTGAGAGGGAAGCTCTTGGGTCACCCCCTCATCTCATGGTTCTTTAAGTTTGGGGCAGCGTTTGCCAGGGTCTAGGAGGGCTTCCCCTGCATCATCCATGTTCCTTGCCCGCCTCCACACTCATCCGGCGATCAGCTGCGGTGGGATCGGTCCCCTCAGTCAGTGTAACTAGGTCTGTGGGCGGGAGGTCATCTAGATTACCGGGGAACGCCTCAGGATCCCAATGGAATTTCCCGTCCAACATGTTCCCATCGCAAGGTTGGGTTTCGCAAGCGGACCAGCTTCCCTTCCCCTTTGCAGTTATGCAGTTATGCCCCTCATGCAAGCGCATACCATGAGGCATACCATGCCTCAGATAGCGCAGGTGATTAGAGTGTGACGACTCAAACTGTGGAAACAGTTGTGGATGCGCCAGTGCAATCAGTCGCTATGCAGGTATCTAATGTGTTTTACCAGGGTCTGCTGTAGGCAGTGACAGGATGGATGCTGGTTGCAGGATCGTTAAAGATTGGGAGATTCTGGGACCTTCCACTCGCGGGGTGGATCAAGGTGATCAGGGTCCAATCAGCAATACCGGTGAATTGGTGCCATCTTCCCGCGCAGTGCGCTCGCCCTCGGTGTCAGATGGGATATCGTCGGTAGGTTCATCTGATTCTCATATCAAGACGAGCAAAGTGATGAAGCTGCTGCATAGGTCACTTGCTGGCAGAGTTTTAGGGGGTCAGAGGGTTCCATCGGACGTTTGGTCCAAAAAGGTGGCTAGGCCCAGGGCACCCGCCATGGCGTGTGAGAACACATCGATATTCTGGCAGATTAGGGACTCCGTGAGGGACAGGATCAAGAAAGGTAAATTTGTCGAGATGTTCGCGGTTACCGAAGATGCTAGAAAGGCTTTAGCGGCAGCTTCTGCTAAGGGTGGGATTGGGGAGGAAGTCTATAGGACATACCCGAGGTGGTTAGAGGGTTTTTCGTTATTTTCAGCCAGCTATTTGGAATTTCAACCTGGAGAAGCTAGGGCTATCTGGTGCTACTTCCATCTTATTTTGGATATACAGGTGAATTTCAAAGGGCCTGTATGGCGGGCCTATGATGAAAGCAGGAAGGGCGGCAATGCCTGGACTTTGGGATCAAGGATGTGGATATCTGGACCAGGGTAACTCAGTCGACAAAATGGGGGGCTGGGAGTGCAGAACAGCAGTCCTTTCGCAAGCCAGTGCCTCAATTTAGGTATGCTGTCTCAACCGCTGGGAGGGGGCATTGTTTTGCCTTTAATAGTACAAGATGCACCAGGGGCCCTGGGTGTAGATTTGTGCATGCCTGCATGCGGTGTGGGGGCAATCATCCTGCTAAGGATTGCTGCCAGCAAGCACCCGGATTTGCCCGGGGGCAACCTAATCACAGGGGGCCTATGCAAGGCCCCATCGCCCATTAGAAATGACACTCTACTTACTTGGTTGGAAATTTACCCCTTAAGGGAAGTGGCAGAGTGGTTGAGATTAGGTTTTTTGGAGGGTTTTAGGATTCTGGTATTGGGCACAGTTAGCCTCGCATGTCCTAAAAAGTCAGCTACTGAGTTTGAAGATGTTTTGGTTCGTAAGGTTTTTGAAGAAGTTGGAAAGGGTCGGATCGTGGGCCCCTTCGTTGCCCCGCCTATTCCGGATTTAATTATTTCCCCAGTTGGTGTCGTGCCTAAGAAGGCGCCAGGGAAGTTTCGTTTAATTCAGCACCTTTCTCATCCGGAGGGCGGGTTGGTGAATGATGCCATTGATCCGGCCCATTGTAGAGTTTTGTATCAATATTTCGAGGAGGCATTGGCCATGGTGCAGTCTTATGGTAAGGGGGCTTTGATGGTGAAGATTGACATTGAGTCGGCTTTTCACCTGCTTCCATTGCACCCTGAATCATTCCGATTCATGGGATTTCGTCTGCCTCAGGGCTATTTCGTAGATCGCTGCTTGCCTATGGGCTGCACCTTTTCCTGTGCCTTTTTTGAGAGATTTAGTTCGTTCTTGCACTGGTGTGTCCAGGTAGGGGGCAAACATGAAAGGATTGCTCACTACCTGGATGACTTTATGTTTATTGGTCCTGCCGACTTCGATGCATGTCAACAAGCCTTATTTTCGGCACAAGCCCTCTTCTCCCATTTTGTTGTCCCCGTAGCGAGTGACAAAACTAAAGACCCAACCAGCTGTTTATCCTACCTGGGGATTGAAATTGATTTGATGGTAGGAGTCTGGCGACTCCCCATGGATAAGGTGCAGAAGCTGAGGAAAGCTTTCTGATGCCCAAGGGAGGAAGAAAGTTATTCTAAAGAAGGTGCAGTACCTATTGGTGACCACTCGAAACGTGACAGAGCATCTGCAATTTTATTCTCTACCCCCGGAACATGTTTTGACCGAAACATGATGTTAAAACTCAAACATTTCAAAACTAAACACCTCAATAAACTGACTGCAGGAGGGGATGAAGCTTTTTGTTTGTTAATGGCCTGAACCACTCCCAAGTTGTCGCACCAGAATATTATACTCTGATTTCGCAGATCCTGCGCCCACAGCTCAACAGCGACAACCGTTGACTGTTGACAACTGTCTGTTAAATTTTGCGTGTCAAGTCATCCCAATGGGTAGGGTTTTTTGTAGGCGGTTGGCCATTGCATGTCACATCACTTTGTCACACTGTCACGTGACATGCGTGATGACATGGATGTGTGGTCAGTATTCTTGGCCAAATTCAATGGCAGCAGGATCTGGCAGGAGCCGATGGCATCAAATTTGGAGTTGCAGCTGCATACGGACGTGGCAGGATTCGGTGCCTATTTTCAAGGGCATTGGGGTGCTGCACCATGGCCCGAGGATTGGAGCGTGGCGGGACTCACCGCTAATTTGTTGCTGCTTGAGCTCTTTTCAATAGTTGTCGCTGTTGAGCTGTGGGCGCAGGATCTGCGAAATCAGAGTATAATATTCTGGTGCGACAACTTGGAAGTGGTTCAAGCCATTAACAAACAAAAAGCTTCATCCCCTCCTGCAGTCAGTTTGTTGAGGTATTTAGTTTTGAAATGTTTGAGTTTTAACATCACGTTTCGGTCCAAGCATGTGCCGGGGGTATAAAATTGCAGATGCTCTGTCACGTTTCGAGTTGTCACGGTTCAAGGAGCTTGCGCCAGAGGCTCAAATTCATGATTTGTCTTGTCCTCCACAGCTCTTGCAGATCGTGAGGCCGGTTTGATGGATCTGGCAAATTGTTCCCTTGCTCCGGCGACACTGTGTGTACAGGCGAGCATGGAATGAATGGTCCCCCTATCTGGCGGGGCGAAGTTCAGGAGGTAAGTCAGACATGGACCTCTTGTTAGATTGGATATGGGGGGAATTTAATGCTGGTAGGTCTAAGGCCGGCATGGCAGCCTGCTTGGCAGGGGTATCCCACTTCTCGGTTGTCTATGGGCGGACTGACCCTACAAAGCATCCCATGATCCGTAAGGTCATTAAGGGTTGGGCTCGTACACAGGCACATACTGAGGATACTAGGAGGCCTATTGATGTGGAGCTATTTGGGTAAGCTACTCGCTTTCATTCCGGGTGTGGCTTCTTGCGACTTTGAGTGCAGGCTGTTTCGAGTGGCCTTTTCGTGTGCCTATTTGGCGCATTTAGAGACAGCGAGCTGGTCGCGTCGGGGAAGAAGGTGAATGGCTCAGGTATGCTCGAAAGGAATTGTTACACGCTGCATATGGCAGCAGCATGTAATCATGTCTCTGTACTTTAACTGGGTACTCTGGTCCTGATTTCCCCTGCAGCTGTCACGTTTCGTGAGTGTTGGGGATCGGTTCCGGGTTTCAAGGACTGAGACAACTGCGCTGATTTGCAGCTGGATTACCTTAGCTCTTTTTGTCATGTGCATTCAGCAGTCAATGGGGATGTGGCTCTCCCTTTAATTAGCTGCCACCTGTTACATTCTCTGCGAGTCATAGCTTCTAGTTTCCAGTTTCTGTTTGCTTCAAGCTTCTAGCTTTCTAGCTCATTGCTTTCTGCTTTGCTTCTAGCTTTCTGCTCATAGCTTCCTGCTCCAGCGTCTCCTGTGCTGGTGTTTCTTTGCCGTTCCGCTGCCTGGCTCTTGTCTGTCTCATTCTCTGTCATTGTGATTGCCTCTGTCATTGTGATTGCCTCTGTCTGTATGTTTATCGTTGCCCTGCTTGTGTATTCCCCTATTGCACTTACCCTTGTTGTACCTACCTTTGGCACATAGTGCCTGCCGCTGTGTATGTTTGTACCGCATAATACTTACCCTTGTTGTACCCACCTTTGGCACATAAGGCCGGATCCAGAACTACGGCCGTCTTCCACAGATGGCCGTAATTCAATGAACAATAGCTACTGCGCATGCGTAGTAGCTTTTGTACGTAATCTGCGTATTGTTTCGATACGTAGATTGCGTATATGCGGTCTAAAAGACCGCATATACGCAATCTACGTTGGACCACCTTTTATGGGACACATTCATTTAGGATAGGTGCTGCCACTTCCACTGACCTAGAGGAACGCCTGAATGATCAGATCAAGGCGCTAGGGCGGTGGAAGTTAGGCGCATTTAAAAAAGATATTAGGTTAAGTAAGTTAAGTTAAGTTGGGGGTGAACTTCGAGCTCGAGCCAACTAGGATTAGCCGCTTGTCGCAAGGGGGAACAGGGGTTTTTTTTCTCCGTTTGATCCTCCCAGTAAGACACCTGATTTGACCCATTGCCGGTCTTGGAGGTTTATAGGATTGGTTATCCCCTGTTAGACCGGCTCGGGCCGATTAGTCCCTTCCTCTACCCTTTATATTTTCACCTGTAGGAAAAGTAAGTTTGGTTGTTGTGTAGGCATTGGGTAAGCTGCAAAATGTATATGGTAACTCGGTTGTGGTGTTACGGGGGTAGTATATGTAGATATATATATTAAAAAAAATAATCTAGGTTAATTTAAAAACTTCAATAATTAGTTAAATTAAAGTAATA
>WWET01001262.1:287933-302620 GCA_011038615.1 Limnodynastes dumerilii
TGTGGGGAGGGAGATATGAGTAGGTGGGGTGTAATATGTAAAGAGGGAGATAATAGTAGGTGGGGTGTAATATGAGGGGAGGGAGATAAGAGTAGGGGGGTGTAATATGTGGGGGGGGATAAAAGTAGGTGGGGTGTAATATGTGGAGATGGAGATAAGAGTAGGAGGGTGTAATATGTGAAGAGGGAGATAAGAGTAGGTGGGGTGTAATATGTGGAGAGGGAGATAAGAGCATTAAGGGAGGTATAATTTGTAGAGAGGGATGTAACAGAGGGGGGTGGATGGTGTAATGTGAGAGGGATGTAACAGGAGTGTAATACATCATATGGGGAAAGGTATAATATTTCCAGAAGAAGTGTAATATGTAATTTGGGGAGTAGGATGTATCTGAATGGGTGAGATACAATAAATAATATGAGAGGAGGAAAATTAAATCTTGAGCCTAAAATTAACCTGAACTGAGCCTTACATATAAATGTTACGCTAATTGTTATATATATAAAAAAATTTCAAAGTTAAGAGACTCAGTAAATTAATCATTTTTGCAAAGTGGTACTTTGCCTGTTTCCTTAGCAGGTATGTGGTACTCAGCAAAAAAAGGTTAAGAACCCCTGTTCTAGGCAACATTTATAAGATCACAAATACAAGCATTGGCCCGGATCCAGAACTACGTCCGTCTTCCACAGACGGCCGTAATTTGCTGAAAGATAGCTACTGCGCATGCGTAGTATCTACTGTACGTAATCAACGAAACGTTTCGATATGTAGATTGCGTATATGCGGTCTTAAAGACTGATTATTTACTGATAATAACTATTGTATTGTTTAATAACTTTAAAAACTTTAAAAACTTACATTGAGAAAGATTCAAAAAGCAGTTTAGGTAACTAAAAAACAACTAAAATGTCAATATATAATCTATAAAAAAAGAACACACAACCCCCTTTCACACACACACACACACACTAAAGTAAAGTTATTTTTTATATATACAAATAGTTCATTTCCTTTAATCATAAATAATATATTTGTTATTTTGTTACCAATTTGTTTCTTGTATGACACAGTGCAAAAAGTATTTTAATGCTTTGATCTTCAAAGGAAACAATTATATATGATATAACTGATAATGATTATCCTTAAGTCCAGTACATTGCTTTGTTTTCTTTTCTTCATATTTTCGGTGATCAGAAAGCCTTGATGTAGATACAATAAATTTTTGTGATGCATGCCAAAACCCTTATTATGTACTATCATGATTACGAATAAAACTAACTTTTAAAAATTCAAACAATAACTTGAACTTATGATAAGTTCTTATAATAAGACTTATATGAAAGTGTCAAATTTATAATTTGTTGCAACCGTAAATACAAGATTTACAGAGAGGGGGAGCGCAAAAAAAAAAAAGGTTTTTTTTTGCTCCTGCTTTGATTAGTTACCAAGATCAATAAAAGAATTTATATTAGCAATATACAAATATATAAAAGTTTGTGAATTTTTGAAAATGTAACTTAAATAGACCCTGCAACTGTAATATAACAATGAAGTAGTAGACAATTTTTATTGGTGTTTTTTATTTCCATATTTTTAAATAATCTTCTTAAACTGTTTTGATCATCAGCCAGGATTAAAGTCATCCCTGTTAAACAAGAAAACAAGAGACATTTCCACTTTAGTAATTTTTGTCTCTGTAATTTAATTTAATTTAAAGGCCTTTAAAAAGTATAATTTTTTATATTTATGCATTTATTTTTATATGAACTTTTATCATTATAATGTGTGGGGACTGTTTACTCATAATTAATTTTAGGCCAGTAATTGACTAAATACTTATTAGTATGGAATCCTTTTGAAAGCATAATACAGAGACAGACAGTATTTGAATTGCGGCATGTTTTAATTTTCCTGCCAATATAAAAGGATTTTCCTGACATCATCTGTTGACACTGTCTGTACAGGAAATAGTTTCCCAGAATCCAACAGATAAAAGTCTTTATTTTCATTTCTTTTAGATGCATTACAAATCTCTATTAGGAGAGCTGATGGAGATGCACTTTCAGTACACAAGCGGCTGTATTTGAAGATTTAATCAGTGAATTCTCAAATATTCCCATTCAAGAGCTATTTATGAAAAATGTATGTCGCAGGTATGTGAACAAGATCTTCAATAAGAAATATGTGCTCCCTGGCAAATTTTCAGCCTGAGCAAACATGTTTTGAGTAATTTTTTTAAATAATTTATCTTAGTCCATTTTAAATATAAATATAATTTTAATAAGTAAATAGTCAACTTATGGATGAAATATTCACCCTGCATATTTTTCTCCCCTTTCACTTTAAAGTCACTGTAGGCAGAAAAAATATACCTGATTTACGGTGGTTGTTTTGAAACAGATGTATAGTACGTTTTTTACACACCAAATATCAAATGTAGGCTGTATGGTACTCTTAAATGTTCTGTACTGCTATAGAGAAAATGAATGGGACTGTAGTGTACCTGTGTATGGACAGGTAGCCTTGCTATAAAGAAGGCCGGACACTGATTGCCTGCTTATAAGTAGGTGATGTTTTCTGCAAAATGCAAGTATATCAAAAAGAATAGTGTTCGGAGGGGAAGGAGGTGCAGTGTGATATCTGTCTATATGGCCCATTAAGAGATTGTATTTATATATACAACAGGTTGACTGTGAAAGCAGTTGCAGCGCCAGTTGCGTCCAGGCCTGGATTGACCACAATTGCATGGTTTCTGAGCACACAAAGTGCAAAATACACTCCAAGATACACCATGCCATTGGGTATACATTCACCTCTTGATCAGACTTATGGTATCTATGGTCTTTGAGAGCTGCCTGTTTCAACTGATATGAGCTCCAAGTGAGCCGTTGCTTCCCTTGCAATCATTGTAGTTATTATTGTAGTAATGCCACACTTACTGCACTATTTACAATGATACTTTTTCAAGAATGATATCGTATACCAAATTAACTCAATAAATTGTCTTTAGTTAGTAACCAGAGGGCACCCTATATGACCAAGTTATTGTATTATTGCACACCGAAAAAGGAAAAGGTAATTTCAAGTGGTGCATTAACAGTTTACATGGCATAAAATTATTATTTTTTTACTCATACAAAAAATTTACTGCAAAGATAAAAACAAGCAAATATTTCAAATTAAATTATGCAAAGAGGAAAAAGACAAGAAAAATATGTATACTGGACAGACTTCTCTGAATATATCAAACTATAACAGTTTATATTGATATAGAAGTGTTGATCAATATCCAGTAATTAATATTAGCTTTAAATTATTGGAGGAACCGTCAAATAAGAAATATAAAGGAATTAAACAATGTAAGTGGCAATACTTTAAGTGCAAGAATTACTTATTGAGGAAGTTTACAGGACACTTTCCACAAACAGATATAGCCCAAAGAACACTAAATGGATTACAGAAAGGTCAGGTGCAAGCGATATCACTTCATTTGAAAAGTGACATATTAACGATGCTTCATTTAAAGATCTTTTGATATTTAGTTTAGTTTTGCTGCTAAGATTCTGTGCCAGATTTGCTTATCAAGAACTAATATAACTTTTTGTAATTTGTTTTGTACTCTATGGTTTCTTTTGCAATAAGTGTGTTTGTTATCATATGAATCCTTGTGTGCTGTTTCTGGACCTTTAGAAACCTTTCTGCAGCAGGTTGGTATACCTGCTGAATACCATATAGCAAATGAGCGCCAAAAAGCTAAGATCTAGGGACCATAGTTATGGCTTATTTGACTTGCTCACAAGCCTCAGCATGTCTGGAACACTTTTGTTATAGCTCCACAAACAGGTGTAACCCAAAGGACATAAAATGGATTAGTGAAACATCAGATGTCAGTCAGTATCAATTGATTTCAAATTTATGGTAATAAAGATACTCATTTAATGATCTTACAATGATTAGTTTAATTTTACAGACTTATAGCATGGTTCTGTCATATTTTCCAGTGACTTGCACATTGCCATATCTGCTAGTCGTTCTGCTAGTTGTTCTGTTATCAAACCCACTGAAATAGCTGTAAATTAGGCTTGTTCAGAAACAACTGCTTTTAGGCTGCAAACCACACCTTTTGTGCAGCGTATCACACAGATGTTTAGCTGAGACTCCACAAACCTGTTGCAACTCTCTGAGAAGGCAACAGATCGTTTGTTGCCTTTATCACCTGACTCCAAAGCAGTGTTCGAGTTGCTTAAATTAAGGTGTGCACTACATTTTTATGCCAATGTTAATTTCCAATCAATAAGCTAAAATGTATTAGGGATATTACAGCTGATATGTTAAAGACACTTAACATGTTATTATCCTATGTAATTTACCATAGGAATATATTTGTTTCCACTGGCAAGAGTCCTAGTGGCAAAATATCATTAATTGGTCACTCTTAAAGAGTTATTCCCTGTCTAACCTTGTCTCCAGGTATGTGTTCATTAAAATGTAAACACAGAATGACAATGATAGCAATATATATGTAAAGAATGTGATATGGAATGCATCATCAACGCATTTGGCTTTCACTACCATCTCTATGCCGACGACACTCACATTTATTTCTACACCCCCAACCTCTCCCCCTCTCTCTCCTGTCCATAGTGTCAGATTGCTTCTTGCCCATCACTTTATGGATGTCCCAGTGCTTTCTCAAGCTTAACATGGACAAAACTGAAATCATAGTCCTACCTTCTTTACATATCCCCTCTACCCCTTTTACCTTCATTACTATCGGTGACTCCACCATCTCCTCCTCCAC
This sequence comes from Limnodynastes dumerilii, assembly GCA_011038615.1. Classification (NCBI taxonomy): domain Eukaryota; kingdom Metazoa; phylum Chordata; class Amphibia; order Anura; family Limnodynastidae; genus Limnodynastes; species Limnodynastes dumerilii. The sequence continues at coordinate 292,732 of WWET01001262.1, forward strand.
CCAAGCCTGCTGCCTGGGCGCCATCCTTGTCTCCTTACTATCCTTCACTCCCACACTCCCACATCTGCGCTCTCTCACTGCCCTGCCTCCTTCACCTCTGCAAGATAGCTCGCATCAGACTCTTTTTAACAGAAGATGCCACAAAAACTCTTGTCCACTTTCTCGTTGTCTTCCATCTCTCTGGCCTCTCTCTGGTCTGTCTTGCCAGACTCCTCTTCCTCTACAAACGCATTGCCTCCACCTGCCCTCTCTGTCTTTCTCTACACTGGCTTCCTGTCCCTTTCCTTATTGTATTCAAGCTCCTCACCACAACTTACAAGGTTCTCTCCTCCTCCACCTCTCCCTTCCTCTCCTCCTTTATCTCCTCCACACTCCTGCCGACCCCTCCAGTCTGCTGGTGACCATCGCCTCAACTCCAACCTGTTAACTACCTCTCGCTCAAGCATCCAAGACTTCTCCTGGGCCGCCCATCTGCACTGGAACAACCTAGCACAAGCTAGGCAATCCAGCACCCTCCAATCCTTCTACGCTCCCTCAAAACCCACTTCTTCAGGCTAGCCTACCCTTACTCCACCTTAGCTTACCCCCATCTTCATCCTTTTTGTTCACCTCCTCCCACTTAGCATGTTAGCTCTTATGAGCAGGGCCCTCCTGTCATCTCCCCTCTACCTTATCCTCATTAATCCCACCTTTTCTTGCTATTGTCTATCTCTCTCCTTATTCATCTGCTCCTAAACAAATATTTTGCATCTTTATTTTCCATACATATTGTTCTACTATTTTTGTACTGTATTTTATTTTAGCATTGTACTTGAACTTTTACCCTGCCTGGTTATTGTGTTGTATATGTAACTATTGCCTTTGTATGGTGCTGCGGATACTGTGTGGTGCCTTATAATTAAACGTTAATTATAATAATAATGGCTGTAAGGTTGTCACTTATCCTGTCGGCACTAAATCGACCTTACTCTACAATAGCCTTGTTAACTCGACAATTGTCACACAGAAAAGTCGTGCCATATAGTGCCATCTACTGACAATGCAATAAACCTAAGCACAACTCTAACCCAAAGCCTACAGTAACTAACAGATATTCATTGCACACCTGTGAGTGCTGGGACACAGCTGTAGCAACAGAACAGAACTGAGTAGAGAAACAGGGTACTTTACTGGGACAGAGCAGGATACATACTGTACAAAGCAGTGGTAGTATAAAGCATAATGGAGCAAAGACACAGTTAGAGCTTAGGAACAAAATAAAACTGCAGAGGAGAGACAAAGGCAGACCAGAGGGACAAGGAAGACAATGGAGTAGAGGGACAGGTAAAACAGCAAAGAAGAGACACAGAGACAGAAGAATAGAAAGCTATGACACATGACACATAGAAAGAGAAGAGGACAGAGCAAGAAGGAGAGTCTGACAGAGCAGACAGTTGAGTTGGTTACTAGATAAGTAAATTTAAATAATGTCAGACTTTTGAAGAGGTAAAATTTGAAAAATGGGTTCCATGTCCCGCAGCGAAACTGCCAATTTCGACATACACACAGCCGACAACAAATTGTCGTCTGTATGTATTGCAATAATGTCCCTATCAAGAAATTCACACTGCAGACCCACTGCAGGACCTGACAATTCCCGATGCTCCGACGACCAGACAGGTTAGTGCAAGGGAGGGGATGTAGTTTAACAGATTAGTCTTAGGGTTAGGCTGTGGGAGTGGATGGATGGGAGAAGGGGAGACTTAGGGTCTTAAGGTTGGGCTGTGGCAAGGGTATGGATCAGAGAAGGGGAAACTTAGGGTTAGGCTGTGGGGAGGGGATGGATCGTATAAGGGTAAGGTTTGGGTCAGGCTGCACGGAAGAAGGGTTAGAGTTAGGGTTATGGAAGGGAAATGTGCTGTCCACGGAAATGTGCTGTCGAAATTGGCCCTTTTAAAAAGTGTTCATCAGTGATGAACCACATCCGTGAACAATATAGCAGTCAAACTGTCACCCCTGTCAACATATTTAGTCTTTTTTCCTTTCAAGCAATGATCATTCAGACAGTTGAGCTTACGGTGTCAGCTGTATCATTGGCCTGTAAAATTGACCTGTAAAATTGAAAATACAAATATGTTCAGCCTGGGCATATATGGCAAAATATAATGTACCAATTATGTGCATAAAATGTTTTGAATTGTTATGAAATATTTTTGGTCAGCTTGCAAGAGCAAAACATAAAAAAATTTATGCTTCTGCCAAACACTACATTTTTATACAAGTGTATACAAGCTCTTGAAAAGAAAGCCTAAATAATTCTGTGAGTTAGATAAATATAATACTTAAACCAAGGCACATTCGTAACTCACTACCCTACTTGATCCCAGCGTGTCACTTGTACCATGTGTGTAACAATTATATGACAAAGCTAGATTTGAGAAGACAGGGCCGTATTTCGTAGACCCTTATTTTATGTTCCCTACTGTTTATTACTTTGCTACTCTATGGGAGTTTTCAAATGCTGTCTCGTGATGGAAATAGTGGATGTATTAAGATTTTCCAGATGCACATTTTAAGTTTTACACCCCCACTGGCAAATAATATGTTAGCTGACATAATAAAAGACAATCAGAGCACTTCTCACCAATTAAGGTTGATAAAAGTAACTGAGTACCCCATAAACATCAAGTGTTACTCATTCTTTACCTCCTGCTGCAAGTTATTGTAGGTAATATGTTTGCATCGTGATCATCTCAGTTGTGCTGTGTAATATGTCTATGCTTTGAAAATAAATATACAATAAAATAAAAAATTATAATGAAACATTCAGTTAATCTAGCAGATATTATTAACCCCAAAACCATGAATACAAGATGAGGTACAATATGAGACTTAAAATTACAATGGTATATTTTTAAGTTGTTTTAGCACATTGAAAGTTTATCCACACCCTGTTTTAGGGTATAAGCTGCAACAGTGATGGCTCCCATCAGTGGAAAATTTTCCTATCTTATTTTTATTCATACTCTGATTTATTGAATGTTTTATCTTTTATTTACAGCACTTTTACAGAACATGCAGATTTTTGTATCCTTGGGACTGAAAACAGTGTGCTGAAGAAATTCAGAAACAAAATACAGATGTTCAATATTATATAAAGACCTATGAATCAAGATTATCTGGTTTGACATTCTTGAAACTAACAGTTAAAAATATGCAGGGGTTGATAGGCCATAGGACTTGGCTAGGTTGTTGACAGTAATGAGTGGTGGTCACTAACATGCTGCTCATATTGAATTGAGGTCAATGGAATGCTCTCTGTATTGGGTAACAGTTACTAGTATTTCCTGTGTGCTGGGTAGAGGTTACTAGAATGCTCATTATATGTTTACTATAAACTTCGATATTGTATTGTGAAAAATACATTTAAAAATACATAATATTTAATATTTGATTTGAACTTTTTGACATAACACTGTACCTTTTATTTTACTGACTATACATAACCACACTAACATTGTATATCTGTACTGCTCTTATTAAGATTCTGCTTACTTTTTGTTAGCCTCAACTATAGATGATCCTGCCCACACGTGACTCTTTGCAAACTTTTTACCAGTACCACTTTAAGTTCACAGTTCGCTCTTGGTAATATTTGTCTGGGATAAATTCTTCTTCTGTCCAGTCTAATATGCAAATCATATGATAATTGTTAGATAGCTCCAACATCTTACCAATGTACATGGTCCCACAGTACTGCAGAATCATCAAAACCTGCAATACATTGTGTTATTTGATTTTTGGGAGCCCATATCATTGCTGCAAAGGTTTATTTAAACAGTTTGTAAAATGATCCACAGGAAACTAAAGCAGTATGTGCTATGGTTTTCATGCATTAAGTAGATCAGGGCTTTAAATGCTGCTGTTATGTTGAATCATAAGTTGAAACTGTCAGTGTGTACCCAGCATTACTCTGATCACTCTCCAAAGCCACAAGTTAAAGGTCTGTTCCTGGTTCCCACTGCACTGTTCACCCTTTAAAATTGTAACCGGTGACTTAAGGTGGTCATACACTAGAACAATTATTGGCCCGATCGTGCAATTATCGTGTAATTGAACGAAATATCGATGTAGTGTATGGTAGCGATTTTTGGATCGACCGAACGATAATCGTTCCAAAAGCGCTTTCGTTTGATGATTTCATTGTGTTAAATGTTTGATTATTGTCATGTGAAACCGTAACTTGTAAAATCTCATAGTGTATGTCCATTTAACGATAATCATGGAATCGTTCACGATGAAGTGACGACACTTGTAGGCAGGATTATGGGAAAGGATATGACAGGTTTATGTGTACATAGCGTGTAGTGCATCCACTGTCCTGTCATTATTCTTCCTAGCAAAATCTCATGTTAGCACTGACTCATCTTTGCATTGTGACACAAAAGATGTGTATTGGTAAAGACTACTCGGCACCACACCAGAAGATAAAGGTATAAAAGCGGCCTGGCTTTGGGAACCGGGACTATTTCACCTGTGGCACCATAACAATAGACGTTAATCAGCAGAATAATAAAACAAGTGTCTGGCTGCTGTGGGGGCTGCATGTTTACACTGGAGTTAATGTGCTGCCATTGTTGAAAGTATAAAGTATTATTTCTGAGAAGGTTTAAAAAAAAACACAGACCACACAATGTCAGCCAAGAATTATGTTTATTGTCCAGCAAAAAACAAAACACAGACCACATGATCTCCACCAAGACTCTTTTTATTGTGCAGCAACATTTTTTTTTGGCTTTTTATTAAAGAACATTCACTACATTATTGAAATGGTCAACGATGACATACAAAAAAAAAACAAAAAACAAAAGCTTATTGCAGAATATCCAAAAATTATCAAATAATAAAGAAAAGACTAAATAGAAGAACTAGAGACTATATTAAACGGTTATATTAGTTTTCTTGCGTTTTGTTTGGCCATACTTTTTATTTCCACAAGTTGGCAAAAGATGGAATCAACGTTTTTATTTATTTTGCGTAGTTGCTGGATGCAATCTTTAGCCATAGTTATGATAGCCTGGTTGGCCTACTCCTCATCCATGGTATGCTCCCCACTAAAACTAGGAGTGCTTTCATCTTATATAACTATGACACCTGCAAAGGAAAAATGGACACACTCAATATTTTACTTTCACAGTATTTGCATCCATCACTGTGCCACCAACACAATACTAACCCTTTTCAGTGCTGCTTATATTGTCAAATTGAGCTTCAGTGGCTTCTGCACCAGAGTCCTTCTTGACAGAATCCTTTTCTGCAAAGGAATGCAATTTCAATATGTGCTATGGACAATGTGCTGCACAAGAGCTTTTTGGTGAAAAATTACCCCTTTTTTAACAGTACTGATCTTTCCAGTAATGGATGCTTTATCGTTTGCTCGAAGATTCTTTTCTGAAATGACAAGACAGATGTATGCCATCATTTTCATGGCAACCATTTTATGCCAAACTACAGTGTCTCACGGTTCCTGCTACATAACGAGAACATGAAAACAAGCAAAGAATACAAGGAGAGTATTAGTATGTTGGTGTGTCTTCCTTAAACTTACTTTTTATAATTCTTCGGATCTTATCCAACCGTGTCTTTTCTTTCCGTTTCAGGTTGACCAGCACTTCTACACCAGCTGCTTCTGATAGTAATGGCCGACCTTTCTATGAAGAATCTCGATGACTCTTGTCATAACTTTTCTTTTGCGGGCATTCACAGCTGGGTACGTTTTCAGATGGCAATTGTAATCCCATTTATTGAACAATCGGACAATCATCTCGACCTCTGCACTTGTCATGTTCATGGAACGAAGGTCTTCCTCCATATTAGAAGGCCGATGAGAGTTTTTTCTGTCATCTTAATTTTTTTTTTTCGGTTCGGCTTTTTCGCCATCTGCCCTTTCACCATTGCATTCGTCATCCATTGATGCACTATTGTCTACTGAGGTGTTGGCTGGGTCGCCTCCGCCGTCAGCATCAATAGTGCCCATCACCTTTTCCGTGTCTGTCTCCATCACACTAATATGTCTGCCACCGCGGAGTGATATTATACAGTTGAAGAAATTAATTTGATTAACTGCCTGCACCCAGCAGTTAAAAAGTGCGTACTGGACGAAAGTTTCCCATAACTTTCTCATAACTTTTGCTGTGGAATCGTTCGGTCAGTGGCAAGAATATGTATGAGTATGTCCCATATTCTCCAAATATCCTTTTACACAGGCCAGAACAGTTGAATGGTAACTGTAGTGTGTAACGGTATGGTGTATATCTATTGTGCCTGTATTGTGTATTTATGGATTGTGTCCTATTGCAATTGCATAAATGGTATAGCATGCAGCTGAATGAAGTATATCTATTGTGTCCCATTGCAATTGAATACATGTTAGAGCAGGTGCCTGTATTGTGTATTTATGGATTGTGTCCTATTGCAATTGCAATATGGTATATAGCATGGCGCGGAATATAGTATATCTATTGTGTCCCATTGCAATTGAATACATGTTAGAGCAGGTGCCTGTATTGTGTATTTATGAATTGTGTCCCATTGCAATTGCATAAATGTTATAGAGGGTAGCTGAATGTAGTATATCTTTTGTGTCCCATTAAGACGCAAACATGTGATTTGACCCTGGCCCATAGAATGTATCTATAAGTATTACCAAATGTGTTGTGCAGCATATATTGCTTTTTGCATAATTGTACTGTCCATATTTTTAATATTGTTTGCTTTCACTCTTGTTCACAGCCATGACTGAGCAAAAAGAATTTCTCAGTGAATTCATCAAAGCCTACCATGGGCAGCCATGCTTATGGCAGTGCAAGTCTGCAGATTACCACAACAGACAAAAGAGGGCAGCTGCAATCAAAGTGTTGGTGGATGTGTCCAAGCCTCATTATCCCCACGCAGATGCCGCTTTTGTAAAGCAAAATATTGCTAATCTCCGAACTGTGTACAAGAAGGAGATAAACAAAATGAATAATTCCAAAAGATCTGGGGCTGGTGCGGACCAGGTCTACACTCCATGGTTGTGGTACTTCAGCCTGCTCTCCTTTACCATGGAAACGGAAACAGCAGCACCATCTGTTTCCACTATAGATGCTTCGCCGGACACCAATGTGGACCCTCCGGATGAAAGTGGCATGGTGAGCATTACATACAGTAAATATTAAGACACAAATGCTCCTTTGCCCCTTTCATTGTTTTTTATTGTTATATGTACACAGCTGCAATATTAGGTATAAAGTGTATTTACTATATCCTGTCATTTTGCCATGAAACAGCCCCATCACCCATAAAATACTAAACATATGAATCACGGGTCACCTTTGCAATGAGATTGGCATTTCTATAAGTAGATTGCTGCAAAGGTGTCCACATCTCACTCTTCTCTGGATGATGTAGTGTTTCCAGGCCTTCAGGGGGGTTAGCATGCTGGGAGTTTTTCCTGCGCAATAGGTTATGTACAGCACAGGTTGCAAGCACAACCCAACACAGATTTTGATGTTTCATGTTAATGTTTGTATGATAAATCCTAAATTTATTGCTCATGGTTCCAAAAGCATTCTCCACAACACGCCTTGCACGAGATAGCCGATAGTTAAAAATTCTTCTTTCCGTTGTCAAAACTCTGCGGGAAAGGACGCAGAATGTGTTGATGAAGGGCAAATGCCTCATCTGCAGCAAAAACAAAGTTAAGGCCGTAATTGCACTCGCTTTTGGGTGGAAGATTTAATTTGCCATCCTTCATATGGTCCATGAATATTGTCTGCTCAAGTGCACCACCATCTGAGACTCTTCCATTTTTGCCCACATCAACATACAAAAATTTGTAATTTGCATCCGCTATTGCCATCAACACAATGCTAAAAAAAATCCTTTATAATTGTAGTATTGTGAACCACTGTTTGCAGATGGCGTGATTCTCACATGCTTTCCGTCAATAGCTCCTCCACAATTAGGGAAATTCCATTTCTGTTCAAAGTCTTCTGCAACTCTATGCCACTCCTCAGGGTTTTGGGACAACTGCAAACCAAAAATAACAAATTATTACACTTGCCGTATTTTCTTTTTAGCGTACACATACTGATATCCATTCTATTCTTATTTTTTCAACCCTCTGTTTTCACCGAAGGACATGCCTCTACATCGCAAGTTATGGAGGAAAGTAGCCGTTCACAAAACAGCACACCACAACTATGCGCCAAAAGAGGAAGAAAAAAACCCCGTCAAACCATGGACCCCAATGATGCCGTGACCACTCGGGTTTTGGAAACGGCAGAGGTCCTCTAGAGGGCCAAGTGGTTGGAGATAACCAGTGGCACCTACCTGGCCAACCTTGCCACCAGTGAGACCAGAGTCAGACCGTAGAGTGCACACGCAAAAGCATGGTCATCCATCTCGCTGGGTTATGGTTGTAATGCATATGAATACATGTGTACAGGAAGTTAATTGCGAATACTTCCTGAAAAAAAAACCAGCATGGCGAGGGACTGTATTATGTTAATACAGTCTAAAAATCGAACGAGAACTGAAAGTTAACGGGTGGTGTATGGAGAAAAGCAATTTTTTCGTAACGATTAAAGTGGTTGGAACATCGGGCTTTCCACACGTTTTTCGGGAGATTATCGTTTGAAAGTAGCGAAGTGTATGGCACCGATATCGTTTGGCTCTCCGCAGAAAAAATTGTGTGCTTTTTCGATCGATCGATCGATTGCACGCCATTATGGTATAATCGCTCTAGTGTATGGCGGCCTTAGGGTCTGCACTTGAAAAAATGAGCTAAAAGCCTCAGAGATTGCAGTACTGAAAACAAAATATTTCATACACTCTTTACCCATGTTTAGGTACTTATTTCAAGTGAATATCACTACAAATAAAAAATAACTCCCTTCTCCATATTGCAGATGTCTCCATTGGTATATGTCTATCCCCATATAACATTTTCCTCAGTGCATTTGCCTCCATGATAAACCTTGTTATTACACTTTCTAAATTCTTCTCACAATAACAATCATGTGGTCTGATTTCCAGAAAAAATAAAATTGGCAGTGAACAGAATATGCAACAAAAGCTTTGTTCAGGATCTCCAAAAATGCTTTTCAATACAGCTGACATAACTGTTTCAGAGAAAATTAAAGTGACATTGGAAAGAAATTAATTTCCAGTTTAGTTTTTAAGTGCTATGTGAGATTTGTATTTTATCAGCGGTAATCGTGTTAATGGTTGCCTAGAAACGTCATTGTGTTGTGCATTGCTTGGTAATTACATGCCAGATCCCCAAGTTGTTAATTACAGTTACTTTGTATTGCATGGCTTTGTACTTTTTGTAAGGAGCTAAAATAAATTCCACCCTAAAAGATCAGTTTTTCGCATACTAAATTGTTCAGAGCCTTATTTTGACCTTTTGTAGTTTCATAAAAAGTTAGATAAAAAAAACTTAAGTACACAACACAATTCTTTCAATTTCTTTTTTTTTTTTTTTTAAACAAGCTTTTAATAATAGCATTGCCTAATAAATAACACAACTTAGAACGTAGACAAATAGATTACTTAGAAAAGCAAAGCAGCTTTTCTACAGAGTAAGTTTGCTATTTAAAATCACTATTTTACATTAATGTGCACTCTCTCTTGTCAGGTACATATACAGGGTAAAACTGGTCATGGAAACTATAAAGTGAAAAACATACTCCTTATGGACCTGATCCAGACCTACGGGCGCCTTACGGCTGCCCAAGGTCTGTACGGCCGTCATCGTAGCGGGGAATACACGCCCCGTGCACTCCCTGCTGGTGGCCGGAAATCTGGACACTTACATGTCCAAATTCCTACCCTAACTATTATGATGAGCTCTGCAGCCTTACGG
>WWET01001262.1:312244-330440 GCA_011038615.1 Limnodynastes dumerilii
TTTTTCCTTGACTCTTGTTTATTGTCTTGGCAAATTATGAAGAATTGGCATTGTTTAAGCAACGAAGGGAAAGAAGTGCTTGGTTGAAGATCAATGCATGGTGATAAAATTTGTTGTCCTTCAGCTTCCCCAGTTAAAACCATTAGATCTAATGTATTGGGATGCATATGTATAATCTGAAGCCTTGTTCTTTTAACCAAACCTTTGTAATACCCCTTTCACATCACCACCAAATATCCGTGATTTTCGCAAAAAAAACCCGGCTCTCTGCAAAATCCCAGGTATTTGGTAGTGATGTTAAAGGGGTACTTCCGGTCGACCTGGGTCTAAAGACCTGGCATTTCAACCGGGTAAAAAAAGAAGGATTTTTCCCAGGTCCTACACGGGAAGGGTGGCAATGTGAAAGGTCCAGGGTTGTTTTGCAACCCGGGTCATTCACATTGCCTCCTGATTGGTGCAGATTTGTCTACTGTTGCTATGGCAACAGTAAACAAATCTGTTTGTAGCGTCAGATGAGTAAAAAAAAACATTTTCAAAGTATAGGGCATGCTGATGCTTGTAGTATTTGTCACAATGCAAACGGGATTTCACAGGCTGCCCAAGGGTATAAATATACCCCATTGACAGCAGAGCTGTCATTAGCGTCGGGATGTCCTGCATGCAGGACATGACTTGCGGCGGGCCATAGGGTTATTTATTTTTCAAAGACCTCCTCCACAGATTAAAAGCTTGGAAGATCGGATCCTAATCAAGATGGTAAGTACTTCTTTTTATTTATAATTTTGATGCCATTATTTTATTCATTTATCTTATGCATATCATTAGCGGTACATATTTCTTTATTAATTGAGGTATTAAATATTTTATTGTATATAGGGGTATTCAATTTCATAATTTTTTTTATAGAGGGGCATTAAATGGAAAGTATTTTTTTTAATGTTAGGGGCCAGCGCTATATTTTGTTTATTAGCTAGGACGGGCATAACTATGTGTTTTGTAGCACAGGATGACAGGGCATGCTGGCACTTGTGGTTCTCCAGGCACTACAAGCATCAGCATGCCCAGCCGCGTTGAAGCCACCGGGAAATTCAGTGGCGACGTGAAAGGGAATTTCCTGGGTTTTTGTGCGCTTAAAAGGTGTCTTTTTTTTTTTGACACAGCATCTCCTCCTGGAAAAACCCGGGTTGAATAACCCGGGTTTTTCAAAGTTGGAGATGTGAAAGCGGCATTAGTTTTCATATTTATGACCAACATTACAATAGCACCTACTTTTAAAATAAGGTCATGTAGTGGCATCCTGCTTAAAGTAATTGCATTAAGGAATTCTACAGGCTGGTGAGATAACTTGGCTGCATCATCATCATGGAATAACCTCCCATCGGTGGTGGTTGCGGCTAACACAGTAGTTTAAACACGCTTAGGATAAATATGAGGATATTCTAAATCTCAAACTAAATTGATTGTAAATAGGATCTAGGGTCAGTATAGTTTTAAATAAACAACTAGGAAGACTGGATGGGCCACATGGCTCTTATCTGCCATCACTTTCTATGTTTCTATCTAAATCAAGTGAATCCGTAGTAAGATAAGTTTGCAATGTTCCTGGAGGTTGGGAAATAATCGTATGAGCACAGTGTTAATTTTTTTTAACATAATATTGCTCAAGTTAAATTTGAGAGCCATGTACCCATCCTATAAGATTATTGGGCCTGATCCAGACCTGAGATCTTTTTACGTATGCAAACCTTCCTAAGTTACGGAGAACAGAGGATAATGCACTCCTTTACATGCACTACCTTAACATTTTCTTGGGTATCTGTGGTAGCATGTAATGCCTTGTTGCATGTGAGCGCCTAATCCAGCCCATACAATTTAAATGCCTCCCCCCACCCACAATGTGTAGGCCAGCATAAGTATCCACATGGAGCCATTTTTGTTTTTGCCTTGTAAAACTTTAGTCATTATACCTCTACATGACAATACTGATCCACTACATATTGTTGGAATAACTTGCTTCCTATGTGCAATAAACCGAAAGACAGTCATACAGCCCAGCAATACGCTATGTGTTACAAGCAGGGGCGGATTGGGAAATTAAAGTGGCCCTGGAAAAAAAAACCTTAAAGTGGCCTCGGGGGCGGGACCAAATCAACTGTAGGCAGGGCCAACACAAAGTGGGCGGGATTACCAATTATTGATACCCATATTGGTGGGAAGGCTAATCCAACATGTAATTATAGACAAAGTCGTATTAACGCAGGCCATAACTTATGCACAAATAAAAGGCTATTAAGTATTTTGCTGCACCCTAAATATTTAGGGCTGGAGTCACAACCCCGGATGTATTGCACATGTGTCCAGGATATAACGATAATAGCTACTACGCATGCGTGCTAACTAAGTCACCTAATCTATGTATCATTTAGTTACGTAGATTGCATATATGCGGTCTTAAAGACCACATATACGCAATCTAGGTAACAAAATGATACAAAGATTACGTAAAATAGTTACCACGCATGCGTAGTAGCTATTATCGTTATATCCCGGACACATGTGCAATACATCCGGGGTTGTGACTCCAGCCCTAAATATTTAGGGTGCAGCAAAATACTTAATAGCCTTTTATTTGTGCATAAGTTATGGCTTGCGTTAATATGACTTAGTCTATAATTACATGTTGGATTAGCCTTGCCACCAATATGGGTATCAATAATTGGTAATTGGTAATCCCGCCCACTTTGTGTTGGCCCCGCCTACAGTTGATTGGGCCCCGCCCCCGAGGCCACTTTAAGGTTTTTTTTTCCAGGGCCACTTTAATTTCCCAATCCGCCCCTGCATACTAGAGAATGTCAGCTTGCATCTGGTTACTATGGGAACATCTCCATTCTTCCTTTTCCGCAGTCTAGTAAATCTACCTCTTAATGAGGATGTTAATGCAGATGTTGGCGGTGAATATTGTGGCCCCGATTCCGAGTTTGAAAATAAGAGAGGAAAGTTACACTTGGGCAAAACAATTTTGATTTCAGGGGGAGTCAAATTAATTTTATTCTATGCATTAAGGGAGAATACTGAAAAGGACGCTGTTCTATATTTAGCATCTGAAATATCAGACTCACCCATAGCACTCATAGAAACCCTTAGGCTCTGCTCGAGATTCTGTCCAATTTATGTTTCATCCCCAGCATTCAAGCTTCCATGCCCTGATGTGGCTAATATGAGTTGGCACTACTACATTCATACGCCTTTCACATCACCCCAAAAACCCGGGTTATTAGCGGGACAAACTGCAACAACCCAGGTCGAGACACAGTGTGAAAGGGTCCGGGTGCCACTACCCGGGTCTAATGACCCGGGACAAAAGAAGGGTTATTCCCGGGTCCGACCTGGGTAGGGGTATAGTGTGAAAGGTGCTACCTGGGTTTTTCAGACTGGGTAGCACAGAAACTACTTGATTGGTGTAATTTGTTTACTATTGCCTTGGCAACAAGTGTTGCCAGAGCAATAGTAAACAAATTACACATTGTACTACTGATAGGGCAGACCTGGGTCCCAGAATTTACCGGGTCAACCATGCAATGTGAAACAGATTCTGTGACCCTGGGATCATCTGCTGACACGGTAATATCCTGTGTTCACAGACCAGGGCGGCAATGTGAAAAGGGTATAATGCTGCCATAGCTGATTCACTCATAAATACCTAATCCCACCCTTACTGTACAATTTAAATGGCAGGTGGAGGGGAAGCACAGCCCCTTTCCACGGAATATCTATCGTATGGAACTAAGTATTCCATATGCCCACTCTCACATACAGAGTTCTGGATACTAGTGTTCAGATCTCTACCTTAAGTTCTCTGCACAGATCTGCATCCCTCCGAACACAGATCCGAGTGGAAGTGTATACCGCCGCCCACTTTCCATAATCTTCATGCCTTTTCCCACCCCCCTTGCAGGGGATACGGCATGTAGATCTGGAGTGATGCCACGCTGGACAGATCTCCTCCTGTACAGAACTAAACTACGTAAGCTAAGAGATCCTTACAGACCCTCCAACATGACCCATTCCATTAGGTACAAAATAATCTGCTCCAGAGCTCCCAATAATCAGTTATTATCAACTATGGTAACCACCAGTGTTGAAGAGAAAAATATTTTTCAAACAATCGATAACTCTTTAAATCCAAGTGAGTGACAGTTGGTGACTCAGGAGAGGAGTATTCTGTACCCAATGGAAGGAGCCATGTTGGAGGGTCTGTCCGTAGCATAACATCTGGTGTGCATGCATACTGCCATAAATACATTCCTAAACTAAGAATCAGATCCATTATTATTATTAACCTTTATTTATAAGGATACCTTTACTTTAAATTCCAGCAAGGTAGTAGATATTTTCCTCTTAAATGGCATTAGGACAGACCATATATTGGATTAAAAAACTGCTAAAGATGTGGTGTCAAAATTTCATGGTTTAAAGAGCACTTAATCGCTCAAACAAATCTGAGCATTTTTTGGATAGTAATTAACATTTGCCTCTGTATGGCATTCACCATTAAAGACTAAACAGAATACAGATTTATGAGAATTCTACAGGGTAGTGTCCTTCAAAAGTGGGACAGAGGACATGTAATCTAGGAATATGGTAGAAGTGCTATACAAAGGAGAAAGATATCAAAATTTGTTGTCAATTTCCAAACCATTTAACATTTGCTCTTAAATTGGGAACACACTTATTAAACCAACTTGTTGGCCAGATTAAATGATTTTAAAATCTCCTTAAAAATAAGGTGATCTGGCCGCCAGTTACCCATGTGTATGCCCTGGCGACTGCTGTATTCAATTCTTCTCCTGATTCTGACGCTATGCAGCACCACCTATCACAAAACGTGATCTGCTGTTGGACTGTGAAAACAGTCTTATCTTTAAATGGATCTGAAGTGTATTGGATACGTGTGTGCCAAGCTTTACATTTACTGGATAAAACCTGTCTAATAATTTTTAATCATCTGTAACATAACATACATCAGAGCGGATGGCCGTTATATTGGGCTATTGATATTCTGTATGTTCTGTATTCTGTATGTTTTGGAACTGAACCAAGTGTTTCTCACAATACAATGTAAAACTTACTCTCAATAAACTCTGACAACTGTTTGGTTGGTTGAAATTAGTTTTACTTGTGATTTCTTTTCTTTTCTTTACGATCAGTCAAGAATAATGTTTTACAATTCACGACGGTATTTCGTTATTACAATAACTATAGTAAACATGTGTTTTACTTTAACAAAGTGTGCTTCGGCCTACCGGGAAATTTCCCGGTAAGGCCTATGACCAATCCGCCGCTGGTTACAAGAGTAACATGATTTTCAGTAGTTGTTCAATGGTTTTTAGAATGTGTCAATTTTATTCCAACCATGAGGAAAAACATAATACTGGATATAAAATTGGTGAAGAGTGAGGAACTTCCGGTGAGGCGGTGCACCAAGGTGGTCGCGTTTTACATCGGCTCCCGGTGGTGCCCTTCAAATCTGGTAGAATTGGGAGGATTGATCAGAACTTTTGGGACCAGAACATCCCTGATTTACTCCCGGACACTTGGGTCCCTCCACTACCTCTGACGCCGCCGATTGGGAGCCTTATTTTGTCCCGGAGTCAGCCTCTACATTGTGAGGCCTGGAACAGCGCCCGGGGCTGCACGGTGCTGCGCCCCTCATCACCGCTTACCTACCTGTGTCGAAGCGGTCTGGACCTTCGAGCGGAGGATCGGGGCCGAAGGAGTTTGCCGTCCAGCGGTTCGAGGGCGGAGTGATTATCGAGGCTTGGAGCGGCTGGACCTCAGAGACCGCTTACCTGGGTCGGCGGGAGCAGTTGGAGGCGGGTGACGGCGTCACGGAGAAGGATCACCGGAGTTCGGCTGTGTGGATCCGTGGAGGTCGGTCTTCCTCCCGTGGTGGTCCCCTGTTGCCTCGGAGTGAACCCCAGAGCCCGGAGAGCGGAGTTGGCCCAAACACCAGTGGGACAAGAGAAGACGCGGCCGCCATATTGCCCACGTGGCTGGACCGCCCTGGCTGCTTCATCCGCGGGGAGAGAGAGGAGTCCAGCGTTGTAGGTGACTGACTGATCAGCAGATTACGACAGGTAACACCTTTGGGAACTGCCAGGTGTGGTGTGCCCCTTGCTGAGAGAGTCTGCCTTGACACGTCCGCCATTTTGTAGCCGCGCTATACTCCCGATATAACGGGTCGGTGCCATACCTTCTCGCCTTCACCTGCAACCTTCAGCAGTACCCCCCTGGCATTGTGGCATCGTTAGGTGGCTATTCCAGGCTCTCAGTGATGACGGACAAGGGGTACCTGGGATCCTACTACAGGCTTGTCTCTTGCTCAGCCATGGGGGGCCCCGGCGTCAAGACCTATTGTTGGACACTAGGCTGCCTACTTACCTGCCACTTTATAGAATCTGGGAGGTTGTGTCTACTGGCCATTTAACTATTGACTGAGTATCACCTGCTCCTGCGCCTGCCGTCACATTAGCAGGTTCTGCAGGGGACAAGAGTGTACGTATTTGTCCTAATTGTATTACCACACTGTATAGGTGCTTGAATCCACTTTGCCCTGCTTAATATTTTTTTCATGTTTTCTTTTTGTTTTTTGTTTGTTTGATGCTGTTTTTGTTTGTAAGCCTGTGTATCTTCTAGTTACGCGGTAATAGATAGCTTGTCATTGTACAGTTACAATCTCACAAACGAATATTGTAACCGCATCTTAAGCTAGGTATCCAGTGACACAACATTTTGGGTGGTAGTAGGGGGAGGGGGAGGATGGTTTAGATACTCACTATGGGCCTGATCCAGAGCAACGCTCGCAAGCGAGCGTACGCTCATCGTAAGCGAATTTTCGTCAAAAAATTCGCAATGCGCATAAGTTGGGGCACACTAGCGAACTCCTTGCCGCACTTTTTTCAGGTTTACGACAGGATTAGGGGCTTGACGTAAGGGCGGGATAGGAGAGAGAGGGGGGAAAAGGAGGGGGGGAATAAATAAATAAATAAATAAATACATTTAAAAAAATACACCCCCGAGGGAGAAGGCAGAGGGAGGCAAGTGCGAGGGGGTAAGAAGAAAGAAGGGAGGGGAGGCAGGGGAGAGGGAGAGCGGAGAGGGTATAGCAACAACTACTGATTTGATTTCTTCTCTACTATTCCATCCTTTTTCTGGGGCATGGACAAATTTGTCGAAACCATGCGCCCCAAAACATCTTCCACTCCCTCCACTTCAAGGACTTCACGAACCAAAACAAGCACTTATAAATCTACTCCCCCATCCCCGGCTAGGACTCCAGAGGATGACATAGAATCTTGCCCCTTACCCTCAGGCCCTGACAACCCATCCTCCTTTACTCCTGAAACTGTGGCGTATCTGGCGCAGGAAATCTCTAAGTGTTTACTCCCCCTTATTGATAAAAAATTAGATGGCCTGCAGGCTAGATTTGACACGGCTATGGCCAAAATAGATTCCAACACCTCCCGTTTAGGGCTCCTAGAACAACACTCCAGTGATTTGGAGGATCGATCTAACACTATCCAATCCTCAGTCTCGGACCATGCAAGGACCATCCAGACTCTAATGGAAAAGGTTGATGACCTTGAAAATAGGCACCAGCGGAACAACTTACACTTCGTCGGAATACCAGAATCTGTAAGGGGAGATAGGCTTATAGAGTACTTAACTGTAGATATCCCGTGGTCCCTGGCTATGCCGGCCCAACCTAGTCTAGCCCAAATAGAGAGGGCTCATAGGATTGGCCCAGAGAGGCGTGGGGATAATTTACGCCCAAGACCTGTGATTGCAAAGTATCTCGACTACAGAGCCAAGGAGAATGTGCTCATGACCTATAGGAAAGCCCAGGAGCTACTTGTAGATTGTACTAAGATCTTGCTGTTCCAGGACTTTTTGGTGTTAGTCTTCAAAAAACGTAAGGAGTTCTCTGATATTTGTCACACTTTGCACACACAGGGCAGGAGATTTGCACTAATGTACCCTGCAAAGTTAAGAATCTTGGATAATGGCCGCCCCTACTTCTTTGAAGACCCGAAGAAGGCTAGGGAATTTATTCAAAACCACCCAGTTAATCCACCACCTGATCATTAATGCCCCTTAGGTTCACATAGGGACCCCATAGGGGACTTTAGGATTGTTCGCTCAAAGTTTCTTCTAATGTCTATCTTGCTAGGCCCGTTTTCACAATGCTACTCCATTCCATAAAAGATGTAATGACTCTTCACTACTATGTGTTTCTCTTTCTTTCTTCTGTTTTTTTTTTCTCTATTCTAATTATTTTGGTAAGGTCCTATATGTTACAACAAGTTACTAAGTTTGAGTTAACACAGGGGTCTCCGTCTGACCGGATGAAGACGCTCTCTTTAGAATTGGTTTGGAAAAATTGGAAAATGTTGCATGGTATGATACACTACTTCATCTTGTTATCATGTTTGTTGTTTGCTCATGATTGTGTTGTGTTCTATGTTCAAGGAGGCCTTCTGCTGCGATTCCAGGATGTATATCTTGGTGGGATTCTGCCCGGTGACCGGGGTGGGGGGATCCCTATCCAGGTTGGACTCAGCCACAAGCCCACCACGACTGACGGGGTAGGATAAGTTTCCCATCTATTTTCCACACTTCACCCACTTCTCGACACTCCATACCCTTACGCCAAGCCCATGTCATTGTCCGCCCCAATCTCCGTTTGCTTTCCTGGAATGTAGGCGGCTTGAACACGCCCATTAAGCGTAGGAAGGTAGCCACATTTCTGAAGAGATCAGGAGCTGATATTATGTTGCTTCAAGACACGCACTGGAAGAAGGGGAGGGAAGGCGTCCTCAAGGATGGCTGGATAGGGGAATGTATATCGGCACCCTATACATCTAATGCTAGGGGGGTGGCGATCCTTTTTCGGCACTCATTGCACTACACAATTGACTACCAATACTTAGATCCTGAGGGTAGATTTGTGTACCTAAACCTTACAATAAATCATATAACTTATTCCTTGTTAAACGTCTATGCGCCCAATATCAATATTCAGAATTTCTTTGGTTCTTTAACTTCTTTGCTGGCTAAACGGGAGAATTCTAACCTGATTATAGCAGGGGATATGAATACTGTACTGGACCCCCTAGTTGATAAATCTCCCACGATGCACAACCAGACGGTATCTCTCTGGCAAACGTTGCAGAGCTTCCTAAGTATCCACTCTTTGTCTGATCCCTGGCGTACCCTCCATCGCTCATTCATGAGTGATCTTACACACACATCTCGGCGGCCCATGGCTCTCTGTCCCGGCTTGATTACTTTTTAAACTCTGACACCTTAATGTCATATGTTCGTGATGCGTCGATTGGCGACCCGGTGATTTCGGATCACTCTCCTGTTCACCTCATAATGGATTATCCGCACCCGGTGCCGTTGACCCGCCTTTGGCGCTTCCCAGGCTATTTGTCTCAGTCTGAGGACTTCCGTTGTTTTTTGTCATCCAGGTGGGCGGAATACCTAGATGACAACATTGAGCACTGGGATGATCCGTTGCTGTTCTGGTAGGCAACAAAGGCGGTGATGAGGGGGCACATCATTACTTATATTTCTCAGAAGCGTAGGCAGGCCAAGACTACTATCCAATCGCTCCATAATGAAGTATCTGTTGCATTTCGTATGTACTCGGATAACCCCACAGAATCCGCGCTAGAAAATTTTAAAACGGCCAAATGCGCACTGGAAACTTATCTCACGACCCAGGCATTAAATAAACTCAATTAAACTAAACACAAATTTTACAGATTTGGAAATAAGCCCGGAAAATTGCTAGCAAGCATGACAAAAACTTGGCAAAAACGAAGCATTATTACAGCCCTGAGAGATCAGGCCACGGGGACTACTATAACAGAATCCACTCAAATCTTACAACGGTTCCAGGCATATTATAAATCTCTCTATAGCGCTATTCCCCTTCACCCCGATCTCCAGGAACGTATTCTCACAGAGGCGCGCCTTCCACGGTTGACTCCGGAACAACGGGAAATTATTGATGCCGAGATCACCGAAACTGAAATAGGCCAAGCGATTAAATCATTACAGACAAATAAATCACCTGGGCCGGACGGACTGTGTAACGAATATTATAAGATGTTACAACCCAGTTACTGCCTAGTCTTCTAGAACTCTACCGTACCATCCATGCCCATACCCCGCACGCACCTAGATTTAATGAGTCACACACCATTCTCATCCCTAAACCAAAAAGGATCCCCATTGGGAATCCTCTTACAGGCCAATCACTCTTCTGAATACCGATTTCAAAATCCTCACGAAAATAATGGCTGATCGCCTGCAAACGTTCCTGCCAGCCATGTTGACACCACATCAGTTGGGCTTTGTGGCAGACAGACACTCCGTTAAGGGGATACGGGTGGCCATTGCGGCAAAGGCGATCTCGGCAAATGCCCCTGATAACTCTAACCTCCTCCTAAGTTTAGACGCTAACAAGGCGTTCGACTCCGTGGTCTGGTCTTTCTTATTCGATGTGCTGCAACGATGGTCATTTGGGCATACGTTTTCTAGCCTGATCAGATTTATCTATACTACACCCACCACACATCTAATGATAAATGGTCAAAGGGGGGAAGGGGTGACTATGGAAAGGGGAACCAAACAGGGCTGTCCACTGTCTCCCCTCCTTTTCAATCTCTCGTTAGACCCACTATTGAGGGTTCTCCAGAACTGGGAGGGATTTCGGGGTATATCCATAGGATCCCAGAGTATTAAAATAATGGCTTTTGCCGATGACCTCCTGCTATACATGTCCAATCCGGAGGATGTTATGCCCGAACTCCTATATAGATTGTGGGACTTTAGCTTAATCTCTGGGCTCTCTATTAATTTGGATAAATCTACTGAAATGTTTCTCAGACCTGGGAGAATTCGCCCTAGTTGGGCAGGGTTGGTTCCTTTTCAGTGGGCGCCGAAACAATTCAGATTACAAAAAATCCTGCCTCGCTCTATAGAGTGAATGTTAGGAAATCAATCTTGGATCTGGACCGACAATTATCCGGATGGGCAAACCTGCCACTATCATACCTAGGCAGGGCGAGCCTGATTAAAATGACGGTATTTCCTCGTCTGTTATACGTGCTGCAATCGTTACCAGTACTTCTGACGCACTCGGATATTAAACAGATTAATACCTCGTTTAGGACCTTTGTCTGGAGTGGGGGTCGCCCTAGAATTACCTTGCTCAAGTTGCAGCAATTGCCATCCAACGGGGGTATTCATTTCCCTGATGTACAACGGTACAACTATGCGGCTCTTTTGCGTCATCTGAGGGACTGGCTTGCTGACTCCTCAATCTATACAAATACAAAACTGGAAGGGGCTTTTCTCAGTGGCATGGGCTTGGTCTCTTTCTTGCATCATATGGATCAGGAGATCGATCAGGAATACAAGGATAACCCCCTTCTATGGTCCACTAGGCGAATTTGGCACATCCTGCGACATATATATCAATTGCACTCACACTTCTCTTTACATCTTACTATCATCCGCAACCCTGAGTTTCGGGCCGGTATGGGCGGGGGTCCCTTTGCAGTATGGGCAACTAGGGGGATTTCCTCGATTCGAGCGCTGGTGCACGAGCAGAGGAGACGCCCGCTGACTTTCCAACAGGCGATAGAACACTTTGACTTCCTGCGTGCAGACCCCATCTCATTTTTGCAAGTGCAACACTATATTGCGCAGGTTCTCAGGCGACTTGCCCCGACAGATTGGTGTAATCCGTTTGACATGATGCTAAGGCAGACGCAGAGGTCCACTAAGGCTATCTCCACAGGTTATAGGTTCTTATTGGATCCTATAGCTTACAAAGACGCCTTTGGAGGGATAGCTAAGTGGTTAACTAATTTCCCAAATTTAAATCTGGAGACTATATTAAAAACCCTTCATATGTCTCGACGTAGTCTTCCTTCGAGTCGCTATGTGGAACTCTTTCTCAACATTTTTCATAGGACCTACTTAACTCATTTTCATTTTGGGATTAAGAGACTCTGACCTCTGTTATAAATGTTATGAACCAAACGCAGACTTACTACACTGCTTCTGGGGCTGTCCCTTTGTGAGATATTTTTGGGCTAAGGTCCATAAGTTTATGCTAGACCACCTGGTATCCTATGCTCCACTCACTCCAGAGTGGGCAATCATGGGTATATTGCCTCACAATCAGAGGGCAGACCGGGAGGTTAGGGGACTGGCCTTTGCGGTTAGTGCTGCAGCACGGAAAATTATATTGCAAACCTGGAACCACAGGGATACCCCCCCTTTTGCGCTTTTTCGTGAAAAGCTATTTTTCATTTTTCAAATGGACTGGTTGGAGGCCTCCTTGGACAGGAATAATAAGGTTGAGCGATTTTTTTGATACATGGGAGAGCTACATCGATTCCCATCCTGTTCATACTAAGAATCGATTACATCACAGTTTTGAGTATACTTCATGGTATTTGTTGCGCCTAATAGATAATGATCCGCCTATAGTCGGTTATCTTAGCAACACTTAAGAAGGCCCCTACATCCCTTCTTAATATATTTCTGTACATTGGGAGTTATAAATGATTAAGCTGTACCTTGCACCAATGTAGTGGTGAACAGCATATATATCAGATGTGTATTTGATGTATTGATCTGACAATGTATGTGTACCATTCTCTGTTAATAAAAAGGCATTTAAAAAAAAAAAAAAAAAAAAAATTGGTGAAGAGTTGAAATATTGTGTATTGTGTTTTCTTGCAAAGCTTCGAATAAATAATCAGCCTACGTGATGAAGAAGGTTCCCCATTAGTCGGAAAAACAGCATCTACTTCATTGTCATTAAGTGTGATGTAGAGATTCTTATCGCTTGCCTTGTCGCAAAATATCAGCATACGTACCTAAAATAAGTTTTGACATACCTAAAATTAGTTTTGACCTAATCTTTGGGCATCTTCCTTCTCTTGTTTTTCGACTTCATGCATCATCATTAGGTTCTGTGGTTCACTTGATGCAACAGTGTTAAGATCGTTCATTGATGTTATGTTACGGTTTGAATTTCTAGCCCTATTGTGCCACTTGCCTATTGAGTATCAAGGATATAAAGCTGGGCATAACTTGGAGTAACTGCAGTGTATGGTCCATAGCCAGAAATTTCTGCATTATCTGTAAAAAGCCGCAAAGGCAAATGCAGATTTGTAGCTTAGGATACTATAGAGATAACGGCCCGTATTCAGAGTACTGGACGTATAACATATACAGTGTGTAGCGATTTTTACTACTATGCATGTATAATTTTTTAAGGTAATCTACATATCTTTTTTTCTTACGTAGATTGCGTAAAAAAAATTACTACGCATGCGC
The DNA here is from genome assembly GCA_011038615.1 of Limnodynastes dumerilii. Taxonomy (NCBI): domain Eukaryota; kingdom Metazoa; phylum Chordata; class Amphibia; order Anura; family Limnodynastidae; genus Limnodynastes; species Limnodynastes dumerilii. The sequence goes on from WWET01001262.1 coordinate 325,673, forward strand.
AGTAGTAAAAGTCACTTAACACCGGACGTATATGTTATACGTCCGGTACTCTGAATATGGGTCAACGAGTCCATAATTTGAGGGTATTTTTCATAAACAGTTCTGCTAAATATGGTGGAAAATCACATTGTTTAATGAAACCTTTCCATTGTGACAGCAGTCTGAAAAATGGCCAATAATCCCTCTACCAGTGTAGGGCCCACAGTTTACATATCGCATGCCCATAGTACCTAAATAATAATATGGCGGCCAATTGAAAGTGGCATATCAGTTGATTTTTTTTAAACATTGTTAATGACAATATAATTCTTGACTGTAAGATCTTTGAACTTTGTGCACTGGGTGACCTGTAAAGGTTGCACAACATGAATGTGCTCGAGGGCCACCTCTTGGCATTTTTGATGTAAACAAAATGAGAAGTGAATAATGAAATAACACAATACCCTTGTGTGATTGAGATCACCACAAGACATGCTGATATACTGTATGCGGCTGCAAATAACTGTCACAGTTTTCAGACGACCCGGCAGGTGCACAGATGTATTGCCAACTGTGACATTTTCCAGACCATAACGGTAAAGCATTTTAAATTGTGAGCGGATGGTTTTCTAAATAATTATTACATGATGCAACTGATTACAGCACCAATATGTTTCTGCAAATCTATCTACCAATACCTTTAATTTGATATTCCTATGATGCCATTCTCTGAGCATAGCACATCATATAAGTCACTAATAAAAGTCATGCTTATGCTATTAATATATACATAATAATAGTATTAATAATAATTATCATAGTAATGGCACCCGTTTGAAAGTCTGGATCGATATGCAGGGTGCAGTCAGGCCTTTCCTCTACATTTTAATACTAAATCACGCCCACTCGTAAGCACAACTTGGCTCTAGAAAGCTCTCAGAAGCGTCATTGCTGTGAATGTTTGGCTAGGATGTAATGAATTCCGATATAAAAGCACGAATGGAAAAGCATTCCAATCGCATGGAAATTAGGAAAATCAGGTCTATTCTGGTTAGAGTTTTAGTTGGTTAAACACCAGGAAACCATTAATCATGCTATTTATTTCCTGTATATAAATAATTAATAAGAATTTGCGCTACAAATAAATTCCATAGACTAGTGGGTAGATTATTGTTCTAGGCTAGGACAGGTGGTCTTAATCAGTGATTCATTAGAGAACATCACAGCAGACTTATGTTTACATTTCCAACATCAGTGAAAATGCTGAGTTTAACTTCGTGCTTAGTTAATTGGGTGGAAAATGTACTAAATTATTTGGTTCCTGGAAATGCATTACTAATTTGCAAAAGGACTTTGCTAAAGTCAATAACTCCTGCAGCATATGTTTTTAGAAGCGCAGTGCAATGAAGGAAATACCTAGAAAATGTCATAGTGTGATGGAGTCATATATATTCCCACATAGAATTCCCCACAATGCTTACAAAAACAACAGCTGAGATAAACCAGTCTGTGCTGTGAAATGAATATATTCCCGTGACTTACAATATTCTTAGATAATGTTACTCTTGTGAGAAATAAAATAAAACCTATTATGTAAATGCTCTTTTATGGCTGCTTCAATTTTCCATTTTACATGGCATGTGTGCCACCCAGTGGCCAATACTTTATTAACACGAAGAAAAAATACAATATTATGGATGTAGGTAGAGATTAAAAAAATTGCATCAAAATTTGGCATCTATGTGTTCTGGTCTTTTAGAGGTATGATGCAATCTTTGACACTGTGAGATCATTACTTATACATTCTGGATTGTTGTTTAGTTCTCCTTTATGAGAAAAAAAAAGTGCTGGTGGTATTGATATTAATATATTTCGGAACACTTATTTTGGCCAGTACCTGTGATAGAGTGGAAGTTTTAGTGCAAAAATGTCTGAAAAATATCTACATTTTTTCCCTATTCCACAATTTTGGTATTCTACATTTAAGAACCACCTCACCTGACAGCTGCGACAGTTAAGTGAGGAGAAAATATAAAAGAGAATTAATAAATAGCATACCAAGGAAAGCTGTGATATATTACCCATTTTATAATGGGTAACCTTAAAGTTTCTCTTTTCATCCCTGCAGTTATACCAACAGTATCGAACAGTCTAATAGGTTGTGAAGCTCAGACCTTTAATAATCCGGATTCTAAAAAGTATATTTTACTTGATTTTGGATTTTTTTGCCACTCAGACCAGAGAGGATATATATATTAATATAAAAAAAAATTATATTGAGGAATACATTTATTGGAGTGTGTTACAGTACATTTGAATGACAATTAATTTGAATGAAATTGTGTCTGATGTAGACACAAACACACTTGATCATGGGCGCAGTGTATAACAGACTGATCCATCTGCCTCAGTATGGCAAATAATACATGGATACATTGCTTCTCAAAGATACATGAAGTCAAAGGTCTTTGTGTAAACCGGGAACACTCCCAATTTGTCATTTCTCAACATGTGTCATATGATAAGATTAGCAGTTGTAAATGTAGAGTATAAAATCAGCCTGTTCTTGGTAAATAACTTGGATATGTCTTAAAGGTATAATGTAGAGTCTTTGAAAAGCAAATACTCACATCTCTGTTGGGGTTTGGTAGTGCAATTAATCGTACCTCTGACAGTGAAAACTTGTTCAGTAGTTGATTAAAAGTTTTTGTCAGATTGGAATATTCATATTAGGCCCCCTTTTTTTTCCCCATCAGCCTCTGTGTAATCATTTTATGAGAATTCGCTCTCTAACCCCAACCATTTGGGGAGATAACCATAGCATATGTGTAGAAATTTTCTGTGTAAAACATATTTGCAAAATAGTCACAATTCATTCTAGTTAATGGCTTAAATGACAAACATATCCTAGAATGAGCGGCAGATCAGTATTAAAGTATGTTGAAGTAGAAATCTATTTATACAAACATGGACGGGAAGCAAATTTAGATTAAATTGAATGCTTATTTAAAACTTTTACATTTACTGTTAGAAATTTCTATTCAACAATATACCTGTATTGACAAAGATAATTCTTCATAAAAATAAATCTAATATGGCCAACGATAAATACAATCAGTTAGACCTGAGCAGCTTCATTACCTTTGAGAAAAGTACAGACTAAAGCATATTGCTTAGAATAGACTTTACTGAGCCAGCAATGGTCTTCAAAAAGGTTTCTTTCATGGAACAAAATATAGGGTTTTCCTGAATTTTTTCATTAAAGTATAGACTATGTATACAGTATATATAGATATTTATATTATAATAATTACCATACAAAATAAAAGCTACATTGGACAACAGGTCAAATCACACAGGATAACAGTCATGTAATTTCGAATTTAACTGGTTTTAATCTTCAACTTGTCTGATGCCACTCTGTTTTAAAGTTCCAGCAGAGGAAATGCCCATTTACAAAAGTAGTCACTTGACACTAAGGGGTCGATGGAGGTGTGCCTTTAAGGCTGCTTAGTGCTGCATGAATTCTGAAGTGCAACCTGGATTCCATGGAGTAGTCTTTATAATTGGTTCTGTATATGACAGACAAAAAAAAGATTAGTACCAAAGCACAGTTTTCATGCATTCACATTAAAAACATAAGACCATCTCCCAAAAGTTAAACTTTTTTCACTTAAAAAGCACATGTCTAAAGGATTTGGTAATTATCTTGCATTGTCCATGTTTTCCTGACTGAAACCTAAGTAGATGATAGTTTGTTCCATGTTCTTTGCAATTAATGTGGTCCCTTCACCTAAATTACATAAATAAATGTTTTTTACTCGATATAGAAAAACTATAATTAAGGAAGCTCAAGATAGTTTACAGATGTATGATATGCTATTTAAGTAAATCTGTAGTCAGCAAAGGGAGAGACCATGATTGCAGGGCATATAAAACGCCTATCCCAAAAATACCAGAAAACATTCCGATAGAAATATTAAATACACAAATAAGGCTAAATCGCTATTCAGGCTATTTGTCACTTTTGCATATAATAAGGCTGTTTAAAGAATTCAATAGCATTAAATCCTGCTGCTATAAGTACTGTTACATTTCAAATTTAAAACAAAGACAGGGAATGGACCACTTTTAAATGGGAAGGCCATTAATGCAATGGGGGCAATTACTACTACTTTCACTGAAGAGCAGGTATTAAAAGAACTTTCAAAGCTGAAAGTGGACAAATAAATGGGACCATATAGGATACATCCGAGGATACTAAAAGAGCTTAGAGGGGTGCTGGGAAAACCATTAACTGAATTATTCAATCAGTCACTAATAACTGGGGTGATTCCAGAGGACTGGAAAATAGCAAATGTCATCCCTCTGCATAAACGTGGAAGTAGGGAAGAAGCAGCAAACTACCGACCAGTGGACCTGATTCAGAGGTGCGCTTCAGTCTATTTTTCAGACGGAAGCGCAGAGAAAATGGCCACTGCGCATGCCCAGATCGGGAGCGCGCACAGCATCCGACTGTGTCCGCATCCGATTGGGCTGCGCCTGTGGAGGAATATTTAAATGAGAAGAGTCGCTTTTCTCATTTAAATATAGTTTCCACCGCAGTCCGCTTGCTGTTTAATCTTCTCAAGAGATGGTGCAAAGTGTAGACACAGCTCAGCAGAGCTGAAAAAAACCACAAGGTTAAAGAAAAAAAAAGTTTTGTAAAAAAATTAACCCCTTCCCCCACCTACCCCGCAGCCGCCGAAGTATATTAAATAAATAATGAACGTCCCGCCCGGGCCTGCGG
>WWET01001262.1:331276-354098 GCA_011038615.1 Limnodynastes dumerilii
ACGGCCAATTCAGAGGTGCGTGTTTCTGAAGAAACACGCACCTCTGAATAGTTTTTTGCGGTTGTGACTCGCGACCATGCGGACCTCTGAATCATAGTAGCAGAAAAAGAGAAGTAGTGATGCCCTTTTATAGATTGTTGGTACGATCTCACCTAGAATACAGTGTTCAGTTCTGCAGGCCATATCTCCAGAAAGACATAAAAACATTAGAGACTGTGCAAAGAAGAGCAACTAAAATGGTCCATGGCCTTTGTAACAAATCATACCAAGAAAGGCTAGAGGAACTAAACATGTATAGCTTGGAGCAGAGAAGGGAGAGGGGGGACATGATAGCAGCTTTCAAATATCTCAAGGTTTGTGACCGGCTAGAGGAGGGTGGCATTTTTTTCAAGGATGAGGTGTAATAGAACACGGGTCATGCATTTAAACTGGAAAGAGGTAGATTCAGAGGAAATGTGTGGAAAAATTACTTCACTGAAAGGGTGATAGATAAGTGGAATAGCCTCCCATCAGGTGTGGGTCCCCACTTAGAAAGGCCCTATTTCGATGAGGCATTGCAATCGATCTACGGAGCACCGAGCTTTCGGTGCTTCGAAAAGTAAGTAAAAAAAGTACCCTAATCATATCCCTAATTCTAATCCTAACCCTCTCCTTCCATTACCCTAAACCTAATCCTCCCTTCCCCGCAGCCTGACCTTAACCCACCATCTCCCGCAGCCTGACCCTAACCCTCCATCTCCCACAGCCTGAAAAGGTTACTCACCTTTCCCTTCGGTCTGGCGATCCGACAATAGCGACGGCGGAGGGATATCGGCGGTGGCGGTATTTCTGAATGAGAATGGGTTAAGTATACCTATCGGCATACTCACCCATTCTAAAAAAAAAAAAAATTATTAACTGGGGAGTATTCGAAATAGGGACATCCAAAAAGGAACTTTCGGATGTCCCTATTTCGGAAAAGAGCAGTTCTAACCGGGGACTGCAACTGCCTCCCATCTGAGGTAGAACAGTTTAAATATGCTATGCATAAATATAAGGGTATCCTAAATCTCAAACTAAATTGAGGGTAAAGAGGGTCTAGGGTCAGTATAGTTTTAAATAAACAACTAGGCAGACTGGATGGGCCATGTGGCTCTTATCTGCCGTCACTTTCTATGTTTCTATCATTGTTTGTAGTGATAATTAAGTGGCTTAAAGCAGTGAAATATTCAAGCAGAGATTACTGCATGGCAATCCACTAAGATCCATATAGAAAGTATTGTCTCTTTTGAGAAAGTCTTTATCCCCAGTTCCGAAGGTTTTTGTGTAAATACTCGTGCAATAATGGTCAGTGATTCCAGTAGAAAACATTGACAGGTTTCTCTCCTTTTAATACTTATAATAATACATGCACTACATGGCTGTACGTATGCACATAAACTTTCTAAGTTGTATGGTATTTTCAGTTACAACCACTGCTAGCAGTTGTTAAAATCAAGCATACATCCCCCATCAAATATAACAGATGGTTAATAGAGTATAGCATGGTCATAAAATGCCACCATTCCAGCAAGTTAGTGAGTTTATCCACACTCAGGCATCATGTCCTCATTCCAACCCACAAATGAAGAAGAAATATGCGCTAATCACTCCAATTCTGAAAAAAAAAAAACTCTAGCTCTCCCTCAAATTATCGCCCCATTTCCCAGCTTCCATGCCCTGCCCTGCCTCACTCATGTCCTCTCCTCACACAATCTTCTGTATCCTCTTCAGTAAGGGATTAATTACCGGCACTGCACAGAAACTGCACTGACCAAGGTTGTCAGTGATTTAAATCACTACTAAATCTAAAGGTCACTACACTCTTCTAAATCTACTGGATCTTTCTGCTGCTTTTGACACTGTTGACCACTCTCTTTTCATACAAATGTTACAATCCATGGATATTCTGGACACAGCTCTTTCCTGGTTCACATCCTAATTATCTAATTGCGCTTTCACGGTTTGCTTTTCTGGTTCCACCTCCCCTGCTCTTCCTCTATCTGTTGGTGTACCACAAGGCTCAGAGTTGGGTCCATTGCTCTTCTCTATTTATATAACTTCCCTTGACTAATAAAGTCATTTGGATTTCAGTATCACCTCTATGCAGATGAGACGCAGATCTACCTATCCACTCCTGATCTTTCACCTACTGTGTTGGCCTGTCTTACTGAATGACTTTCTGCCATTTCTTCTTGGATGTCCTCCTGCCATCTCAAACTTAATATATCTAAAACTGAACTAAAAATAATATTTCCACCTGCTAATAAAAGCTACCCACCTGGCCTCTCTATCTGTCGACAACATAACTCAAAGATTTATGCAAAGGTGTTACCCTTAACTTTGAATTGTTCGTTGTTCCCCGCATACAATCTGTCTCTAAATCCTGTTACATGAATCTAAAAAACATTTCCAAAATATGCGAATATTTCACACAAGACACTGCAAAAACTCTCATTCATGCACTAAATGCTCTCCAAAAGCTTCTCAACTCTGTCAGTCTCTACATTGGTTATCTGTATCATACAGAATCAAACACAAATTCCTTTTGCTAACCTACAAAGCCATCAACAAGACTGTACCCACATACATTTCCTCACTCATCTCAAGATACATCCCAACTCGTTCTCTCAGATCTTTACAGGACATACAGGTTTCCTAGACACTAAACAAATGCTCAGATTCCCGCTTACAGGACTTCTCCCGGGCTGCACCCTACTCTCCAAACTTTTAAGCGCTCCCTTAAAACTCTCTTCAGACAAGTGTACCAAATTCCTCAACCTACAGTTGTCTACACTATTTACAACTACTATATTATATGTCTTTCCTTTCATGGTTAACACAAATTTGTTCAAGTTTCATACTAAAATTCCCCTTACAGAGCACTGAGCACCTTTACCATGTAAGCTGGCTGGTCCTTTGTGTGATTTATAGCACTTGCCCTTATGTATCAATCCCCCATATCCTATTGAGTGTATGCTTGTGCCAGGACCCTCTTACCCACCCAATCTGTCAGTTACCACCCACCTTGTTATAATGATTGTTAAATTGTAAAGTGCTACGTAATCTGATGGCGCTATAAAAAAAACCTGTTAATAAATAAAATAAATAATATAGTATTGTAATTGTGAGTTCCATGAAGAGGGCCAAACAAGTCACTGAACTCTGGAGCAGTGGAAATGCATTATTTGAAATGTTTTAGTGACAGGAAAGCAGAATTCTACAGCATACTAGAACAATATAGAGGATTGAGTGCTTTGGTGCTTCAGCAAGACAATGCCTCGGTCTACAAAGCGAGGTCTACCAAAAAAAGCTTTGCCAGTTTCAGTGTGTTAGGTTAGGCTTTTCAGGTCTGGTCTCCGGACATATTTCCTAAATCTTTTTCTCTCTATTCCCACAAGAGAGGAGGCTGATACACTAGCAAACAGCATATTTATGCTCATATGTTTAGAATAGGAGTATCATGAAGCACATATGATATAATGCTGGGATATACTCATGATTTCTCTCAATAAACTGCATGGTTTAAAGTATAAGCACCTAGCATCAGATGGCATACATTACCCCTTTACTAAAATCTTCCCACCCCCACCCCTCTCTCTTCACAGACAGTGACATAATGACACAGAGACCTGTAAAATTGTACTCACTTTGCAGTTTCAATAAATCGTATGGCTTTATCTGTATAACCTTGGTCTTTGTATAGAAGTCCCAGTTCATAGTGGGTAAAGGGAAGTAAATAGTGGTCATATTTAAGTCTCTTTTCACTGAAATATGAAACAAAATAATTATTTGTTAAGTTGTGTGTTGAACCTTACATGGGAAAGAAAGAAGACATTATACTTGATGTTTCACAACAAAAAATGAATATAGCATTTCCAGATGAGAGCACCACAATCTTACCCGCACAGACATAAAGTGGGTGTTTGGAGAAAAAAAATCATTATTTAGAAGTTTGAATTGTACTTGTGTTGAAAATTAACCTCCATATTAGGTCTTTCTATTAACCATGTTATAAGGTTTAAGATATAAAACCTTACTAGAGGGGAATATAGAGCACCATTATGGGGGATAATTTGGTCACATATAAGGAGGAATAAATAATTTTATTATGTTATATAAAGACTTAATAAAGCTATTATATTTTTTAAATGTTGTTGGATGAACAGAAAAGCATGGGGGGGGAAGAATGCAAAAGACAAAAAAAACTGATGAATATTGACAAAGACAAAGTAAGACAAACCCCCACTGCCACAGATAAGCAGTGATGAGCTAACAGAACAGAGGGCCAACTCATTAGACATTTAAGGTCATATAATATAGTAGTTATAGTTGTCTGTTAAAATAAATAAAAACAATCATAAAAAAACATAGCATTAGTATTTAAATTTTTATGTGTAATGGGCATTTCATATACCTCTGTATAACTTGATTGAAACAAAGCTCAGCTTGTAATAATCTACCCAGATGTTTTAAGCAAAGGCCTTTCAGCAATTGGACAAGGCACTGGTCATCTCCGAAGAATTCATTTGGATCTGAAAAGTGAAGAAACAAAAAACAATAAATCAATTTAAATTAAATTAAAAAAATACACTAAGTGGAGGTCAATACAAATTACACTTTGAATTAATTACTGGTATTAATGAAACAAAATGCAGTGATGAATATTATATATACACATAATGGACCTGATCCAGAACAACGCTTCAGAGAAAGTTTACGCGTGGCAGAGACGTAAAATCGCTGTTTTGTACGCACTGCGCATGCGCACCATAGAAAATACGCACATTAACGTAGCGTAATTGTGAACGTATGGGCCATTCACGTGTGTGTCACGTAAATACTTACGTGTGAGCGTGCCAATTTTACGTGCGTCCAAAATGCGTTTGAAATACGTGAAGTAGGCGGGGGGTTGTATTTAAAGTGTACAGTATGGGCGTGCTTAGCTGCGTAAATTCGTCTAGCCCATACGTACGTGTGCGTATGACTGCGGTTACGTTGGAAAAAGTTAAGGTAGGGTTTGAAAAGCGTATCTTGACAAAATACGTACGTGCAAGTGGTGTGCCGAGGTGAGTGTAACGAATTAACGCGCACGAAAATACGCTACGCGAATAAACGGCAAACGTAGCTCTGGATCTACCCCAATGTTTGGTTCATCAGTAATTGATATAAGGCAAAGACAATTTCAGAAATGGTCGTATAAAACATTTAGGTTTATCATTGTGTATCGATGAACCCTATTGGTTGCTCAATATGTTAGATGTTGACATTGCAATGACTTTATACAATTTCACATTTATGCTTCAATAAAAACTTCTAAAAAAAAAAACAACATTTAGGTTTATCTATTGTTATGTATATTACTGAACATTCTCTAACACTGTGCAATAGCACTTTAAGAAGAATTGGGCATGCTTCATTTGACAGACCAATGAAACATAATTCTGTGTACTGTACAGTTTGCCACAGATCAAAATGTAAACAAATACACAGCTCAGTGTTTCCCCTCACCCCAATTAATAGTGATTTATTTTCATACAATCGGCAAGGCTTAATATTTCATTGAAAACGACCCTTACTTTTTTCATTTTGCAAAGCACTTTCTGCTTTTTCAATAGTAACCAGCAAATTTTCTGTAAGGTCAGGCCTTCTGCCTACTATTGTGAAGCCATTCCACACATACATCATTTCCTACAGGATAAGATGGAGAAACAAACCATATGAAATACAACATTACATCTATGTATTACCAGTATCGTGGTGTTTAGTTTAACATGCATGAAATTCCTTGGACAATAAAGTAGAGAGGCAAGTAGAGCAACCCAAGTCCCAACCCCCTAATAAACTGTATTGTAATCCCTAGAGTTACTAGGGATGGGTGGGACTTGATGATGTAATCAAGTCCCGCCCATCCCCTAGAACACTAGAGATCACAATAGTGATTGACAGGGGGACGGGGCTTAATGACGCAATTTGCATAAATCTTGTCATTAAGCCCCGCCCCTTGCAGTCATCAATGGCTTCCCTCCAGGATCTCCAGCGTCGTTGATCGGGCGTTGCCGTAGTTACGCCGGGCAACATCTGCCCAGCGCATGCGCAGATCGGCTTTTCAGCCGATCTTACACTTACGCCCGCCGTAGCTAGTACGGCAGGCGTAGGTCTGGATCAGGCCCAATGACACTAGCAACAGAGAGGCAAGTTTTGTGTTCCCTCTCTTTGTACTAAACTTCTGCACAGCAATTTTCTGTCTTTATTATATAGAGTGAACCCCTATATTTGGTTTAGGGCTGTTAAAAAAAAAAAAGTAACATATACTGGCTCGTGGGGTATCTAGATGGTTGGACCAAGTATTAAAAGCCTAAATTCTCTCTTTACAGGGGACACATGAATTAATATGAATTTATTTTCCTGTTTGACTGATGGATGAAATACTGCCTTACAACTTAATCCACACATAAAAGTTAACATATGTCATGAGCAAGGCTTAGCAAGGCTTACCAAGGCTGGCAGAATCAGTTTGACAGGGTTAGCAGCTGTATATCTTCGAGACTTCCTGACAGCAAATTTTTCTGTTGGGATTGACTTCCCAGCAATTCTTTGCTTCAAACTTTCTACTTGCCTGAAACAAAAACATTATTCTGAAAGTAAGAAATCATTCATACTGTATAGGCAACTAGAAACTGCAAGAATACAACATGGAGAAATGCCTGCCCAGGAATCAAAACTAAACATTTTCTTTGTTTTCAATATATACTTTTTTTTTTTTTTACCTAAAAAGCTAATATATTGGTTTGGTTTATATAAAAAAAACTCACCCATTCATTAGAAAAAAAAAGTCTAAATTGGTAGGCATTCGAAAAGGGACTTTCAGATGTCCCTTTTTCGCAATTCACATGTTCACATGTTCTAACCGGAGATTGCAACCGATATATATATATATATACACACACAGTTCAAAATAAGTGGCACTCAGAAAGTCAAAAATAGTTGCCTGGGTGTCAGCCCACCATACAAAGTAGTTTATCATGCAGGAATAAAATAAAATCGAGCGGCACCCAAAGGCTTATATTGTAATGATAACACACAAGTTTACACTTAAGCTTGTGTGTTATCATTACAATACAAGCCTTGGAGTGTATATATATATATATATATATATATATATATATATATATCACACACACACACATATGTATCTATATTAAAATATAAAAAAAAGGCAGCACATGCGTATTATATATATATATATATACACATACACATACATATATATATATATATATATATATATATACACACACATATATATATACACATACATGCACACACACACACAGACATACTAAAAGGTGCCACTGTGACAGCTAGACAACAAACAGACCAGGAGAGGGTTCCAGGCCAGGAAAACATTGTGTGTATGTATGTGTGTGTGTGTGTGTATGTGTGTGTGTATGTGTGTGTGTGTATATGTATGTATGTATGTATGTATGTATGTATGTATATACACACACACACACACACACACACACACATACATACATACATACATACAGACATACTAAAAGGTGCCACTGTGACAGCTAGACAACAAAGACCAGGAGAGGGTTCCAGGCCAGGAAAACATTCTGACACCTGGTTGGTCATTTTAAGAAGTGTGATTGACCACTAGAAATTAGCTTTATTAACAGTTGCAGTTTGGTGTGGGTGGAGGCAGGTTAACTCAAATTGCAGGGACAATCAACTGCACTGGCTCCCAGGTTCACAATCTATCTGACCATGGTAAAAACAACTAGATTTTTATCTCATGAAAATACTCAGATTTTTTATTACTATTTTACATTGTAGTAAATCCAACGACCAGTCAGGACAGAGTAGAAAGTAGAGGTACTTCCGCTCTGTGGGAGGAAGGAGGTATGTAGATGACACAGTAAGGGCGTGGGGATGAAACGAAAAACTTAAGGAAGGGTCTGACTAATGTAACTCCATATGAGAGCGAGGGGCGTGGCCTGCCTTCACCCATATGGGATTTAAGATTTCCTGATGCTGCTGTTGGAGGCCCTAAATGACTATGATAGTGTCTTAAGAAAAAGTGGTGATTGTGTCTTTAGCTTCTGATGGGTTTGACAAGAAAGTATCTAATACCGTGTTCACACTGACATCCCAGCAAAAACCTGGGATTTTCATCCCGGGTTTTTGCCGGGGCACACAGCAGCACAGCAGGGGGGAAGCCGTTCACACTGCAGCATAGACCCGGGAAATTCCCGGGTCAGGCCCGTTCACACTGTACGGGACTGACCCGGAACTCTTCTACTGCTAAACTATTGTATACCCATTCTATTCTATAGTCTATACTATTGTATACCCTATTCTATACAATAGAATAGGGCATACAATAGTATAGACTATAGAATAGAATGGGATATACAATACTACACTATTCACCTCTCCTGCAAGTCCCGCGATGATCCTCCATGAATGAAGTCTTGCCCATGCGCAGGATCTCCATTTCGGCCGGACCTGCAGTCAGCTGCGTCGCAGGACAGGATAGTCCTGTTTCCTATTTTTTAAGTTTTTTTTTTAGAAATTTATTTAATGGTTTACTTTATTTAATAAAAATTTTTTTATTTAAAAATTGGGTTTTTAAAGCAACAAAGCTGATTGGGTCTTTTTGACCCAATCAGCTTCTTTCAGTGTGACCCAGGTTTAAAAAACCTGGGTGGCACTGTTCACACTGCCGGCGACATGGGTCAGACATGGGAATAACCCTTGTTAAAACCTGTGTCTGATTCCCGGGTCTCTCGACACGGATCGCGGCAGGTGTGACCGTTCACACTGAGCCTTGACCCGGGTTGTTCGGGCTTGCCCCTGCAATATCCCAGGTTTTTGGCTCAGTGTGAACGGGGTATAATATATTAGGACAAGGATATTTTACCAGCTATGCACAGTCATAGCACTACTCACAACTGTAGTAACATGGGCCCAATTCTACTATTAACCACAATAGGTTTCTTTGGATGAGTACTGTTGTGGCCGGTAGCAGCCCAGCATACCTCTCACTCTGGTAGCTTTAACTTCTGAAGAATAGTGTACTTGATTTCTGGAGTTATAACCAGGGGGTCAGATTCAGAACCTCCTTAAGCACACAAGGTCTAGCAGTCCACAAGGAACGTTGCGGTGCCGTTATTACGAAATAGAGACAGCCGAAAGTTTCTGCTGAAAGCTAAAAAGCTTAGGGCCCAATTAAATTCCGTTCACGCACCACAATAGACAGGAAAAAGCTTGTGGTGCGCTTTTTACTGCCTATTACGGTAGCCGATTTTTATGCGCACAAGAAATCAAGAAAAAAAAAGTCACACAAATAGCTTTGTGACGCGGGTGTGATACTAATTGAATCGGGCCCTTAGGGTTAGGTGTGGGGGGGGGAGACTTAGAGTTAGGGAGTGGGGTTGCTTACATTTCGTTGCTCCAGAGATTGGGATCTTCAAGGCATAAGCAATCGTTTGCCCAGCCAGTTCCGAATTGGCTGGGAGCGAGCAGGCCTATCGAAATACATTCACAACGGGGACCCACACTCCACATGGAAGACCTACCTTGAGTGTCTTGTGTGGATTAGCGGTCCGTAAGACTTGGCAGGCGAATGGGAAGGGTCGCCCTGTTGGATGGAGATCCGTATCATACCATCTGGCGAGTGAATGCGCGCTTCCAGAAAAGAACGACTTCCGCAAGCAACTGCGGAGGTCAGGTGACATGAACTCTGAATCTGGCCCTAAAGCTCAGTAGATAATTATTCTAGGAACGCAACAAAATAAAGCGAACAAGCTGTGGCCTAGCCTGCATCTGTTGTGATAAATGGAGGTTTTTTGGAGAACTGTTATTTATGTGCTGCTGTTTTAGCAATAATTATTTATGAGAACAGATATTATTTGAACACAGAAGATTACATTTTTTATGACACCAATTCCAATAAATGCAGCTAGATTCTTGGGGTCAGATTTACTAAGCTTGCGGGAAAGGAAAAGATTCTACCTCTCACTTTCCTATTACGTACTAGAAAATGTCAGCTAGAATCTGATTGGTTTCTATGGGCAACATCTCCACTTTACCTTTCCCACAGTTTAGTAAATCTGGCATCTGGTGTGCAACAGAGTGGCAGCTATTTAGTAATAGAGAAGCCAATTCTAACCTGAACAAGGCAACCACATCTTCTCCTGTTGTTTTCACATCATCCTCTGGAAGCATGCTCAGGATTGCTGCTTTTTGGAATACATAGATTGCCTAAAATAAGAGACAGACAGTTCTTATAGTGTAAGATAAATTCCTCTTACAGTTTTTATTTTGCGTTTTTTTGTCTTTTAAGAAGAAAGGAATCTATGCACTCAAAGGCTAAATTTACTAAGCTGTGGGAAAGGAAAAGTGGAGATGTTGCCCATAGCAACCAATCAGCTTCTAGCTCTTATTTTCTTATTACATGCTAGAAAATGTTAGCTAAAATCTGATTGGTTGCCATGGGCAATATCTCCACTTTCTCCTTTCCCATAGCTTAGTAAATCTGGCCCAAAGTGTTGTGAAACTGCAAGTCCCTGCATTCTTCAATAATATAGATATAGCTGATACCTGGAAAAGCACCATGGGACTTGTAGCTTTAAAACACCTGGAATGCCTATGCTTCCTATACCCATATAATACTATTTAAAGTAAAGTTTTCAAACTACCATTGTCCAAATACTTTGTTTTTTCTGTTATATTTGAGACATTTGATATTGACATCTAAATTAGAACAAGATACCTTCTGTACTTGCAATTCACCTATGATCTACTGTTGGGCCCGCTTGTATTCCGAAAAATCACGCTTTCTATTACTGGCCATTTAACATAATTTTTAGGTCAATATTGATATTACATCTTTTGAGACTTTATCATCATTCACTAGCAGTCTGTTTGATCACCAGCTGCTATGGCAATAGGGGGTTGGGTAACTTAATCATATCTACATTAATCATTGTTGCTTTTAAAATCTATTTTTTTTTTATTTTGTTAAGTATTAAGGATCTTACTAAATCAAATGAAATATACTTGAAGCGCTAATGGTTGTAGGCTTCGCAAAGTGTTGTGCTACCCATGTCAGTGTGCACTGTGGTAACAAAAATTCCCCCCCCCATCAGTTTGACAGGCTTTTAACGCTTAGCAAATATAAGGTGAATGTGCAGTTATTTCAATGATCTGCATTGCAGATAAAATTTCAGTTTATTTTGTAAAGCCAATTTAGAGAAATATAGGCATGAATATTCTAAGCAAAGCAGTCTATATAGCAGTTGACTTACTGATATGTTCCATAGCCATTTATGTGTAACCATTAACAATAATGATCTTATACTGTCTGTATATGTGCTTTAGTCATGTACACTGCAAAAACACATTTATTGTATAGCAGCAGAAGTGCCCAAGTTTAACTCTTCACAGTATTAACATATCAATGAGTTGGATGTAACTGTAAGACTTTCAAAAATAATTAGCAGCTTGACAATATGTACAATTTTTTTATTAATAACGTTTAATGTCATTTAACACCATTCAAAATAAGCTCCATCCCCTTCTGGCCAACATACACCCAAAACAAACCTCATTTGTTTAAACCACACCCTATTTCCATAAGCCCTGCCCCCTTCATGGCCTGCAAATTAGGACAGTCCAATTTAAATTGTTATGTGATGTAATTTAAATCCATCCAGTGGAAGGCCCAGAACAGGCTCCCTGTGTTAAAGTCCTGCCCAGCCTAAACCAAAGGGAGGTTTGACTGGGACCCCATGTCTTATGGGATCCAATGTTACCGCTCTGTGAAGTTTTCTTACAAAATCTATCATTCAGAATAAACCCTGCCCCCTTTCAGACCAAATTCCACCCACAACTGACTATTTTTCAAACCACACCCACTTTTCCATAAGCTCTACCCATCCATTCATCCAGTGGAAGGTCAACTACTATATATCTGTGTGTGCGAGTGTGTATAGAACGTTACCACTCTGTGAACTGCTACCTGCCATTGCTAACTTCATCCAGTGGAAGGCCAAGAACAGGCTCCCCGGGTCAAAGTTTTGCCCAGCATAAACCAATAATGGCTGGTATAAAAAATTGCTGTTCTAACCTGAGACCCACACCCATATTTAACATAATTACAATCAGTAAAAAATGTTATCCTACAGTTGTTTGTGCTGTAGTTCATTCTACATTGCTATTATTTATTGTTACTAGTATTGGGCCAGATTCTAAGCTAAATACACTAGCCCATGATGTAAAATCGCCCATTTGTATTTACTGTGCATGCGCGCGGCAGATGTTACACCACGTAACTCCTAACGTACATTCCATCAGCATAACTACGAATGAAGGTGGCGGGTTCATTCATACGACACCCGTAGTTATATTTGGTAGGTGGAGGGAGGCATTTAACACGTACAGTATGGGCCGGGTTAGGCAGTTACGTACGTGAATGCATTAAGTACATCAGTACTTACGCTAGGAAAAAGTTAAGGTAGGGTTTGGGCAGCGTAAAAAAATGCCAAAGTACGTGCGACCGAGGAGAGCGCATAGAAATTACGCTACGCGGTTCTAACATAACCAGCCCGTAGGTCTGGATTTACCACATTATTCTTATTGAACAAAATTTTCAACCCCAGAAATTTTCCGCTTTTCATATTTTTATTAGTAAAATGGTCAGTGTTATTACATAAAATATCTAGCCACAAAATGAAGCGTAAACATCGTTCTACCCATAAAACCTTGCATATTAAAACCAAGAGACACAAAGAAGTTAACAGTGTGATCTGCAATCTGTATGCTTTTGGCACCTGACATCAAGGCTACTTCGAATGCGAACTGAAACTGGAAGACATGTACGATTACTAAACCTCATACATAAGTAATGTATGTCTTGTATGCTAATTGCCAGGATTTTAAATAACACAAAAAAAAAAACCTATTTCAGATATGCTTCCCTGAAGTACATAAAAGGTTGCTAGACTGGAGCAAGAGCAAGGTGCAGCTAACAGTTGTTTGATGACTGTTCTTCAGTAACAGGTCCTAGAACAAGCTGAGTGGAAAATTACCTAGGAAAGGCTACATATGTAGAGCGCAGCACACGTGTGACTGGCTTTGCAAAGTAAACAATCTGAAAACCTTATTAAAAAGGGTAACCATGCATGGACTGACAAAATAAGCTGCTCAGATGAATAAACCTGGCACCAAGTTTCCAATGAGCAGAAAAAAAACCATTGTTTCTAAGGGATCCAGTTACTGTATTTGAGACCCAAGATAAAAAAGGCAGACTATATGGGCCAGTAAGTTGTTGTCAGTCTACAGGTTTCTATATACACCTTGTCTTATACGGATCACAGAAGGAGAAACATTTACAATTGTATAGGTATAAATCTTAAAATTTTTAGAAAACCTAAGTACACAGTTTACTACACAGGGGAAATCACATAGCATACTCATTGCCTGCTAATTGGGCCAAGCTGCCAGAGGCACAGTCCATCACAATAGGATTTAAACTTTACAGGTCGGGTCCAGCATTAGGAATGATAGGCGATTTATGCATGCGGTGTGCGCAAGTCAGCTATGTGTTTGTTATGTACATGTGCATAACAGGTACTTCAGCATCTAAGCGCAGCTTCCCAATGCTGTGTTCGGATGTAGAAATGTGTTTCCAATGGAAGGTTGGGCCCACTCATACGAGATACGCATTTTGGGTGGGGAAAGGAAGGGTAATACGTACATGGAACGTCTGCATTGGAATATTTAAGGTAGGGTTCTGAATGCAGGAGGACTGTATGTGCAAGTAGAGTGCAGGGGATGTGTACAAAATACAGGATAGCAAATTCTATACGTTATCTTCTGTTTCAGATGCCAACGTACAGAATATGCCAGTAATGCTGAATCCAGTCCTACTAACTGACCCGATGATGCATTTCTAGCCTGCTTATTTGGTGTTCTGACAAATTGCTTCAGCCCACATACTGCCCTATAGGCTCAATAGACCGTGTTCACAGGTAAGAATGGATCACCAGTCCCGCCCTGCAACCCGTCTCAGTTTTAGGATCCTTATGGCACTTAAGAGTGCCATAGGGCTTCCTTAACTAACCGTGCATATTTTCTTTAAGAAGGAAAATACAAAAGGAGATCCCTTTCCCATGCCCTCTGTGGCTAATTTTAATCTCTACCCCCACCCTCTCTTCTTAAAAAAAGGGCCGAGGCTGCCATGGCACGGCTCTTCTTTCTTAAATAACTACATGCGGTACATAGATTGCGAAAAAGACCTACTACCCATGCTTAGTAGGTCATTTCTTAAAAGACGGCGTGAACGCGCTTCAAATAACTCTATATTGTGTACCTGGCTTTAAAGAATGGAAGGCTGAAAAGAGAGGTTAAGAGCAACTCATAGACAAGGAGCATGTGATGTAGTGTGGGTAGCGCAGTATATTTCATGGACATAGACAGGTATACCAGTCCCAGAATAAAAACATTGCATTACAAATAACAAATTTACATCACATACAACTTCTCTTTCTAATCTGATCATGTAAAATGAAAGAAGAATAAAGTGAGTTTTTACCTTTGACCACTTGCTTTCCTTGCACAGCAGGTCAGCATAGCGATATGCTTGAAGCCAGTCTTGTTGAAAAGAATAGGACCACATCAGCTCCCAGTAACAGAGATGGTGAATCTGCTTCCATTCATGCTGAGCGACAATGCATTGCTGGAAAGTAGCCTGAGCCTGCCAGATACATTAAAAGGCATATTTAATAGGAAAACTTTATGGCATTTATTTTTCCTACAGGACGTAGGAAAAGTATATTAAATTTCATTTCATCCATTAAAATCTACCTATTCCCCTATTTAAAGCAAAAGAAAATCTGCAAAAACTAGTGGTTAGGAGGGTCCCTTAACTTCCAAGACTGAAATATGTAATAGTAGGACTGGACACTAAGAAGCAGAGCTGCTATGCTACTGCATCTTAATATAATCAGGATCCAGTATTCAGACTTCCGATGGAGGATAGTCATGAGATCCTAAATCCTCTTGAGGGGAGACCACACACAGGATTTCCGATGGCAGAACCCCATCTTAAAATATATGCACCTGCCCAACGGAAAATGGGGCTGATGCATAAATGTGGATTGTATGCAAAGGCTTAGCAAAGCCCTTACTGTACGATTTATATACCTTTCCCCTCCCACCATGCATACACACTCAACCACTATATGCATGGCACCCTGTCCCATCCCACCATCAGAAGGGCTTCCAGCAAGAATGACTGGATTCTCAGGATCCAGCTCCATGCTAAAATCCTCATATAAACATTTACACGCTCTCCATTTGCTGTCATTTTCCACTCAATTATGATCCTAAGTGTCTGCAATAACTGACATAAGGTACAAGTCCACAAAATTCAAGATATAATGAAAGAATGCAGATATTGTTGTGGAATAGCAGAAAATAAGCAGTGCTACAACACAACCCAAAGATATCATGACTGCAATGTTTAAGGGGTCCACAGTATATGGATGGTAGAATTTCTGGATTTCCTGATACTGGGAGCATTATCTTTCAAGCTCTGTAAATCAAAAAGGAGTTTACAAATATTTATTACCTGCTCAAAGTTTCCTTTAAGTACATCTATCCGAGCAGCATAGAACAGAATTATAGATCCCTGAAAAGACAAGACATATTCAGAGAAGATGCATAAATCATTAATACACATTATCTAAATGGATTCTACTACAGAATATATCACTTACATTTGGGAACTTTTTGAGGTAGGGTTCAATAAGTGCATCTGCTTCTTGGAGATTACCTTCCCCAGTGCCTAGAAATAGCATAAAGAAATGGCTATCTGATCATATGATAACTCCTGGGATTCAGCATAGAATGCTAGACAGAATGCGAACGCTGGGTACACACTGGAGGGTTTTCTGATGATTATTGTGAAGATCATACAATAATTGTTAGATAGCTCCTACATCTTACCAGTGTGTACTCTCCCATGATGCTGCAGAATGGTCTTAAGCAAAATCGCTTTGTGGGATTTGATTTTTGGGAGCTCCTAATTTTCAAGATCAAAGATGCCAGGTCTGCATCTTTCTTCAGTACAACGTCCAGGTGCAGAAACGTGACTAATTACTGTCACAGTGTCTTATCATTACAAAAAATTCCAGCGTGTACCCAATTTAAGAAGAAGGGCTATGAAAATCACATTAAACAACTGAAATAAAGCAGGTGGTCAACCTGACCTGCTATATGTAAACTAAAATATAAATGTAGGTTGTAGAACATTAAGAACATGCAGAAAACCCATGCAAGCACAGGAAGAACATATTAACTGTTTGTTAAGGAATTACATTAAGTATTAAACAGTCTCTGTGTTGCAGAAAATAAGTTATTAGAAAAGGAAACCTTTCAAGAGAAAATACAGCACATGCCACGGTCATTGAATGCAGCTAGGGATGCATAGTGCTATTGATTTTCATATTTTATATTATATAAAAAACATAGAAAAAATATTCAGGATGTACTTCAAGACACCTCCTTTTAATGCATAGCACTCTTTGACAGAAGAAGTATTAAGAGGTACTTAAATGAAAGGGGGTAGGAATCATTATACAAAGTGAAGGGGCTTGCAGGGTATTCCAGTGTTTGCATGTTTAGTCTAGAAGAACTTACCTAGTATAAGCGAGATGTAAGTATGATAAAACAGGAGAGTGAGGACACACAATATAGATCTCAGACTACCTCCAGAAGCTCCCTCTCGCAGCTGTAAAAGGCCCACCTCCTGCCACAGAGTAAAGGATTAAGTATAAGGTTAGCTACAGGGAATCATTGTTTAGAGGACAACAACACAATAAGTATCTGATATCTTTATATGTTCCATAACTATAAATGTGGCAAGTAATTGTATAATATTTGCAGTGCATATGTGTTGCCTTAATAGTCAATTTTAGTACAAAAATTGAGATATTTGACTGGGATAGACACAATTTTGTATCACACAATCGCTGCAGTCAAAAAACAAAAGCAATTTGATCTGACTACATAAGGACAAAAATTTCAGATAATAAAGAGCTTCTCTAAGTAATTTCCTTTCTTTAACATTAAGTAGGGACCCTAAAGAAAACTGCTAAGCTTAACTGTTAAGTTATATAGCTGAAACAAGTTGCATTTTGTGTACAGCTTCCTACAGTATAGTCAGGGTCACTCTTCTTATGACTTATGGTCATTCTTCAGGTAAATCTCAGGTAGCAACATCCTATAGGCAAAACAGAGGGTCACATTTCTTCTAGTACCCATAAGGTCTTTCCCCCAACACTGTAGTCATTGAATGGTGCGGTAGTGAAGGGTAACGAAATATAATTCCCCAAAACAAACAAACTAAAAACATTCCTCCAGTAACTTAAATAAACATGTACAACTCTATGCCAAAATAAGAAAGTCTTTCTACTATGTAAACATTTAATAAAGCTATATATAGTTACATGTCATCGTTCCTCTACCCTGTCCTCATCACTTCCCACCTTTTTCTCTTTCTTTTTGTATTGTATATGTGCCTTTGCTATTGCCTCTGTACGGCGCTGCTGATACAGTGTGGCGTCTTAACATAATAATATAATAAACATTAATAACAATAATAATAATAATGTATAGTTTTATTACATAGTAAACAACTAAATTAATAAAATAAAAAAATACCCTATTTCCAGAAAATCCAATGAATTCCAGCAACCTGAGAATCCGAGAAGGTAAGAGAGAAAGCATCTGCAAACAAAATAATAATTGTTTATGTTTTTAACTCAACAAATAAATCTTGGGATACATAAAAAGTGAGGAAAAAATACTGTACATATAGTGCAAACACAGTGGATTATTTACTACAAAAGGGGCATTTTCTGTTCACAGCATTGGAAAAGGCTCCCATGTGGTAATGTAGTGCATGCACGAGGGCCACAATACCAAAACGGCCTGGTACTAATTCTGAAGGATGGGTGAGACAGAGCCCTGTGGCTGGGGCAGAGGCAGCCCTATGCAGAGGCCACACAGGCGGCCGCCTAGGGCCCCACAGGTCAGACTGAGCTCCACAATGACCGCTAGAGCACTCTATTCACCCAGGATGGGACAAATTTTCAAACTTGGCCATTACTGCAGAGCACAAGAACAGGCTAGCATCTAGCTACAGTGGAGGCCCTTCCTTGAGCCCAAAACACAATCCTTTAGGAAGCTTGTGCTTTTTTTTTTTTTTTTTTGCAATAAGATACGACAGTAACTGCATATAATGAAATGGTTGCATGACTGTGGGCTGTATAATTACAAAAGGGCAATTATATCCGTCACTGAATAAATATAATTATTTTCAAGGACATTATATTCAAGGCCATAGAAAGGAAAAGGTACATTCATTATGAATTGAAGAAAATTTCTTATGTTTGTCTATGAACAGGGGTCAGGTTTGTCTACTGTAAGGGTGGTTAAATAGACTAGTAACCGTAATGACAAATTGTTTAACAGGTAGGCGCAAATTTAAAGTTTGCAGGGAGGCGCCGAACACCCTAGCCCCGGCTCTGGTTAATTGTATTGTATATGTGCCTTTGCTATTGCCTCTGTACGGCGCTGCTGATACAGTGTGGCGCCTTAACATAATAATATAATAAACATTAACAACAACAACAATAATAATAATAATAATGTATAGTTTTATTACATAGTAAACAACTAAATTAATAAAATAAAAAAATACCCTATTTCCAGAAAATCCAATGAATTCCAGCAACCTGAGAATCCGAGAAGGTAAGAGAGAAAGCATCTGCAAACAAAATAATAATTGTTTATGTTTTTAACTCAACAAATAAATCTTGGGATACATAAAAAGTGAGGAAAAAATACTGTACATATAGTGCAAACACAGTGGATTTACTACAAAAGGGGCATTTTCTGTTCACAGCATTGGAAAAGGCTCCCATGTGGTAATGTAGTGCATGCATGAGCGCCACAATACCAGAACGGCCTGGTACTAATTCTGAAGGATGGGTGAGACAGAGCTCTGTGGCTGGGGCAGAGGCAGCCCTATGCAGAGGCCACACAGGTAGCCGCCTAGGGCCACACAGGTCAGACTGAGCTCCACAATGACCGCTGAATGTTGCTAGGGCACTCTATTCACCCAGGATGGGACAAATTTTCAAACTTGGCCATTACTGCAGAGCACAAGAACAGGCTAGCATCTAGCTACAGTAGAGGCCATTCCTTGAGCCCAAAACACAATCCTGTAGGAAGCTTGTGCTGTTTTTTTTTTGCAATAAGATACGACAGTAACTGCATATAATGAAACGGTTGCATGACTGCAGGCTGTATAATTACAAAAGGGCAATTATATCCGTCACTGAATAAATATAATTATTTTCAAGGACATTATATTCAAGGCCATAGAAAGGAAAAAGGTACATTCATTATGAATTGAAGAAAATTTCTTATGTTTGTCTATGAACAGGGGTCAGGTTTGTCTACTGTAAGGGTGGTTAAATAGATTTTAAACTGGACTGGATAAATGAAAATATCTAGATATTATAGCAGTGAATGGAAAGATTTTTCAACCTTTTTTAACCCCTTCTGGAAAAATAAAGGGGTTTCTGTCTGACTGTTTATGATTGCTGTGCAAATGAGTGCATTTGCTTTCTGTGTACAGTGAACCTCACACAAAATCCATTGTAATAACTGCCATAGTATTCATTATAAATCATATCATTATGTGTGGAGAAGTTATACTACACTGGCAAGAAAAATTCTGAAGAAAAATGTCTGATACAAACTATACATATATTTTTAAAACTACAAAATGTGTATAAAATATATTGGCGTATCTATAATGGATGCAATGCACACAAGCGTGGGTCTCCGTTGCGAATGGCCCTATTTCGATAAGGCCTATCGCTCGATTGCTTATGCCTCGAACACGGTGCTCCGAAAGGTAAGTAAGCTTCCCCCAACCCACTCCCTAACCCAAACCCTAAGTCCCCCCCACTGCCTAAACCTAAGTATCCCCTGCAGCCGAAACATAACTCCACCCCCGCAGCCTAACCCTAAGTCCTCAACCCCCCTCACCCGCAGCCTAACCCTAAGTCCTCGGCGGTGGCGTGGCAGAAAGTAAAAGGGTGTGTATGTGAATTGTATACTGACCCATTCATTAAAAAAAAATCTGAATGGATCCCTCATTCGAAAAAGGGACAGCCGCAAAGCCACTTTCAGCTGTCCCTAATTCACAATGTGATCCCTCGCAGCGGGAACTCGCAACGAGTGCACACGGGCCCCTCAGAACAGGGTACCCGTGGGACACACTCTGCACCAAAATCTATGTCCTGGTTTTTTTTTCTGTGGGCGGGGAGGGGTGCTGCAGGGGTTGGGGGGTGGTTTGGTTGCTTAGGGGTGCCACAGGGGGCCCCATGTACAGAGCCTGTACAAGGCCCCCCTTGGTTCTTAAAACTTCCCTATAAATGTATAAATACCTTTAGAAAATCTATTCTGAAATTTCTGGATTAACAAAGTGCACCTCATGAACTAGATTTGCATAGTAAATATCGTAGACTAAATCTTACAAGATTAAAGGCTCCAATACCAAGTTTGACACCACCTTCAAACTGTTTGTGCATGTCACTTGAGTTCTTGTCATCTTGGTTCATCCCTATAAGGACCTGGTGACATTCCCTATTGCACAAAACAAAAACAAAACAAAACAAATGTAGGCTGTTACACAATAAACTATGTACATTGTTTGTTTAAGAATAGACTGAATGAAAACATAAAAAGAAGAAACTATATTTGAATTTTTTTTAAAAGAACATACTTGTAGATTTGGTAACTTGTCCTGATTTTGAGCCCACCTTTGATAAAGTTGATCAGGTTTTCATCCTGGAAAAAACGCGATGAGAGACACTTTAATATTGCTTAAAAATGACTGCGCAGCTATGTTGGACCGGATCCAGAAGTAATAACGTCAGGGGACTTACGCACGCAATTTTCGCAAGTCCCCGACAAGTAACATTGGCGCGCTAAGTTACTTAAGTGTACCTGCTGACATACACAACTCCGTTACGTATGTTTGCAGGTATAATGAAGGGGCCGACCCTTCAATTACGCCTGCCATATCCCTGGTACGCATTGATCAGCGTTCATAATGTTTAACGGTTAAGGTAGGGTTCTGGACACATAAGCGATAGAGGGCAGTGACGAGTGGCACGCACTCCCCTATACCTTGCATGAATTCAGACCCCCGCACGTACATAAAACGTGCGTGGGGTATGGATCCGGTCCAGTGTGTCTTATAAAGGACTGTGGCAACTAAATTTCTGCTATCACTTTTATTAACATTTATTTATAAGGAGCCACATGGTATCCGCAGCGCCGTACAAAAAGGCAATAGTTACATACACAACACAATTAACAGAAAAAGTACAAGATCAAATACATAAGGAATACAATACAAGTGCAATGCAACATAAAATACAGTACAAAAATAGCAGAACGACATGTATGGAAAAGAAAGATTCAGAATATGTGTGTAGGAGCACATGAATAAGGAGAGAGATAGACCGTATAGAGAAAAGGTGGGAAGTAATAAGGTCAAGGTAGAGGGGTGATGACAGGAGGGACCTGCTTATAAGAGCTAACATGCTAAGTGGGAGGGGGTGAACAAACAGGAGATACAGGGATGAAGATAAGGTGGACAGGAAAGCTGATCTGGAGTAAGGGAAGGCTAGCCTGAAGAATGGGGTTTTAAGGGAGCATTTGAAGGTTTGGAAGGTGTTTAATAGCGTGTTAGGTTGTGCTAGGGAAAAGTCTTGGGTGCAAAAGTGAGAGGTAGTTACCAGGTTGGATTTGAGGCGATAGTCACCAGCAGACTGGAGGGGTCGGGCAGGAGTGTGGATGGAGATAAGGGAGGAGAAATAGGGGGCGGTGGAGGAGAGAAACTTTTGTGGTGAGGAGCATGAGGAGAATTCTGAAAGGGACAGGAAGCCAGTGTAGAGCTAGACAGAGAGGGAAGGTGGAAGCCCTGTGGAACACCAACGAGAAGAGCAGTGGTAGGGGAGGAGGAGCTTGGTGTTGAGATAGAGAAGGAGTGGTCCGAGAGATAGGAGTAAACAGTGCCAGAGAGTGAAGGGTGTGGAGCAAGAGAAGGTGATCACCAGTGTCAAAGGCTGACAATAGATCCAGGAGGGTGAGAAGGGAGAAGTGGCCCTTAAATTTGGCAGAGAGATCGTTTGTGACCTTAGTCAAGGTAGTTTCAGTGGAGTTCATGGGCTGGAACCCAGACTAAAGAGTGGTCTAGGATGGAGTTGTTGGTGAGGTAGCTGATTAGTCTGTTGTAAACAAGCCATTCAAGCAGCTTGGAGGTGAAGGGGAGAAGGGAGATGGCTCAGTAGTTGGAGAGTGAGGTGGGTTCGAGGATAGAGTTTTAAGGAAAGGAGAGACAAGAGCATGTTTAAAGGGGGAGGGGAAGAAGCCAGAGGAGAGGGATAAGTTGAAGAGGTGGGCTAGATAAGAGCAAGTGGAAAGAGAGAGACCAGAGAAGATAAAAGTGAGTGTACTTCCTCAGAAAATGTGGGGATGAAGGCAGACATAGGTGGGAGGCTGGAGAGGAGATGAGTGGGTGGAGATTGAGGGGGATGAGAGGTGATGTTAGAGGAGATGGAGATTCTGATGGAGTCAATCTTGGAAGTGAAGAAGGTAGCAAAGTCAGAGGAAGAAATGGAGAGAGGGAGGGGAGAAGGAA
>WWET01001262.1:354139-374135 GCA_011038615.1 Limnodynastes dumerilii
GAGTTAAAGGTGGCAAAAAGGCAGTGGGGTTGGATGATTGGGAGAGGATGAGGGACTTGAAGTATTTCTTGGTGAGGGTAAGGGTGGCACTTGAACTTAAAGTGGAGAAAGTCTGCAAGGAAACAGGACTTTCTCCAGAGGCGCTCCGCAGTACAGGATCATTTTTTTTTAGGAAGAGTGAGCTGGGAGTGTCAGGGTTGGTGCAGCGAAGGGAGACAGAGGAGGGAGGACAGGCAGCGTCAAGGGTTGAGGAGAAGGCATACAGAGAGGTAGCTAGGTTAGGGCAGAACAATAAGGATATGGGTGCAAGGAGGGGATCAAGGGAAGAGGTGAAAGCCACATATCAAGGGAGTTAAGGTTCTGTCAAGAGAGAATACATTTAGGTGATGGGGAGCAAGAGGAGGAGGAAGAGAAGGAGAAGAAGATAATGTGATCAGAGAGGGGAAAAAGAAAGATGGAGAAGTTGGACAGGGAGCAGGAGATGTGAGAAAGTGTTTGAAACCCATCCAGACTTAAGGAAAATGATACTTCCAGCATAGGTAGTTTATTGAGTTGGCAAGTGGGCATTCCTTTTTAGTAAGGGGCACCAGAACATTGCTGACTTGGGGGGAAATCTAAATCACTTTGGCACCTCCCCAAATGTGTGTGTATACACTGCAAGTCTCTATGATTCAAACTAATCATCAGTGATCTGCCGACCAGCATAGGTATCGTTGGCCAGAAGATCATTATCTTTAATTTTAAAAAACTTCTAAAAAGGAAAAGACCTTTGAGGGCACAATGGTAGCAAATCACCACCTTGCACCCCTATTTCAACATCCATGCCTCTTAGTCAGTTTAGGCAGTACCCATCCAACGGTCCGCACTGCCAGGTATTCCTGTGTACTTCAGAGAGTAAACTTAAGATAGCCCTTGGCTGTCAGAAGAACATGTAAATGGAAGTGATTACAAAGTGTATGCATGTATCAATCTATCATTTGGTTCTGTACAGCAGTGGCAGAGGATCACTCCCCCAAAAAATTTTCAGGGATCCACGCAAATAGAAAGAAAAGAATTAAAGATATGTTTCTCTTTTATGTTATCTGGGGGGAAACTGCACTATGGAGTTGATAGGGGCCTGGAAGGAGAATAGCCAAAACTCTCGACCAAATCCTGAAGCGGCAGATGTTATGTCACCTAATGCTGAATGTGCGTACCATCAGCGTAACTACGAATGAAGAGGAGGAGGCATCAATACAACACCCGTAATTATGCTTTGAAGGCGGATGGAGGCATTTAAATTGGACAGTATGGACCGGGTTAGGCCGTCACGTACGTAAATCCATTACGTACGTCAGTACTTGCGCTAGGAAAAGTTAAGGTAGGGTTTGGGCAGCATAAAAACGACCAAAGGATGTACTAGCAATGGGAGTGCATAGAAATTACACTAGTGTAAATACGCTACAATGTACCAAGCCCGTAGGTGTGGATTTACCCCTATTTTTGTACATGCCTGGAAATCACATAAAATCAAATATTTCTTAATTAACAGCTTGAAGATTGTTAGTGCAACATTTTGTTTAGGTTTTTAAAGCTAACCTACAGTATAAGCTTTTTTCATAGAACGCATTCAACTGAAAATAAAGCCAGGGAAATGTGTGTATAGGGTATGTAAAAAAAAAAAAAACAGCTAAAATAGCTAAAAAATAGACTACAAGTACATTTCTTAACAAATTAGCATTCATGTGTACAGAGCTTATAGCAAATTCTCAGAAGTTAATTATTGGACTGCTTCAGGCAAATAGCAACAAAAATATGCTGAATAATGAAGATCTATAACTGCAAAAAATAAAAGGCTATCACATTTTACTTTTTTATTATTAATATTATTTAATGACATGTCCAATATCCAAACCTCATGGCTTTTGCAAGAATTCATTTAGACACATACCATTCTTCTCTGAGTAAACTAATACATAACAAGGGTAATCTTGCCAGCAAGACAGAGACAGTCACCCGATACTACTTCTTTCATGTCAGACAAACAAGCAGCAATTTCTGGACAAGGAACCATGAGCACTCCTTGACCTCATTCGTCAGAAAATGAAAAGCTGGGTTATCACGTGCATTTCTAGGCTATGCATATTGCTAGTATGGTATGTGTTACTGTTTTATATTAAGCAAAAAGAAAAAGAGGGAGGGCTTGATGTAGAGTTGTGCATATTTATTCTGGTAAAAACATGCACACAACACACGCAATTAGCACTCCCTTTAAATGTAAGCTGGACTGCGTATAATGCATCCATGCACACATTTGCAAATGCAAAGCACTAAAAAAAATGCTTGCGTCTCAGCTTCCATATTTTCTCTGGTTCTTTAATTTTTAGAGGTGATAGACTCTCTAGAAACTGAGACAGGCTGCAGAACTTTTTCTAGCGCTGTCTTCTCTAAAACCAATTCTTTTCCATTTTTTTTATACTATATGTACATAATTGTGCTTAAGAGTGAGAGCGTAAGAGAAAGAGAGCGAGAGCGAGAGAGAGAGAAAGACAGACAAAAAAAGAGAGACTGACACATGAACAATTATATTCTTCTTGCCTTGATTACTAAAGCACTCTGAGAAATACACAGTCCTTGTTCATTACCTGCACAAATGTCAAGGCAGCCTTCTGCAGGAGACATTCTGCATAGCAGATCTCAGCATGCATTTCCTCTGAGGAACAAAATAAAAGCAGCAAGGGACAGGGTCAAAAATGTGAAGGACATGAATGAACATCTGTTCCAATATACAGTAGTAATTAGAGTCTGAGCACTAAAGCCGAGGGTTCATTTGAAGAGGGGTAGATTTTCCATTTAGGATTAGAGGTATTATTATTATTATTATGATTTCTACATTTACCACAGCTAAATGAACACAGTACTGAGTACTCCCTTTTTGTATCATTGCAAGCTGGGGCTCATTTTGCCAGCTGTAAGTGGATATTTGACCCAAGTTCATATATTTGAGTGACTGCTACCAAGAGGTTATGTAGTGATGTTCCAACAAATAAAAACCTATATTTCATTTTTGAGGCTGTATTACAAGGTGTACGACATAGAATGGTTACAAATGAGTGCAATTTGTTTCTTGAAATGGTGTTTCTAAAATAGATTACTGGCGGTCAGCACAGGGCCGATACTTAATCTAGCTTAATTAGTGCCCAAATGTTTGTTAGGCCTGGTAGGTTATACACTTGCAGTAAGACTCCTTATTACTCTCTGATAGCAAAGGGTAAAGGGTATACCACATAAGGAATGAGCCAGGCAGTGCCATGTTTGTGCGAGTAGTATCAGCACTCTTTCAGCAACCAAGACCAAAAAGCCTTTTTGTTTTGTCACTATAAACTGGGAGCATGTATGTGCACGGATGTATAAGTTTAGAGGAGTACCTGTATGTTTTTCATAGCACTGTGTGTGCTGTGTACACTTAACGTATTTTTAGCTCACTTTAGAAATGTAGATGTATTATTACCTTCAGAAAGTTGTTCCCCGGTATGTTTTGACACAAGGTTTGATAGAGACTCTACTACAGAATTTCTCTTTCTGAACCTAAAAAAGAAAACTTGTTAAATGGACATCCACACAACTGTTCTGCTCCAACAGTAAGCAGGGAGCAGCCACCGACAAAATTTTTTATTTTTTTGTTACAATTATAACATACACCAGAGCACACACAGATAGCAGTTTATACTTAGGTGCTTTTTTAAATATATATTTTTTTGTTTATAGCCCGAACATTCACCTTCTCTTTGAAAAGGCTTTTTTCATAACTCAGAACAACATAAATAAACAATGCAACCTAATAATACACAGCCTAGATTTGGTTTCTGTTCCAGACTAGCTGCCATCTGAAGGACATACAGTTAGAGTGGAGGTGATATTTTATCTGACTATGCCTCAGAGTTGGCACCCTGGAGCAGGAAAGGAGCCAAAATCAGAATGAAGGACTCCATAAAATAACATTCCTAACCAACAAACAATGGTTAAGTAACTTCATAAAACATACTACCACATTTAAGATGGTCAATAAATCTTAAAAAATGTATAATAGTTCAAAATTAAAAAGCTTGGAGCACTAGGTGAAAGCTACTCTCCTAGAATACACAACTCTTCATTAAAAATGTGCTCTTGCTTTAGCATTTAATATAACAGACATTCTTGTCTCATTACTACATTTTAACTTTTCTTCCTTTTGATCATTCCTTTTTCCCCTCTTCCGTCTCCTCTTAAATAGTTTTATACAATCAATAAAATCTGTTTTCAGGAAAAATAAAAATAAATATCTGTAATGAAACTTAATGGAGAGTTTTTTTTAATTGCCTCATTGTTGGATTTTGAAATCATTGTTATTGATTTTGTTGTTGTTGCTGTGTTCCAGCAGCAATAGTAACTGTTCCAAGCCTGTTTTAGCCTGAATGAAAATCTCCCTCCCAATTCTAGAAATCAATTTCCTTGCTAGAAATTCACCTCATTCAATGTTCTCCTGGCATAACCGATTTGCCTAGCAACACCCCAACAACAACACATTGTCCGAACAACCTGCTCTACAGTAAAGCTCAATTTGCTAAATATGTCACCTTTGGCAGTCTCATACTTTGCAAACCTTTCATTTACAGTAAATGTTCCTTGAACATAAGATAAAGAAATTAGATGACATACTTTTGACATGTCTGTAACGCCTCTTTCATTGTACCAATGCCCATTTGGATATCTTGTGGTTCAAAGGTCATTGCTGACTGCATAACCAAGATAGTGCTGTATCCAAGAGCATGATACATGCTGTCTTTAGACCTGCAGAGGGAAACGTATGAATTATAAATGTGCTAATAGGAATGCATTACCTTATTTAAAAATAAACCAAAAACATATTATAGAGATTTTTAGTAAGTCACATTTTACAGCTATAGTCCAGATACCAATATGTGTAATATTGAATTCTAGGAAAAAAAGGAAGAAAAGTCTGGACTGTGTTTCAAGGTGCATACGTGTAGTTCTGTATTTTTCATTTAAAAAAATATCTTAAATAAGTTGTGAAATTGTGAAATATTATAAAGAAATGATCCGTTTAAATGTTTCCCCTGAAATATTACAATTGTGGCAAGAACGACAACACTGAAATATTAAGTGATCTACAGCCTTATTTTTAAAAGACACCTTACCATGGACGCAATAGTTCAAGAGCTTCTGAAAACTTGTTGTTAAGAAATAAGTTAAGAGCCAAGGTGCACTCCTTCAGGGCATTTCGTAGATCCATCTTGGAGGCCCTAATAAAAAAAATCATGTAATTCTAAAACAATGTCCTTGGGAAAAAGACTAAAAAAGATAAATCCATCTAACAATTAACAGTACATAAAACTCAGTAAAAAAAAAAAAAAAAAAAAAAAAAAAAAAAAAAAAAAAAAAAAAACCCAAAAAAAAGAATAAACCCAAATAATAAAAGGTTAACAAAGTAAATAGTAAATGGCTAAAAAAAAATAAAAAAAATCTATAAATACTTGAATATTTATTTAAATAATGGAATTTTGCCAGAACTTTTTTTTTTTTACCCAATTGGCCAAAGTGGATAATGAAAGGAAAAAAAATATAACAAGTAGGGGAATATTTGCAAGACTAATCCTCTAGTTTCTAGATAAAAGTATCAGCACAGTAATGAATTTGATAAAATGCATACTGTTAGC
The DNA here is from genome assembly GCA_011038615.1 of Limnodynastes dumerilii. Taxonomy (NCBI): domain Eukaryota; kingdom Metazoa; phylum Chordata; class Amphibia; order Anura; family Limnodynastidae; genus Limnodynastes; species Limnodynastes dumerilii. The sequence goes on from WWET01001262.1 coordinate 359,836, forward strand.
AATGTACTCACTATAAATACAACAGGTCACCAAATAAGCTTAATTCATGCATGATATTAGGTAGGGATATGAAGGATTTCCATTACGAATGGCCACCAGTTGTGATAGGAATTCTTTCATTGTAACCCTTGCAGAGGGGATAAAGTATAGCGCCAGAATTCTAGATCTACAAACTTGTCCAAGGTTCAGATGTGAAAGAATTGCAGACATAAAGAGCCAAGCTTCTCTGTGGACAGTGGAGGTGTCTGAGCTCAGCACAATGTATTAGGTCAATAAGCTATATAGTATTGTACCTGACCTCTAGACCAGGAACAAATCCAACTTGGTTGTTATAGTCTAAACCTGGTGTTTTTCATTCACATTTAGTGGGGAGAGGATTCAATAGCTGAAAAATAGGGGCAGATTCTTAAACTCCTTGTGGAGGACTAATATGCTCCTCAAGAAATATTGGGGGGAGGGGTAGTTGAGGCTGACATCTTGACTGAGATCGCATGCACCTAGCATCACACCGCCACTCATTACTCTTTGGAAAAACTAGTAGTAAATCATGAAGCCACCTGGGCCTGGGTTTTTGCCAGAAGACGTGGACAAAATGGCCTCCACCAGCTCCTCCTCTGTGAATGGTTGATGCAGCCAATCAGCATAATCGATTGGAAGTATGGGAAAACTGGATTTTGGTAAGGTAAGACTGAATTGAGGTCATTTGAGAAGCAGCAGTGGAGGGGTCTGCAGAGAAATGTAAATTGTATAGACAGGTGTAAGTGTAAAAAGTGCCTGCAATATCTTCCATGAAGTGGGGTGTAGCTCCCATAGCATTTTTAATGGAGTCAGAACAAAAGCGATTTGAATTAACATTGTAGATTGTAGAATGCCTTTAAAATGTGTAAGCAGTAAAACAGGGCAAATGAGAAGGGTGAGGGAGATTTCTTTTTATTTTCTTTACACATTTCCTTGGAACAACTGGTGCTAGCAGGCTGATGAAGTTAGTGGGAATTGAGGATATGCAAGTGCCAGATTGCCTGCATCAAACTGTATTGGAGCCTGTAGTTCCACATGGACAAAGTGCATATTTTTTCTATGGGGGATGGAATTATAGTGCAAAGCCCACACATTATAAAGCACATGTGTTATATAGTCTGACTGGTAAATTATGTTGGGTAGCACCCAATATTATACAGTTGCCCAATCCCAACAGGCAAATTATTTTTGGAGACCAACATACCATTCTTTCCAGTGATTTGCAAATACCAGCCTGGGCTTGCAAGCTCCAGTGCTGGTTAGCTTATAATACTGTATAAAATAAATAGTTTTTTTTTTTTATTATTATTATTATTTTTCCTAACAGAGAAAGAAGACAGATGTTTAAGCTATATATAACCATTACTCTGCATCTTCGTGTGGAACTGAATACCTCTACACTTTACATAAATTCTATAACATTTTTAACTAGAAGTTTGTCTGTCTGAGAAGAGAAGCGCTAACAACTTTACATTTTATGATTAGAGACTTCTGCGTGTCTCGATTTCTCCTAACCATTAACAAACGGCTACGAGATCAGTAATTAATCCCACATTTGTTTCATTAAAACAGTATAAACTGCAATAAATCAAATCAGGGCAGTTTAATCCCAGATAGTTATATTATCTGTATTTCATTGGTACATCTGAGAAACTGCATTGAAATATTACAAGCTGTAGCTGGTAATGGCTCAGGTTATTTTACCAAATATTACAAAATACTAATATTAGCCAGGTTGTGTTTTCATCTACTCTTTTGCATCTTATGAACGTAAACTTAATTTATTTTCACAGTCAATATTTTCATCCCCCACTTTCCTTTGCTAGACACCAGAAGTAGATAATGTTCTATCAGAAAACATCCCCAGTCCAGTAAGTAACACTGAAGACACAGAATTCATCCCACTGCTAACAAGTAATTCTATACAAGTTGATGCATGCAGGATCATAAAAGATGAGACTGCTAGTAGGGGGAGGGTAATGAAGGAAATGCAGATGCTGTGTATGACCTTACAACCACAGCAGAGTTAAAATAATTCTTTAATGCATAACGCTTCCTGACGTATTTCAGTAACAAATCTATGCACAAATGCAAACAACGTCAGCAGTTTTGTCAGTGACTGCAGAGCATGAAAAATAAAGTGTAGAACAGGCTGCAGCAGGTAAATTGATCAGCCAATTCTAAGAATAATACACACTCAAAACAATAGATTAGTCATTCTCTTTTCATAGGTGATAATTACATTTAATTAATTCTAGACAATCCCAAGGTGAAATGTGAAGGTTAAGTGGCAGATTAATATTATACAAGTTTTTTTTCAAATTGGGCCAATGCAGAAACAAATACTATACTTACAAGGATAGATCTGAAGACAGAATTTAGAAGAAGAAAAGCTATTTCCTATTGCAGCTGAAGCCTGCTTGCTCGGATTTCCCAGTTTGTAAGGGATAAAAACCAGACACCAGAATATGTATACTATATAAAACCATATACTTATATGCTAAGGCTTAGGCTACTACAAATTAATCCTGAAGAAAAAATAAAGAAGGAAAATTCACAAGGTAGAAGCAGGCCTTGCAGGGGATCCCCATCACAGCATTTGAAACAAATGTGAGATGATTTAGCAGCAGGTCGATGCTGGTACGCTGGATGATGCTCTTTCGTCTTTGCTCAGGAGGAATGCTGGGATATTTCACCAATCTGTGATGCAGCCTAGCTCTAATCCATCACTCCCAACTACAGGGCAAACTGAGCACACACAATCACTGCTCCCTAGCTATCTGCAGTACCTGCACACCGTCGCCAAAAGGAATAATGAGGGCTAGTCCGTTCAGTCTTGCCTATTGTGGGGGAAGCGATGAAAACCTCTTGCAGCCATATGTCATGAAGCTGTCTGTTAATGAGCAATAACTGATCACTGTGAAACGCGAGAGTGATAGAAATAGGAAGGAGAAAAAGAAATGATATTGAAGACCAAAAGAGCAACTTGCATGAGAGGAAGATTTAATGATGCAGATGGGCTGATAAGAGGAGCAGAGGACAGCAGCAACCAGCCAGAATTATTATTATGACCGGTTATCTTAGTGGGGAGTGAACATTCAAAATCAAGAAAAATAAACTATTTGAGAGATAGCAATTTATGAATACTAATTTATTTTACTAATGTTGGAAGGATGCCACTGTCTGATAGTATTCATCAATTATAATAGAGCTGAACACTGACAGCAGCCACAATTAACATTTGTTTCCACTAATTATTATTATTATTATTAATGAGAAGAGTGCTGAACTTTGCCAACACCTCTAGGGGCCCTAGATATGGCGCTGATGTGAATAATGAAACAGTAAAGATCATACCGATCTAAAATATATTTCCTTGATTTTGCACACTCATTGTTTTTGAGGTTTGTTACACCTGGGAATATCAAGCTGCAGTATAGTGGGCAGCACCTGTGAGCAATCCCCTTGAATACTTGACACGAGAGATCATACAAACAAAAAGCATTGATTTGTTGCTTCTTTACTTACACTGGGATACTTTCGTATGCATCTTCAAAACTTTCCTGAAAAGAAAAATAGAACAAGGCTCAGTCGCTTACATTTATGTTTAATTCAAACTTTGTGATGAAGGCATATACAAGAAAAAGGAAAATTACAGTTCGTAGTTTTAGAAGACAGACTTTTTTGGGCAAAACTTACTACAAAATTAAATGTATAAATGGAAAAAAAAAGTAAGATAAATAAGAAGTGTTTTTAATGTGAAAAAACATCTGTGTTATATTGGATTCCATGGGCCTGATCCAGACCTACGCTCGTGTGCGTTTTTACGGCGGTCATAAGGGTAAAAACGGTCATTTGTAGTTACTGCACATGCGCAGGGCATCCGGTACACTCATGTTACGCTCTGTGAATCTGAGCATATGGGCCTTGATCGTAACAGCTTCTTATTTACTCTCGAGGGCGTGCCTGCCATACGAAATCCATAAATACGCACCGAGGGCGGGGTGAGGGATTTAAATCGTACAGTATGGGCGTGCGAAGCGTTGTAACTAAGCAAGGAGCTTAGGGATGCACGCGGTTAAGCTCAGGAAAGTTAAGGTAGGGTTTACTGAGCGTAAGAAAGTAAAACTTAGTACGAGCAAGGGGAGCGCCTATTGCAGTGCATCGGAGGTACGCTCGGCGTTAATACGCTACGCACATGAGCGTAGGTCTGGATCAGGCCCCATGTCACTTTTGTATGATGTGCACTACACAATCCTGTGTATGTACAAGCACCTAAATGTTTTCCATGAAAGAATTATCATTACAAAAACTTTACAGCAACTTGGTATAATAGTGGTCAATTCACAAAATGCTGGAAGAATAGTTTCACTGGTTTAGTTAACTGTGCCTTGCAATGCAGTGAGGGATAAACTCATACTCATGTTCATTGTGGGTAAATGAGTGCAGATATATTACATCGATAGAGAATTCTTTGAATTACAGTATATGTCTAGCACATTTGAAGAGTGTTGGGGAAATGTCTGTGGTGTATAAATGGGTTTAACATAGTGGACAGTAAGTATTTTGACTTTGGGGTAAATTCAGACCCCCGCATGCTTTACATGTGTAGTTACGGTGCCGTAGCAGGGAGCGCACGCCCCATGCATTCCCCCCCTCTCGGTAGCTTTATTTTTACGACTTGGTCTGCGGCCATGTAATCGTAACGGGGTTCCCCCGCCCACCCGACACCTAATTAACATGCCTATCTCTGCCTATATGGCGGAGATACGGCAAATGTAAAATGTTAGCCGGCCGCTTTATCGTACTGGCCGGTGTACGTAACATGGTTACGTATGCCTGCCGGTACGCACGCGTACTGACGACGTGCGCATGGCGTACGTAATTCCCCTATCGGCCGTAGCTCACAATCTGGCCCATTGTCATTGCATCTAGAGCACTGGAAATAATGTGAATTATTATAATAACCATGAAGGAATCCTAAGTGTGATCGGAAGATGACAAATTACAGATAGACAGAGTAAAGAACATTTTGAAGATTATGAAAGATTATGACTTCCATTATTTATTACTAGTCAAAGGCCCATCAAAAGGACAGGAAATATTTCCTATCAGCCCCCAGTATCCTCCATCATGTTCCTCCAGCCTCCCCAGTATCCGCCATCATGTTCCTCCAGCCTCAAGTATCCCCATCATGTGCTTCCAACCCACAATCTCTTTCAGCCCCCCCAGTATCTTCCAAATCACTTTATTTTTTGGTTTACTTGCAAGAGAGGGGGGAGAGGAATAGGACATATTTTTGTAATGTTTATGCATAAGAAATTTAAAATTATCATGCATTATACATTGATAGCTTCCTTCCCTCCATTCATTGGTCCATGGCATTAGTTTTGTTGCAACCTGTATTATACACAGACATTCCTATTTCCAAGTTTATGCTATGCTATAACATACTATAGGCTGCAGACCTGCAGCTATGAATTTACTATTATTTGCAGCGTTATCATTAAAGGGGGAAAGAAGTCAGGATACCTGGCAGTGAAGGGGTTAAACCTTGCCCCTACACATCTCGGTCCACCGCCGGCGCAGGTCACACATCTACACAGCTAAGTCTTTGGTAGAGGAGTCTCCTGCGCTCTGACTCAGCTAATCACATGGCTCCGCCAGCAGCTGCCTCTTAAGGGTGTAGAATTAGGCAGAGGAGGAGGAGAAGGAGACCAGGACTCAAGTGCAGAACGAGCAGCTGTGCCACGGAGCAGGTGCGAGCCAATGGGGGGAGAGGCAGGAACTTGTGTGATTAAAGCCGCAGGGGGTGCGGTTGATCGGTGGACACTTGGGGGGGTGCTAGTGACTGGTGGGGCACTTGGGGGGAGGGAACGTTGGGGGGAGGGAAGGGTGTGATGATGAATAGTGGGGCACTTGGGGGGAACATTTTTAGGAGAGCAGTTCTGCTCCCAACCGACTCTCTCTGAATATCTGGGACACTCCCGAAAAACTCCCACAATGGGCTGGAGGTCGCGATTTAATGCAAATTGCAGCTTCAAACCCTATCCACTGTCTCTCAATAAAGTAAATCCTAGAGTTACTAAGGATTGGGCAAGACGTGATGTAAGTTGCATAAATAGTACCACAAAGCCCTGTCCCCATGTTGGCATCTGTCCAAGATCTCCTGGAAGGAAGAAATAGAGAGTCGGCAACCCTGAACTAATCTATTATGTATAGGATAGGATTGCAAGCAGCCAAACAGAAAACACACAAAAAGTCTCTTACATATACTATATTGCTTTGTTTTGTAGACACCTGAAATGTTTTCTGCTGTGACAACTGCTTCTTATTAGTACATATAATCAACACAAAGCTAATTTTTGAGTGAAAGGATATATGGATGGGATTAGCGCTGTTCGGACTGGTTTCTGGATGCTGCCCCTAATGGTGCCAATTCGGTATCCCTTTATCCATGCTAACGGAAATTCAAATCAACAAATAGCACCTATAAAACCTTAATACATTTTTTATTACCCACAGATATAAAACATCAGTATACACAATGGGGTAGATCCAGAACTACGTCCGTCTTCCATAGACGGACGTAATTCAATGAACAATAGCTACTGCGCATGCGTAGTAGCTATTGTACGTAATCTGCGTATTGTTTCGATACGTAGATTGCGTATATGCGGTCTCAAATTTGTTGAGCGGTTTACTAGGGGCAAATTTAAGGCCTCTAGAAAGAACTGCAGATTGGTTCTTGGTTAGCTGTTTTTCGCTAAGGTTAAATATCCCTTCTGCTCTTATCTCCTTAGTTTTGACCTCGCCCCTGTTCTTATGTGTTCCTCCACGTTTTCTTTCTAGTTTTCTTTTTGATCCTGTAGAGGTGGTGTTCGAGTCGCCTATAATGGAATCTCCCCATAGTTGGGTTGAGTGGGGTGTGGGCCATTTCGCAACTGGCTGGGATTTTGATTACATATGCCTTGAGGAGGCATTGCAAATCGATCCATGGAGCACCGAGCTCCATGGAAAAAAAAAGCCCCCCACTACTTCCCTTCATTCTTAACCTTTCTCTAATTCTAACCCTTACCCTCCCCTCTTACTACCCTAACCCTCCCTCCCCTACAGCCTGACCCTAACCCCACATAAAGAGTTGACTCCCCTGTCCGGACAGCGGCGGAGGGGGGTGTGGTGGAGTGATCTCTTCTTTACGAAAGTGAATGGGTGAGTATGCTGAACGAAACACTCACTCACATTAAAAAAAAAAAAAAAAGTGTGAGTATCGGAAACAGGGACATTTGAAAAGTAACTTTCGCATATCCCTTTTTCGGAAGCCAGACTTTCTAGCCAGAAGATTGCAACCAGGTTGAGTGGGTTCGTAGATCTGGGGGTGAGTGATTCTGTACTAATTCTAAAAACTGGGACATGCGTCTTATTCCCTCGGACTGGTTGGATTGAAACCTACTTTAAGTAAGTCCCTGAGTTTGCGTTCTTCAGAGAGTCGTTTCAAGAGGGTTGATCTATCTACAGTGTCTCTTCTCTCTGCTTCTTGTAGCCCTTTTTGGTTACTTTCTTGTGCTACAGTATTGGTGGTGTTAGGTCTAGGTACTGCCTGTGTGTGGGTATTGCTTTTTTGCTGATCGTGATTGGTGGTTACAATAACAGTTAACAATACATTCTCTAAATAGCTACAGGTCAAGTCTATGTATACAAAAATATAAATATTTTTTATATTACAAAAAGTGAAAACGTAAATCTACCACATCAAAATACATAATACATATCTTACAAAGCAAGGTGTAATAGCAGAATGTATTTGTATTTTTGTTGAAGTTAGATAAGAAGGCCCGGATTCAGATTTTGAAAATAAGAGATGAAATTTACACCTTGGCAAAACTATGTTGATTTCAGGAAAGTCACATTTCTGCTGCAAAACAGTATTATATTTAAAAGGTGATGTTTCCCAGCCCAAGTAAGTGTAAAAGTGAAGTTAGTAAGAAAGGCAAGTAGCTTAGATTTTATGTATTTCACATTATCTGCTTGTTTTTCAATTGCAATACAATATTTGTTGTATTGCCATGTCCGTTGACCAACAGGAAATTTTTTGGCTTTCAGAAGTGAACAGTATTTAAAACAATGTTAACAATGATTGAATAATGTAAATTAACGTAAATCATGTCGTTTTCATGCTTTTGAAGGTCATCCTCATTATTACTATTTGGTCTGCTTTCATTCTACAGTTTAAAAAAGTGCATTCCTAAAATGAATGAACCGGATCTGGGTTCGCCGCTGAGAATGGCCCTTTTCAAAAGGGCCGTTTTCTACACTACATTTGCGAGGACAGAGCTCAACCGAAACTTTCTGCCCCGCCGGAGACAGGTAATTGCTGATCCCTATTTTCCCAACCCTTCTGCCAATTCTTACCCTCACCCTCCCTTCCCCGTGGTCTGACGCTAACCTTCCCCTTATGTGATTCATCTCCTCCCCACAGCCTAACCTTAAGTCTCCCCTTCAAGACTCCATCCCCTCCCCGCAGCCTAACTCTAAGACTCCTCTTGTAAGCTGTATTCCCTCCCCACAGCCTTACTCTAAGACTCCTCTTGTAAGCTGTATTCCCTGGCATTTTCAAAGCAGCACACGCAACCCACTTTATCCTAACATCTGAGTGTGTTGCGTTCTGAGATCCAAAAATCCATGCATTTGTATTAGTGCTTGGTTATTCGCTCCCTTCACCCACACAGACTTCTGACATCTTAAGTTGAAATACTAAACCCTTCCACTTGTGAACCCAACCAACCCCTCTGTTTGAGGTGTATAAAGTCAGAAGTCTGGAACAAGCAGATCTGCATTACCATAGTGCGCTCAGATGCATGCTCAAAGCAAACAGTTCTTGCTGCTTGAGAAATGCCTATTCGTGAAATCTGGGTCTGTTACAATATCAGGCCAAAAATACTGTGTTCCAGAGTTTCTGAACAGGGCAAACAGCATTGAAAATCATTTAAATGTTTATCTGGACACTTAGAAACTCATATAGGAAATAAAAAATTTTTTATATCTAACTTTTACATTGGAAAGTAAAGTCACATTGCCTATATAAGGAGCAGTGTGGTGCTACAATTTACACTACTTCCCAGAGACTACTTTCTAAACATATACAAGCTGGCTCAATGGTAAGCTCTCAGACATTATACAAAAAAAAAGAAAAAGCCAAAGATGTTACATGTGATCTTTTCATTGTTTCATGAGGCACAAACCCAACATTGTAAGCATAATATGATGAAGAATGTTAATCCAAACTTTACTTCTCTCTATGTCTTAAGCTGGCCATTCACTGCACTAAAAAAGTGGCATAATAATTCAGGCTAATTATAATGCACAATGAAATAAAACACGATATTCTGTTGCATCGGGATATTGCGTATTTCATTTAGGTGTAATTTGATGGACTATTTCACAGTGTTGGCCGTTATGGTGACAAACATTCAGCAATTATATAGTTAACACCATAATGTGGGTCTATCACTGCCAAAAGTGATAAAACATTATGTTGGCAGGGGCACCATGCCAACAATTATAGGTCCTGCATTTATTGTCCTCTCATAAATAGACAATAAATTCCTTGGGCTAGATTTACTGCGGGAGGGGAAAAGTGGAAAAGTTGACCAAAGCAACCAATCAGATTCTAGCTCTCACTTTCAGAAAAGGTCAGCTAGAATGTGATTGGTTGCTATGAGCAACATCTCCACTTTTCCTTTCCCTCATCTCTTTCCTGCTTCCAGCTGTGTGCTCCAATCTGTCACTCTGAATATTGTGTTGGCATTACAACATACTGACTGGTGTCGCATTAACAACCCTGTCAGACAAAAGAATAGCGACCAGTTAACCTTGTTGCCATTTTAGTGTCATACTATATATATATTTCATTTTATATACCCTCTGGGTGGGTATATAAGAAATATGAATTACTGCAGGGCAATAGAAATACAAAATGTAATCGCTTTGTGTTTTAAATTATAGGTAATGACCACAAACTATAGCCATAGATGAGAAGTGCTCACTCATGTTTATTTTTTATTTATTTACTATTTAGTATTACATTTTTTGATTACCTAAAAATAAATAATACCAAGAGAGAAAGAAATTTAACTGCAAATTTTGTTGTTCAGATGATGGTCAGCTAAAACCAGTGGTCAACAAGCAGATAAACACATTACTAGCATTAATGCAACTGTAAATCTATTCAAATCAAGACGGTAATTTCGAAGTGTTAAGCTTAACAGGATAAGGTGTGTGAGGAAGTATTCACCTTTGCCCTAACTAAACTAGCTTGACAACACAGAAGAATGCATGTATATTATGTATGCAAGTGATCTTTGTCTAATTCTGTGTATAACTGTGAAATTCACAGATTTTATCTCACACCCCTATGGGCTGCAAGATAAAATCTGTGATGTAGATTTGCGCAATGTGCTTTTCTCGAAGCACATCACCAGAATTGAATTTACTCCATTATGTCCTATAATAAAGCTCTTTATTCCTTTTTAAATATCCTCAAATTATCCTTTATAGTTTGGTTCTATATTGCCCCCATGATAAGGTTTTATATCATACAGAGCCCTGTAATACCATGCTCACACTGCTGCCCCTGCAATATCCCGGGATTTTCGACCCGGCTTATTGCCAGGGCACACATCAGCCCGGCTCCTCTGACCCCGTTCACACTGCTGCTTAGACACGGGAAATTCCCGGGTCAGGCCCGTTCCCACTGCTTACCTGTTGACTTCCTCTTCAGCCCACATGCCCTGATGACGGAGTTCTGTTAACTCCGAAACAGCTGTCGGTAGTGGGGCTTCTCTGGAACGTGGCTTGTTTCTGTCTTGCTCAGTCACCTCTCCAGCTGATTATTATTGTTGGATCTACATGTTTTTTGGACTGCTATTACCCCACAATTGGGATTGATGGTGACTGGTGAATATTATATCACCAGACAGATTGGACTTATATGGCTTTCACTATTGCTGTATTATACCATATCCACCTTTTTGTTCCAGTGATGTGATGTGCTATAGTGCTCTGTTGATTGATGCTGGATCTATTAAATATTTACAATTTTTGGAGTGCTGGCGTTTGTGTTTGAACACAACCATTTACTCATATCTGCTTTTGCCTCTGCACCCGCGTTGATGGACTTAAGTGTAAGTGTGCCTGCCCTGACCTCATTCAGTTGTGGTCATTTCTGCTTATATACACACACACACACACACACACACACACATACATATATATATGAAAATGTATGGCACTCAGACTGTAAAAGGTGCAAAAAATGCCTCAGAGGGCAAGTTTAATCAATATACAGGGTCCCAACATTTCAGCTGCACACTGCAGCTTTCACACAGGCGGTGTGTTTATGTCTATTTTTTTTTACTCTTGCTTCCGTACGCGATTTACCCACTCTCTCAAAGTTCAGAGGAGCTCCCCATCTGTCTGACTTCACAGTTACCGGCAAGTATAGCAGTCATATAGTAATGAAAGATCTGCATCACCTGCAGAATGCGTGAAAAGCTGCCAGGCGAATATATTTATACTTGCATATTCATAAAGCCTTGTAGCAGCCAGGTAAATATTAAGCAATAATACAGGATCATTTCCCGCATCCGTACGCTTCCGTACGCGATTTATCCACTCTCTCAAAGTTTAGAGGAGCTCCCCATCTGTCTGACTTCACAGTTACCGGCAAGTATAGCAGTCATATAGTAATGAAAGATCTGCATCACCTGCAGAATGCAGAGCTTTTATTGCTTTATAATGGCTATACTTGCTGGTAATTATACAGTCAGGCAGATAAGGAAACTCTGGTCCGGAGGTAGAGGAACAGGTCCAATAAAAGGATAACGGCCACACTCTAATATCAGGAACTTTATATATTTTAAACATACCATAAGATCAAATAATCGTACCAGAATATTTGAAAACCCATCCTGGCCACTCTACAGAAATAATTGGCCCGAACTCTCAATAATTGTATGATCGGCCCAATAAATGCTGTAGTATATAGCCAGCTTCAGCCTATCCAATTCTGGAGCACTCACAAACAGATCTCTTATATAAAGCAAGTTAAAGATTCAAATGTAGCACTATATATTATGAAACAAAATTCTCCCAAAAAAAAAAAAAAAAACCTGTTAAACTTGATTTTGCTGCTTTAGGGCTCTAATTATGTTGTCAGAATTTCTAGGAAACAAAAGTGTGAAAAGTAGTACTTTAAAATAAATATATGATATCAGATAAAACATTCATCACTAAACAGATGGTCAGCCTTAGGCTTTACAAGCTGTAAACCTAGGGGTATCCTGGAAAATATAAATTGTCTCACGCAACTTCAGATTCATAGATACCCGGGCCTTAAGCTTTTATTACAAAATGAAAGCCACAACACTAAAGTCATGACTGAGTATGTAGGCAGACCGGCATGTAGGTAGTGGAGAAAGGTTTCAAAGTAACTGAATTTAGGCCTGTTTACTGTGGAGAAGCCAAGAAGCTACTTTACCTATATCTCCTCTCTGCAGCTTTTAGTATAGGCATTGTGGACCAGATACAGACTTGAGCAAATAGGACATTTTCTGCTTTTTGTGAGTGGAAAACAGCTGCATCCTGTAACCATGCAGTTGCACAGCTACAGCGGACTTCGAGCATGGATCAGGATCCTCAAAATTCTGACTTTTTGACTGGAAGCCTTTCAGACAGCAGGACAGCACAGAGTAGGATGATAGGTGGGAGGGAGGAGATCCATACGAATATGGGCGTGTTTAGGCTCTACCAGATTTGCAAGTCCTCTCCATTTATTGGTGCTGAAACCTTAAGTTAGGATCCTCATATTGGAGTTCAGAGCACAGCAAAAGTGGAGGTCTGGACCCGAACCAGTATATATTTACTTGTTGAAAACATTTGTGCAAGGAAGACTGTTACAGGATGGAATTGCAATAGAGAGAGGTAGCGCAGCAATCCAATTACACCAAGCGAAAAAGAAAAACAAATAACTACGTAAATACTGTCATGGAAGAGCAATTATTTCCAATCTTTCGGCAAGAAACGGAAAGCTGAATTACACTTTTTTTTTAACTCCCATCTTGCAAACATGAAAAGAAAGCAGAAGCACTTTATTGGAACTGCTGCCACACAAAAAATGAAGGCATCCACTTTCAACGCCATACATTAATAGTTTTATGCAATAGCTTGTACCTTGGCTATACAATGCAAATATTCAATAGGTAACTGCATAAAATTCACAGCAATTCAGTAAAATAAACCCTCAGGGTAGAGATATCAGGGAAAATGTGCAGAAATAAACCACAGAGCATAGAAGACCCTGTTTGTGAGAACTTCTAATATACAAGGGCGGGCAGGCATTAGACTAGCAGTGAGCAGAGATTTACATTTTGGTGAAGATGTGTTAATTGTGATAGTAAGTGAAGATATGCGATGTGTGATGGTATTTATATAGTCTGTAAATAGTGATATTGCAAAGAAAAGAACATGTTAGCAAGTCATCAGTTAATATTTAATAAGCTTAACTATGACAGAAAAATGTACTTTAACAAGTCTCTTATTGCAAGACACGTTTATGCAAGTACTGCATGTTTGAGGTGTTCTTAGGTCTGGGAACTGTGAAGGAAATTCCATAACCCTAATATTTTACTCTTATTAAGCAGGGTACATACTTGACAGATTTATAGAAGACAGACGAACCAATCAATATTTTCTTCAGGAGTACAAGAAAATATCTGGTTTCCTTACACACTAGATAGATTATTTAAAGACAGCAGTAGCAGAGTAAAGTGTATGTGAATAATGTGTTGGATTGAAAGGAGCAGCAAATGTTGGCAGACGGTGCAGTGTTAACAGCACTATCAAAATGAGCTACTGAGAAAGAAAAGAAACAGCGCTGGTCCACCCTCTGGTGCATAACCATTTTCAGTGCCAGTAGTGCTAGGGCTCTTCCTGATACCCATGAGCTGTATTTAGCAGGGTATTAGGTAAGAAGATGTAATTGCGGTAAAAATATTGTTGCTGAGGCACTACATGTCTAGGCATGACCCAGTGCCCAAAAGGGCTGTCAGTGCATAATGGCACTTGTAAAACAACCATGCAGGGGCGTTTCTAGAAATGAAGGGGCCCATGTGCAGACCCCCACACGGGCCCCCCCTCCTCCTCCTCAGACGGCCTCCCCCCTCCCAAGACGGGCCCCCCTCTTCTTCTTCTCAACCCCATCCATATCTATACAAACGGAGACG
>WWET01001262.1:379779-389834 GCA_011038615.1 Limnodynastes dumerilii
TCAAGCAGCCCGCCCTGCACTGTGTACCATGTGACCGCAGCAGTCACATGGTACAGTCAGTTTCCTGTGAGGAGCCCAGTGCACTACTGGGAAGTCACAGGCTCCATGTTGGAGCTCAGAGTCAGGGTATTAGCCCCAGCCTGAGCTCCTTTATGGCAGGATCTATTCAGTTGGTGCTGCATTAGTTTATCAAAGAGGGTGTGGAGTGGAGGCTCCATCACCCCCCTTCATGCTCCCCCCCTGTGATGCCACTAGCTGAAGGGCCCTTTTATGTGTGGGACCCTTGGGCACTAGCCCAAACTGCCCAGTGGAAAAGACGGCCCTGCCGCAGCCTGACCCTAACCCTAAACCTCCCCTTTCAATACCCTAAACCTACCTTCCCCGTAGCCTAACCCTAACACTCTCCAGAGTGTGTTACTCACCTCTCTGGTCAGTGCGCCATGGCAGGCGAATCCGAGGGTGCGATCGGCATACTTACCCATTTATTTAAAAAAAAAAAAAAATTTAAAATTGCGGTACTTTCAAAATAGAGACAGCCAAAAATCAGCTTTTGGTCGTCTCTACTTCAGTTCACGGTAGCGAATCCCATCAGTGGTGTACAGAAGTCGCCAATTGTTAACCAGGGCCCTTATTATTTAAAGAAGGAAAAGTGCAGGTAATTGGAGCATGGTTTGATAAACCAAGGTGGCCTTTTGTTTCTGGTGGGAATGTTGGTAGTTATGTAATTAAATAATAATTAGCTTATCGCCTACAGAATATTATTGAATGCATTGTGACTTTTTCTCAAATAAGTTGAGATTAATCACTTTTCTGCTAGAAGTAGATAAGTAAGAGACTCCTGTCACAAAACACTCTAAACTTTTAAACACTTTAAAATGCATACTAATTGTTTTTCTCTGTTAGAACCACAAGTTTATTTATACATATTTATAAATTTAGTTGCTGAAGGAGGCACACATTTTACCTTGTTGCCCTTTACATATGTAATAACTACATTTTGGTACAACAGTTCATCAGGGGGAAAGGGAGGTAGGGGGATGAGTATCTAGCAGAATAAAAAGAGTGTAAGGAGGCTGTGATGGCCACAATGTTAGCTGCATGCATGTCAACAATTACACTGACTTACTATATGTTGTGTTTTGCACATCTCTCCATATTGTAATAGTAATTTAATCCACCAAATTTTACCTACTAATAGTTAAACACCTACAGGGTATACTTGCAAGTTAAATAGCCTAGAAAAGTTTGGGTATAGGCTTATTCAAACAATAATGAAGTCCTGGGGCCAAAGGGCCTGATCCAGAGCTACGCTGTGCTGTTTTGCGTGTTTACGGCCAACTTAGCTCCTATGCACTCCCCCTGTGTGAGCGTAGTTACACACTGTTACGCCGGCTGAAGGCTAAGTTACACACTGTTACGCCAGCTGAAGGCTACCCTAAGTTCAGCTGGCGTAACAGTGTGTAATTACGCCAGCCACATGATCGTAAAGCCCTAACCCAGCCCTCCCTTCCTAATTTCCCTCCCTCCTCTCGCCTACCTTCCGTAACTACAGCTGCCATCCCTTCCTCTGTAACTACGCTGTAGTTACAGACGCCCGATCCTGCACACAGATAAACACTCCACTTTTCCAGATGTTGCCCGGCGCATCCGCAGATCGGCAAAAATGCCGATCTTATGCATCCACGCACCGTAAATACGGTGGGCGTCGTAGGTCTGACTCAGGCCCAAATTTACTAAGCTGCAGTTTTGGAAAAGTGGAGATGTTGCCCATAGCAACCAATCAGATTCTAGCTGACATTCTCTAGTATGTAAAAGGAAAGCGAGAGCTAGAATCTGATTGGTTGCTATAGGCAACGTCTCCACTTTCCAAACCCGCAGCTTAGTAAATCTGGCCCCTAGTGTATGGTTATTGCTGTCCTATTGTCAGGCACAAAACTTTTGTTTCTAGTGTCCTTTTATTGAAAATAGAATATTGAGTAAAATTAATTACTCTTTTCAGTTTTGTCGCTGAAGATATGGATGTAAAGCACTATGTGAGCAACAAAAGCAAATTGAAATATATATATTTTTTTTAGTGGGAAGGGATGTATATATACAAAAAATGTCCAAATAGGACAAAACAGCAAAATCCTTATTATGGTGCACAACTCAAAATTATACTCTCATACAGTTCATCAATCTTTAATAATTAAAAACTATGCTTATATGTATCAAAAACTTCAAAACAACAAAAACATGCAACATATGCAAATATGTATATTAAAAATGTCTCCCCAAAACCATCTTACAATAATGATAAAACTGCAGTATACATATGTGAATGAATTAACCTAAATAAATACATAAATAAACCTATTCTATATCCAATGGCCATCTCTATGAATGTATTCTAACAGCCTCACAAATGTTTTTGTTCTATTTGGACTTTTTTTATATACCGGTACATAAGTCATTTTCTGAATCCTTTTGGTAGCAAATCCGATACTAGCATATAGCTTGTGCAGCTCTATTACCTCTATAGTTGGAGCCAGAGATATGTAAATAGTACAGTAAGGACATGCTAAGTGCCCACCATACTATCCAGAATTTTAAGTAATCCCCATTCTATGGTGCAGAAGTTCTAAGGCTGGAGTCTTGATACAGCAGGGATTTGACATCAGAATTGTATGTCTAGATCTGGTCCAATATGCTAAATTCATCTTTAACATTACATTAATAAACATGCCAATTGTGTTTCATATTTTAAACATAATGGGCAGGATCCAGACTTAAGAAGGAGCTTGAAATTAAGGACCAAATTCAGAACTAAGAACATCAGGCCATTTACGCATGCAAGGTGCATAAGTGGCCTGACGTCACTGGAGATATCACGCTAGGGTTACTAACTTTGTTCCGTCCGAGCCCATTTCAGTGGAAATGGGCTTTGCTTCCCCTCCACCTGCTAAAAGCGGGTGGGAAGCATACAAATTGTATTCCCCTCCACCCGCTAAAAGCGGGTGGGAAGCATACAAATTGTAGTGTGGGAGGGGGCTGATCCACATGTTAGACTTAATGCAGGCTTATGGCAGCATAAGTCGCCATAAAGCACGCACGAGAGGGGGAAGTGACAGAGGGTGTGCACTCCCCTCTCTCTAGCAGATGTACAGACCCCCCGCACGCATGTAAAATGTGCAGGGGTCTGAATCCGGTCCTAAGAGAGGAAAGTTAATCCTGGGCCAAACCATGTCAATTGCAGGGGAGCCATATTTGGTCCGTTGCAAACAGTATTAGAATGGAGAGGTGGTGTTTCCAACCCAAGTCTTAATAACAGTGTGATAGTAAAGCTGGTCAGTATCTGTGTGCAGTAAGCAATTCAAAGATATATCCCTGCATGTAAAGAATACAATTGACTTGACTCCCCCTGAAATCAACATGGTTTAGCCCAGGAGTAACTTTTCTCTCTTAATTTCATGCTCCTTCTTAAGTCTGGATCCAAAAATGTGTAAATCCCAGTTAGAAATCTTGTTTATGCCCTTTGTTAACCTGTAATTTTGATGGGTGTAAATATTGCATGAATCCAGAGTACTGCTAATAGGGTTAGGGAAGGTCAGCTGTTTACTAGAATCATTGATTCAGTCAGTAATGAGGCAATGTTTGCTTGGATGACTACAAGCATGTCAATATATGGAACAGAAACTGTAAAAAAAACTGCAGGGCTGCAACTTGTCAATGCAAATAAACATCAACTGTGTAATATCGAAGAAGCACTTGACTATTGATCAAAACTTAACTTAGATTTTATCATTGCTACAATTAGTTTTGCCATTATAACTATTCCATTTGCAAAGCGCTTAACCTTGCCACTGGAATACATTAATGTAATCCAATCCATACATATAAAGTACAAAATAAATAGACATCAGTACAATCTTTAAATATATATATTATCATGGCGTTGACATTTATGTGACGTAAACCAAATGGCAATCCTGAGCAAATACACTTTAATAAATATTAGCAACACAATAAATCATAATAGCAATTGCCAATTCAATATATACTTTTTACCAATATTTGCTATATCAACATAACTAATAAGAAGAATAGAGTAATCAATAAAATTAGACTATTTTCCACACTATTTAATAGAGCAATTAATAAAAACAAATGTGCTGTAAAATTCATGTGCTGCAAAGAAATGTTCACAGTATTAAGCCAGTATCTAGATAAGGAACTCTGCTTAAAGAGCGAGTTTCCATAGGTTGAAGAAGAAACTTTTTAAAAGTCCAGCCACAAAGAGAAGAGAAGTAGACTGTATATGTTACCTGATCTCACAGGAAGCCTCGGTTCTTTCAGTCTCTCCTTATGATTTGTAGCTTGCGGTTCAGAAATTCCAGTTAGAAGAAGGGTGGCCACCCCAGTCAATCAACCTCCAAAACACTGAACCGTTTTCCGAACATGCAGGGTCTGACACCCCCCTCTTTCGTTCATAACAAGTGTGACTTACACTGCAATAAAGCATCCTTAAGTCACACTTGTGGATCACTCGTAAGTGGGTAGTGACACCCACACTGTACACTTTGCATGCTTCCCCCCCACCCGGGAAGCATTGCCCCTTTGTTTGTAAATGCCACCGCATGGAACAAAACTCCGTAGATGATTGTTACCTTAGTAAAACTAACGATACATCTGGAGGGCGCATGCGCGTGCATAAGTGGGCTAGCATTACGAGATGTGGTTCTGGTCCACCGGCACTATAATTAATCACAGTTTAAATAGCGGCATATGTAGCTGGCAAAAAATGGCTTGATAAGCAAAAAAAAGTCCTAAAGAGTAAATTTGTAAAAGAGCACCAAGTGTTTAGTCTGCTTGCTGCAGAATTTTATGAAGCCATATATTAGTTATAACTGATCTAATATAAATGAAGTGGGTTTTTTTTTTGCAAAGGAGTGCCATTTGTTTTAGGTCTCATCAATGCCAACACGGTGATAATTTATATATTTAAAGATAGCACTGAATTTCTCTATCTTAAAACCAGTTTACCTTTATCAACATCTGTCAATAAATGTGATATTATATAAAGAAATAAAAAGTTGCTCGGCTACCAGATCACAATCACAGGTCTCTCCTATATGTGAAACTTGCTGATCTTTTTAATGGCATTACAACCCTTCTCAACACCATAAGCCTCACTATAATAGGGTTATCCTCACAGTACTCAAAGGGAGTCTGATGCAGGGCAGTTTCAGTGCACTGTTCTCCTCTTACCATTAGCTCTGCCTGGCAAGGCTGCCTGCAGCAACTCCTTCTCTCTAGTATGCCATCATTTGTTAGCCCAAGGTACTTTAGAGATTCTGTTTTAACCTTTCACATTAGTCCTCTGCCTATAATTATCAAACACACATACACACTCACAAGCTTTGATGAAAATGTGGAGCACAAAGAAAATCCAATGTGCTTATTATAATGAATACATACCCCACTGTACATAGATATAAAAAGTATACACCGTAGATACCAATACTTTGATAATCTGTGAGAGATCTACTGTCAGCCCAAAAACTAGGTAAAGGTATATAGATCTGTGACATGCAGTTTCTATAGCACAGGTAATTTCAACTCCAGGGGTCAGATTTACTAAGCTGCGGGTTTGGAAAAGTGGAGATGTTGCCTATAGCAACCAATTAGATTCTAGATCTCACTTTCTTTTTACATGACATAGTATGTCAGCTAAAATCTGGTCGGTTGCTATGGGCAACATCTCCACTTTCCCAAACCCGCAGCTTAGTAAATCTGGCCCCAGGTGTTGTGAAAATACCTAGCATGCTCCAGCAGCACAGGGTTGGCTTGGACTTGTAGTTCCACAACACATAGAAAACCCAATGTTTGCCTATGCCTGCATATCTTATTTCTATGGTGCTGCAATAACATAATAATAAGCTGGTCCAATATAAAGAGAATATAGCATTAACAGGTTGTATCTGTACAATTAGGGTCGTTTAGGGACTTGCGAAAGTCATTTGCTAAGTCACCTTGACATGTAACATCGGAACATGCGCGCACCAGAGGTTACACGTCGTAAGTTCTTATGTACAGAACTTTATTAAAAGGGGCTGGCACTTAATATCCACATACCTAAACACAGCCATACAGGCGGGGTTAGGCATGCTAATTGAGTGGCGGGGTGGGGAAAAGCAGGTACGCACAGATCTGCGTTTGTGCAGACACAGATCCATGCGGTTAAGTTAAGGTAGGGTTCTGGACATTTAAGTGTCCAGAACTCTGTAAGGAGGGGAGTGCCTGGGACGTGCGCTCCCCTCCTCCTTGCTTTATTACAGAGCTTTGTGTGGACAGAATTTGCATGGAGATCTGAATCTGGTCCTTGCTCTCCACAGCTAGAAATGTGGTTAAGCACAAGTTCATAAATCAGTTTTTAGTCTTGTTTAATAATACAGGGCTGGATCCAGACTTAAGTAAGTGCTTGAAATTAGTTACACCTGGGCTAAACCATGTTGATTGCAGGGGGATTTAAGTTAATTGTATTCTTTGCATGTAGAGATATATTTTTGAATTGCTTACTGCACACAGATACTGACCAGCTTTACTATTACACTGTTATTTAGACTTGGGATAGGAAACATCACCTCTCAACTCTAATACTGTTTGCAACAGATGAAATATGACTCAGCTGCAATTAACATGTTTTAGCCCAGGAGTAACTAAGATCATGCACTTACTTAAGTCTGGATCCAGCCCACAGTCATCTTCATTTTTCTATATCCATTGTGTGACCACCAGTAAATCCATTATATTTTTTTTTGCGAATTGCTGTCCTAGTGCATCAATATTTACTAAGGAGTACACATTTTTTACTTTATTCCTATTTTCCAATGTAAAAAACAAGCTCCAGGACTATCAGATTTATTCTCAATGGACACATTTTTTGTTCATTCAAGTATTCTGTTAATTTCTAAAAGACATGTACCTATAGTTAGGTTAACATTAGTCATTCTCCTGAGAAATGTTTGATTGCACTTACTTATCTACCTATGGCTAATGCGTCCATTATCTGACCTACAATTCACCTCACCTGTAAGTACTGGTTTGTAAAACACCACACATTATAGCACAGCAAGGTAATTTAAAAGGCAGTGGGAGTCCCCAGCACAATGGCTGTCTTTCAGAAGTAGAGACAGACAAAAGTTCTTTTTTGGCTAACTCTATTTCAAATAGTCAGCCATTTTATTTTATTTATTTATTTTAAGAATGGGGAGTATGCCGATTGGCATACTCATCCACTCATTTTCGAAAGCACCACAGGCAGGCCACAGGAAAGGTTAGTAACTTCTCCAGGGACGGTTAGGGTCAAGCTGTGAGGAAGAGAGGGTTAGGGGTAGGCTAATAAAAGGGAAGGATTAGGGAAAGCGTTGGGGTTAGATTTCATACTTACCATTCAGATCGATTGCTTTGCCTCTTTGAGAACAGGCTGGGAGAGAATGGCCCTATCGAAATAGGGCTGGTCTGGACGGGGACCCACACCCTTTAGAAGGATGACTATACTATACAGATGAACGGCACTCCAAGACTTCATACAGGAAGAAATTTACATCTACAGCGGATTAGTCCAATGTTTTAGTTTTTAATAAACTTTCATACAACGACGATACAAAACCAGTGAAACAAATATATAGCTTACCCCCAGTGCAAAACACATCCCTCCTTCTACATGTCTGGCGTGTCCGGTGCCGGTAGAATGGCATCACCACCCCGGCCAACCGGAAGTGACATCAGACCAGCCCAGATCACCATAGAAACCAAAAAACATCATAACACAGCAACATGAAAACAGCCAGAACTCGGCAAAGTGTGATTATATAGATATTTTTTTTTTTTTTATTAACAGGACCCCTTCAATATGGATGCGGGTCCCCTCTGAGAACAACCCTTTTTCGAAAGTGCCATTTTCTCCCAGCCAATTGCGAACTTGCTGGGAAATTAATTGCGTCTCCTCAATCGATCAACGAAAGAAAGAAGATCCTACAGAGAATGGCAAGTATGAATTTACCCCAACCCTTACATTACATTAACCCAAGCCCCCCTCCAAGACTCCCCTCCCCGCAGACTGATCCCAAGACTCCCCTACTCTCAGCCTAACCCTAGAGACCAGATTTACCAAGCTGCAGGAAAGGAAAAGTGTAGAATGGTTTCTATGGGCAACATCTCCACTTTTCCTTTCCCGCAGTTTAGTAAATCTGGCCCAAAGACTACCTTCCCCGCAGCCTAACCCTAGGACTCCCCTTCCTTACCATAACCCTCCCTTCCCCGCAGCCTAACTCTGAAAACTCCCCTCCCAGCAGCCTAACCCTAAAACTCCCCATAGGGTCATTAGCTTTTGGCGGTCTCTATTTCTAAAATTGCATTTTCTCAGTGGCGACTCCCCTCCCTTAAATTTTTGTGCAGAGCACTCAAAACAAAATGTCAATTGCTGTCAGGCTAGTCATGAAGGTACATTATTAAATTATAAAGTAAACCAAAGCTGTACCTCAAACTTAACAAGCATGTATGTTCCAGTGTTAGCCTCACATTATCTATGATTACAGTCATGTGCTTTTTAAGCTGCTCATTAATATTAGCACTTTAAGCAGCTCTCATAAGGGGCTTCCAAACAAGCTACAATAGGTTGTCCCTGCTGATTAAAGACAAGCCAGCCACATATTAAAATACAATTGCATAAAAACATTGTATTTTATATAAATACAAATAATGGAATGCATTTCTAACTGGCATTCTTATTCCTCTAATAGGCTTACGTGTTTAGAAATGGAGAATCTCTTAATGCTACCTCATAATGTAGGTGTATAAAGTTCACTAAGACAAGATTTGAATAAAATTATGTTGTAATAAATTTCCTTGTTGACTGTTCATTATAATTATGTTTAGAAAGATGATTTATGTTTAAACCAGTAAAACACATTTACCAATGTTTGGTAATGAGGAGACAATTTAGTGTATTTACACCAATTACAATGTATACAATCAAAATACAAATGCGTATTTGTAAAGTGCCAGGTTACCTTAAACTACATGTTGTTAATTGGTAAAATAATAACAATAAACTAAAAAGGCATGATAAATGAATATGCAAGTCAGTTACTGTGCTGATAGGTGAAAAAAAAAGTGCACACCAGAAATAGATTTTACAGCTGCTAATGCAGTTGCCGATTTTTTAACTTGAGTATATTGTTTAATATGCATTGCTATCATTGCTTTACAATCACATCCTCGCTATCTTTTTCTAGAATGTGTTTGGTAAAAAATAGCCATAATCTGATCAATCTGGTCATTAATGGAAACAACTTTATAGGCAACCTTATCCCCTTTAGAAACTACTTTAGATATATTTCCTAGTGTCATAAGAAGACATAAGAAGACAAATAAGAAACAAAACAGAAAAAATCCCTATGCTACAAAATTGAATGGACACAGGATATTGTTATAATTCAGTCACAGATAATAAATAAAAATATAAAAAATATGTCTGAAGGTTAACCTTTTATAGATCTACCAATAATCAAATCTTACAGGTCAATATACAAATAACAGCTTCATTAAAGGCCTGCCTGATTAGTTGCCCAAACTGTATGAAATAAGAATGCATAAGAAATATATAGAAGTGTGATAAAATACAAGATTTTTATTGTTGCAGAAAATGCATTGGTTTATACTTCGCAAGTTTATTATGCAGTTTTAGGATTGTTTTATAAATACATTAAAAAAATGACCTTTCACATCACCACCAAATAATCTGGGGGAAAAACCCCGGGTGATCTGAAAGGTGCAGGGGTCATGGCTCCAAGTCTAATAACCGGGACTCAGACACGGAAAAAAAGAAGGGTTTTTACCCGTGTCTGGTGGTGATGTGAAAGGTGCTGACCCTGGTTTTTCAAACAAGGGACCAGATTCAGAGCTACGCATCCGTGTGAAATTCACACGGATGCAAAGCTATTTAGTGCAACTGCGCATGCGCAAAAGGCGCAAGGAAGTCGGATTGCTGGCGGGGGTTTTGGTATACACCA
>WWET01001262.1:392616-407238 GCA_011038615.1 Limnodynastes dumerilii
ATACACACACAGTTTCTATCTTGCATCTCAGGGCAGCAATGATGGACGATTCACGTTCTCCATTTATTTGAGGAGTTCAGTCCTCAGCTTTCCTCGGAGAGAGAACTATTCTATGTGCCACCTGTTATGGTAACAGCTCCTGTGAACTACACTTTGCCCTGGTTGAGGTGTATGAGGAAGTGGTCTGACAGGTCTAGGGTGCAGTGAGTGTGTGCTGCTAGGAGTGCTTTGCCGTTCTCTCAGAACAAGGCATTGTGGACCACAGACATATAAGGAGCTTCACTGCTCAGACCTTTCTTTCGTCACACATACTCCCATTTAAAATGTACCTCATCCGCCTCGTTCTCTGTTCCATCGCTCACAAACGCCATGTTCCTCCTCTTATGCTTTGTATGGCCAGTGATAGTGGTGCTCCGTAAATGAATGGAGGTGTAGGTGCTCACCCCCGCACACCACTCAGCTGGATTAATAAGGAGCCGCTCCGATCCCTGAGTGCAGTCACAGGCTCGTTTCCTGAGCCTCCTCCTTTCTAGAGTATATCCAACGTGTAGCTCTGCCTCCTGTAGACCCACCTTCTCATTAAATATTGAAATTCACAATACAGCCTTGCTACTCACTGCTACAGAGCTCGACTATATTTCCCTTTCTCATCAGCCTCTCCTCCTGAATAACCTGACGAGTTACTTGTAGCTATAGCTACCTCTAAAGTTCCTAGGGACTGCTCTGCTGTGGCTCTAGCAGTCTGCTAATTGTTTTTATTTATATAGAGGATTATTGGTTGCTATGAAACTATACCTTTCTACATATAATAACAAAAAAGAGAAGGAAAAAATGCTATTTATACCCCTTTTCTCATTACATGCAAATACTCAGTTTTTTCTGTTGGACCTGGGTTGAGGCTCCAACGACCCTGGTAGAGGTGTGATGTGAAAGGTCCTGGGGGCCTCTACCCAGGTCTAGGGAATAAGACCCGGGAGTAAAGAAGGGTTATTCCCGGGTCTGACCCTGGTAATGGGTCAGTGTGAAAGGTGAGACCCAGGTTGCAGAAACATAATTGGAGAGATATGTTTACTATGCTATGGCAATAGTAAAAAAAAAAACCTCCCCGTGAGCCGTGTGCCACCCATTACACTGTCAGGGCAGACCCTGGTCCTGGAATTTCCCAGGTGAATCCTACAGTGTGAAAGGGATCAGCCCATAGTCTGTGGGCCCAATTCAATTTGTGGCGTTATTTTCAAAAATATTGCGACAGAAAAAATACGACACCATCGCCGATTATTTCGCGTAAAAAAAAGCTAATTAAATTGTTTTTTAATCGCTGCGAAAAATGAGTAGCAGCGAAGGAGAAATTTAACGGAATAAAAAAAAAAACCTTTTTGGAACGTCGCAACTCACTTCCTTCTAGCAGGAAATGCCCGGCGCTAATGACAGGTTCACTGTCATTGGTGTATGTCTGAAATATCGTTCTCACAATATTTTAGACACTGGCCAATGACAGTGAACCTGGGTTTTTTTTTTTTTTTTACGAAGGCACCCCCCGGATTATTTTTTTTTTAATGTGATGGGGGTATGTCTTCTGCGCAGCGTCCCTTGGCTGGCAGGGCATCCATGGGCATGCTGATGCTAGTAGTTCTACAAGCATCATCATGCCCTGTCAGGGCACAAGACGGTGTTAAAAATCCGCACCTCTCATAGGTGCAAATTTTTTATTAACGCTATCGTTAAAAAAAGGCGTATTTTTAACGCTGCAAAATAATTGAATAGCAAAAAAAATACCACCCGTTATTTTGCAAACATTAGTGTTAAAAATACGCCAGCGAACGATTTTACCTTATTTGAATCAGGCCCTGTGACTCTGGGATGATCTGCCACCCCAGCATTATCCCAGGTTGTAAGACACAGGATATTACTAGAAATATATCTATATAAAGTAAGAATGCATATGAATCAGTCGGCCCATATGCTTTTATATTTTTTATTTTTTGTGCGGGGAAGGGGGCCCGTAGGGGTTCTGATCTGCTGGTGCAGGGGGAGGGGTTCCCACAGGGGGGGGGGGCATGTACAAATCCTTCACAAGGGCCCCCTCACTTCTAAAAACGCCCTTGACTCTACAATTAATTGTACCATAGTTCACAATACACATACAGATACGATAATCACACTTTGTTTGTATAGGGGATATATCACGTGAGGTATTACCAAATGGGCAGAGTAGGCATAGTGCACAGGGCTCAGTGCCCTGTATCTTTTAGGAGCCTCGCGTCAACAGATCAAGATAATACTGATTTGATCTCGAAAGAAAATTACAATCAAGTTTTCCTAAATTGTATCCAAAAGATAGAAAAAATAATGAACTAAAACAAAAAACTTTACATTAAAGACTCTAGAGAAAATACTGTTTATTCAAATTGTTGGTAAAATTTTAAACATATTAGGAGATAATTTGCATTAGGGGCCCCAACATTTCGACTGCCTAGGGGCCTTCACAGGGTTTAATCTGGCACTGATCACATTAATCATCTATACAAATGCAGTTTTGAGTCATGATGTAGGGTGTGTCCATATGCCTGATCAGTGTGTGTATCTATTTATACAGATATATATCCATCTATACAGCAGGGCCCTAGGCAATAAATCAAACATTGATTTATTATTATTATTATTATTATTGGGCCGTATGCAGACTACCGGACATACAACATATATGTCCGGTGTTTAGCATTTTTTCCTACTGCGCATGCGTAGTACATTTTTTATGTTATTTACGTATCTTTTCCTTACGTAGATTGCATAAATGCGGTCTGAAAGACAGCTGACATACTTTAAAGCTGTCAGAGCAGCATAGTACATGATACATAGATATACAGCAGCGGCTATTGCATGCAGTAATACAGATAAGAATCAGCCGAAGCTGTGCTTCACACAGCGCGTTTTCAGCTGATCCCTGTCTGTATTACTCCTGCAATAGCCGCTGCTGTATATTTATGTACTATGCTGCTCTGACAGCTGTAAAGTATATCTGCAAAACTGTCAGAGCAGCTTTGTACATAGATATAAAGCAGCAGCAGCTCTGAACAATAGGGACCATTCAACTTGCTGATTGGCTCCCTTAAAATATTGGGAGCTTTCTCCCGATTTAAATCAAACATTTTGAAAGATCAAATAATTGCACCAGAGCGTTTCTGGTGCGTTTATTTGACGTTTCAAAAATGTATCTGTACCATACACTAGAGCGATTATTTGCCCAATCAACCAATAATTGGGAGATCAGGCCGATAATCGTCTAGTGTATGGCCAGCTTAAGTTTTCAAAGCTGTTACTTGCTGTCAGGGTAACTCTGACAGCATTTAACCTTGTTCTATTACATGATGGTCTTTAGGTCCTAGCATCCCTGACTCCACTGCTGCTGGGAGTGTATTTGTTGGCAGGCTCTGATTGGCGGCAGGGACTTTAAATAGCTTCTCCTGTGTGTCTCTCTGTCAGATAGCATCTGGTTTCCTGTGTCTAGCCTGCTGGTTTGAATTGTGTGCCTCATGCTTCTGTTTGGCGTCTGCTGTCCTCCATTCTTACCCTTACCTCTCTCCCGGTCCTCATGGTGTCCTATTTGTCCGTCCGTGTGTTTGCACACGATGGCGGCATCTCACTCTGTATCTCTAGCTCCATTCTGTGTTTACCATCTGCCAGAGTGTGCATGCTGTGTTTTGAGCTTTCTCCAGCAGCTCTCTGTATCTCCAGCTCCATTCTGTGTTTGTCATCTGCCAGAGTGTGTGTGCTGTGTTTTGAGCTTACTCCAGCTGCTCCCTGTATCTGCAGCTCCATTCTCTGTTTACCATCTGCCAGAGTGTGTGTGCTGTGTTTAGAGCTTACTCCATTGTCTCTGTATCTCCAGCTCCATTCTGATTTTACCATCTGTCAGAGTGTGTGTGCTGTGTATCAAGTGTACTCCAGTAGTTCTCCGTACCTCCAGCTACTTCCTCAACTCTCCACCTGCCAATAGGTGTATGTTGCATGCTTTTTCCTCTTACCTATTTCGGGGGTCTGGCTAGTTCAGGGCTTAACATTAGGATAAACCAGTCCTTCCTGTGTGGCTATTTAGCCTTTCTCTCAGTATCTATTGCTTACCTCTGGTCCCTGCCCTGTCAGTACACTTGTTATATGATTGCCTTACTCAGAACATACCAATAGGGAGGCCTTTCACAGTTCCTACTACTTACCTCTGGTTCCTACTATATTGGTACATGTGTTGTACGCCTGGGTTCCTGCTCCTGTTAACGGCCTGCCAGGTATCTCCAGGGACCGTCACCGGGGGCCACGACCTGCTGGGTGTCTGGTAGCCCAGACTATCCTCACCATCAGAGGCTCTAGTGAAGACAAGGCCCCAGTTAGACTCCGTGCCCCGGTGTGGTACCTGGGTACCCTGTAACAAAAGCCTGTTATAAGAGATAGGGATTAGTAGGTTGGAGACACAAAAGGGGGAAATATATGAAGGCTGGAGACACAAGTGGGGAAAATGAATGACTGGAGATACAAGGGGTAAATATTGGAAAGTTGAAGACATTTTCTTTCCTTTGTTTCTGTTGCTAAAATAATGAGGTTTTGGAGCAAGGTTGCCCAATTTATAAATGATGTTTGTGGAATTAAGATCCAGAGAGATCCTGTAGCTATGCTGATTGTAAATTTTAAGAACTGGGACCTAGGGGAGGAGAAGAATGCCCTGATTTCTTTAATTACAATAGCGAAAAAAGTTATCCTTAATTGCTGAATTAAGCCTGTTCCCCCGTTCCTTGAAATGGTCAAACATATTATGTTAGAATCTTTATATTTTGATAGAAGGGCTACTTTGCATGACATTGAGAAGGGAGTGGAGAAAGTCTATAAAAAATGGGACAAATATATACATTACCTTGATGCTGAAACACAGTTACATATTTCTAAAATCTTTGAATCTACTACTTGGTTTCTGCAAATACAGCTGGAAACACCGCCCTCTGACACGTAAATCACTCTGTATTTCGTAAGGAGTTATTATTATAAGATTGTTATAAGTTCAGATACACCTAAGGATTTGTGTGACGTTATCAACCTTTTGTGAGACAATTTATATTTCTTTATGTGGATTCTCTGAGGAATATTAACGTGTTCTCTTAACATGCAGAACCTTACTCATACATTATATTAGTTTATGTATGTTTTCCTTTTCTCTTCCTTTGTTTTTATTTATTTTGTGTCCTTTGATATCTTGGCTGTGTGCTTAGGGTCGTTGTCCTGTTGAAAAATTAACCATCACCCCAGTCTGAGGTCAAGAGCACTCTGGAGCAGGTTTACATCCAGGATGTCTCTGTACATTGCTGCTTTCATCTTTACCTCTATCCTTACTAGTGTCCCAGTTCCTGCCGCTGAAAAACATCCCCACAGCATGTTGCTGCCACCACCATGCTTCACTGTAGGGCTGGTGATGAGCGGTGCCTGGTTTCTTCCAAACACAACGCCTGGCATTTCACACCAAATAGTTCAATCTTTGTCTCATCAGACCAGAGAATTTGCTCTTATTATCTGAGAATCCCTCAGGTGCATTTTGGCAAACTCCAGGTGGGCTGCCATGTGCTTTTTACTAAGGAGTGGCTTCCTACTACTCTACCATACAGGCCTGATTGGTGGATTGCTGCAGAGATGGTTGTCCTTCTGGAAGGTTCTCCTCTCTCCACAGAGGAATGCTGTAGCTCTGACAGAGTGACCATCGGGTTTTTGGTCACCTCCCTGACTAGGGCCCTTCTCCCCTGATCGCTCAGTTTAGACAGCTGGCCAGCTCTAGGAAGAGTCCTGGTGGTTCTGAACTTCTTCCATTTACGGATGATGGAGACCACAGTGCTATTTGGGACCTTCAAAGCAGCAGATATTTTTCTGTACCATTCCCCAGACTTGTGCCTCGAGACAATCCTGTCTCGGATGTCTACAGACAATTTCTATGACTTCATACTTGGTTTGTGCTCTGACATGCACTGTCATGTGTGGGACCTTATATAGACAGGTGTGTGTCTTTCCAAATCATGTCCAATCAACAGAATTTACCACAGGTGGCCTCCATTTAAGCTGTAGGAACATCTCAGGGATGATCCTTGAAAACAGGATGCACCTGAGCTCAATTTTGAGCTTCATGGTAAAGGCTGTGAATACTTATGTACATGTGATTTCTTAGTTTTTGAATTTTAATAAATTAGCAAAATTGTCCCAAAAACTTTTTTAACGTTGTCATTATGGGGTATTGTGTGTAGAATTTTGAGGGAAAAAATTATTTTATTCAATTTTGGAATGCGGCTGTAACATAACAAAATGTGGAAAAAGTGAAGCGCTGTGAATACTTTCTGGATGCACTGTATATATATATATATATATATATATGCAACGAAATGGTCCACACACAGCAATAAACACACGTGAAACTTGCTTAGTTCCAACGTTTCAGATCCTCTTTACTGATCTTTCGTCAGGGAACAATACAGAGCAAGTGAAGATACACCAAATATATACAACTTACCCCATCAACCCAGGAACCTCCCCCATGTGTTCTGCATATGGCTCGGTCGGTGGTCCTGTTGCACGAGACAGACGCTAGCAGACGCAGGCACTGTGACGTCACCGTTCCCCGCCGCGTTGCCAAGCAGCTGTGAAACAAAACATATTGTGATAAAAAAACACACGTGCGCGTACAGTGCAAAAGTTAAAAATATAAAATATATACCCCCAGCATACAGACTCCACATAATATAAACTGGAGACAAAAATTAAAGAAATAGATGCATAAATACACAGCGGCACAAGACTAATCAATGAAGAATTATATCGCATGAACAAAAACAATACCCGTAACGGGCACTCATGGTAATTGTTGCTGGCATTGACAAAGGCTGTATGACGGGACATATCCCGAGGGCTAAGACTCAGCTAGTAGGGGATGATAGACACCAATGATGATGTCAAAAAGGATACTAACGTAAACAAAGGTGGATAATTGGGTAGCCACTATCCTGGGTCCCACCAATCCGAATCTATGGCCAGAAAAAAGGGGTCATAAACCCTTACATATAATACAATAATGGAAAAACAACAAAACCAACATAGGTAACTGGCTCAAATATACGAATATATAGTGACCAAGTCCTGCAGAATAAAGCAAACACACATATGCACCACAACTGGTGCAACTAAATAGGGCCAAAATCCTATCAAATAAGGATGGAACATATAAGCAATATTTCATTGTAGGATATTATATGGGACAAGATGTATAACAAATGTAACGAATACACTAGAAAGGGTCATGCAAATCCAGACTGAACACACAGAATTACATGACAAATAGCAATCATGATAGGGAGCCCATCTGTCGGCAACAAAAGCAACTAGAAAAAAGAGTTCAAGTTGAACATCTCGTTAAGGCCACCGGGCGCCACTGTGTTCAGCCTGTGGATCCATTCAGCTTCCCGGCGCAGAAGAAGTAGTTCACGTTTACCCTCTCTTCGCAATGGGGGAATGTGGTCAATAATAATATATCTTATCGTAGCTAGTCCATGCTTTTGTTGAGCGAAGTGACGTGCTACCGGTTGATCCGAATCCTTGCCGGCCAGGGCAGCCCGTATGGCCGATCTGTGAAGGGCGATGCGCTCCTTAAATTGTCGGATGGTTTTACCGATATAGTATAGGCCACAGGGGCAAATGATGGCATAAATCACAAATGTGGTAGAACAAGTGACATAATGTCTAATGACAAATTTTCGATTAGAATGAGGATGTGTGAAAGTTTTGCCTGATATCATACTTCTGCAAGTAAGGCAACTCACACAAGGGAAACATCCATTTTTATTGTATAGCTTGGGATATTCAGTCACATCGTTACGAACCAATAGGTCCCGAAGGTTTTTGCCCCTGCGGTAGCTAGGCATCAGGTCAAGGGACATCAAAGGTCTGTACCCACGGTATTGCAGATGTTGCAGTTTTAGGTCTATTAAGAAATGCCTGAGAGCTAGGTATCTTCCTGACCTTTTCTTTATGTTTAAGGAGCAGATCATGATCATAGCCCCTGGCTCTGAATTGATTAATTACAGCATCCATTTCTGTTTCCCAGATGTCAGGTTCACTGTTGATCCTGTGGACCCGAAGCATTTGTGATAGGGGTAATCCCTTCTTCAGTGAAAAATAATTGTGAGTCAATAGTACAATCCAACGTGTTTCACCCATCCAATGAGTGTCTCATTGTGTCCCTGAGGAAGTCCGTATGGGTAGATTGATACCCTAGGATGAAACGCGTTGGTCTGTACTATTGACTCACAATTATTTTGAACTCTATTCACAAACTCTGAATCACCCTTGCCACGATCGAGGAGAGGAATACCGCGACCCCGCCGCCCGGAGTGAACAACCCCAGGAGACGAGTGCGAGCCCGACCTCACCTGCCGCGCTGGTATCTATACCACCATCCCGCCGCCCGGAGTGAGTTACCCCAGGAGACGGACGTGGACCGATACACAGCTAAGCAAATATTTGCAAATATTCTCTAAACTGCGTATATTTTACTGCTTTGTGGTACGTAGATTCTAGTGAGATTAAGATAAAGGGTTAAAGAGTTGGTACACTATGAGTCTGGTGAATTCTTGTCTTACATATTTTGGAAGCAAGCCCCTGGTCTAAAGATTGTTATTGAGTGCTAACAACCAAGAAAATTTCTGGTACGCATATAATCTAGACCTAAGAATAATCAATACTGGTGTTAAACATACTACACTATTATTATTTTTCTTGTTCTTTCGTTTTGTTCGTTTTTCTCTTTTTTTCCCCATGTGTTTGTTTGTCTTTGTCTGGTAATTTATTGTTTCACTGACATTGCACTGAGCGCCCCCTACTCCAAATTTCCTAGTAAAAATAAACTACACCGTTTGAACCTACTGCAGTGGTAGGCTCACTATTTTTGGGCCTGGGGAGCAGCACATATTATCGTTTATGGGAAGTGCAATATTGAATAAATAATCTATATATATATATATATATATATATATATAAAACAAAGAGAGGGGGCGCAGCATAGTGCATTCAAAAAACTTTTTATTCTTTGTGTAAGGTAGGAGGGTCATAAACTCGTACCATAACACCACTTGGTTAAAAAGCATATAACAAGTTCAGCACAATATTCAGCAACAATCTCCATGGTGTCCGTGTACAATACCAGCGTCCTGGAGAAGTAACAGGGATCGGAGCCACGGACATCAGACCGCGCTCACACCGGGGTATAGGTGCATGTGATGGTTTTCAGCAAGCTCCACCCTACGCGTTTCGTCATCAAAGGAGGTGACTTCGTCAGGGGATAAAGGAGATTGATAAATTAGTTCTTTTATAGTGCGGGGAGGTGTGTCTCTTATCCGTGACTCCAGATACCTGCACCAATTCACTGCGCTTACCAGGCTACCATAAGCTCTGACATTAAAGCATAAAAAGAAACATCTAAATAAGATTAAAATTGTTAGATGATTGAAGGAGTTAGATAACTCACATACATCACTTCAATCTAACTAAATCGAAAGAAGTTAATAGTACCATATTTGATACAATGTTCTAATACACAAAGGATTTATTACAAACAATACATAACAAAATAAATATAAAAAAAAAACTAATACAATATCTATATAATATATATGAACCAATATTGTCCGCTTCACATTTTCAGATATTATTTAATATAAAAAGAAGACCATAGCCTTCTAAATGGATAATGGCTCCCAAGTATATATTCCTGTATAAATTAAGAACTTTAATATAAAAAAACCATCCCAAAAAAGGTTTCTAACAGGATATTTATAATGAATATACATTCAAAAATAGGCAATAATCTTATATATCCACACAACAACAAAACAATTATATATTTTCACAGGAATGGAGTTAGTTCATATCCTTCGTTGAGACCCAGGGGCGACAGGGTGTTCAAGGTCAAGATCCAATAGGTCTCTCGTTGAGATAATTTTAACTCCCTGTCGCCACCTCTGTCATCAACGGGGATCCATTCGATAGCTTTCACTTTTATATTGTCAGTTTGTGAATTATGAAACTCTAAAAAGTGTTTTGGCAGACTATGATTAGGCATTTTATTTTTGATGTTGCGCAAATGTTCTAAGATGCGAATCTTGAACATGCGCTTAGTTTTGCCAATATATATTAGCCCGCAACTACATTCCAACATATATATGACATGTGTCGTCTGACAATTAATAAAATGCTTTATTTTGTATTCTTGTGTGGCATTCGAATTACTAAAAGTTCTCTTATTATGATGACAGTGCTGACAGATTTTACATCTACTGCAGGGATAAAATCCTGCAGGTCTTGTAATCTTTAAATTTACACCAAACATAGACGGTTTAAGATAACTAGGGGAAATTAATGATTTTAAATTAGGGGCCTTTCTGAACTTAATGTTCGGTTTAGTTGGTAAGTGTTTACCTAACACTGGGTCTAGCTGTAATATAGACCAATGTTTATCTAAGGCTTTCCTTATAGACCCACTTTCAGATGAGTAATTAGTGATAAAAGGGCAGATTTCCAAATTCTCTGTTGTCACTTTGGCCTTATATTCGAGTAGGCTATTTCTATCTCTTTCTTTAGCACGTTCCAAACTGGAGTCTATCAAATCAAGAGGATACCCTCGTTCCAAGAATTTATCTTTATAGAGAACAGCTTGATTCTCGAAATCTTGTTTCCCTGAGCAGTTTCGCCTAAGGCGAATAAACTGCGAGAGCGGAATATTATTTTTCCACCTATTAAGGTGGCAGCTGTTATATTGAAGATAACTGTTAGCATCAGTATCTTTACTATATGTCATTGTACTAACAGTCGATTCAGGATTAATAGGGGCTCTAAGTTGTAAATCTAGAAAATCCAATGTATTCCCACCAAATTTGGCCGTAAAAGTAAGACCAAAATCATTGTTATTTAGGTCTCGGACAAATTGGTTAAAGTCGAATTCAGACCCGCTCCAAACTAGTAGCAGGTCATCTATATATCAACCATATAGCCTGATGGGGGACCGCGATGTGAGTGGGTAAATAAACTTCCGCTCCCAGCTTCCCATATAGAGATTCGCAAAACTGGGAGCGAAAATCGTACCCATCGCGGTCCCCATCACCTGTAAATAGTAGGAACCGTTAAAAAGAAAGTAATTCCTTTCTAAAACAAATCTAGCGCATTGGACAATAAAATTTCTCCTATGTATAGGCACCTTAGGATCCTGTTTTAGGACTTCTTCTAATACCTCTAACCCCCGAGAATGGGGTATCGAGGTATAGAGAGTCTGCACATCTATAGAACAGAATTTAAAAGACTCATCCCATTGTAATTCATGTAACATTTTTAATACTTGGGTTGAATCCTTAAGGTAGGAAGTCAATTGAGGTACATATTGCTTAATATTAATATCCACATATTCAGATAGGTGTGAAGTGATAGACCCAATCCCCGAGACGATAAGACGTCCTGGGGGATTGAGTCTAACCTTATGTACCTTCGGTAGATGGTAATAAGTGGCGATTTGTGGATTTTTATTATACAAATAGGTGAATTCCTGTTGTGAAATACAACCCCTTTTCTCTCCATCTACCAGTAGTTTTTCCAATTCATCAACATATTGGGAGGTTGGGTCTTTATCCAACTTTTTATAAAAGACGTCATTGTTTAATTGACGATATGCTTCTGCCTCATAAGTTGTTCTGTTCATAAGTACAATACCCCCCCTTTATCTGCCTGCTTGACAATAAGGTTGGGGTTTTCAATTATTTTCTTTAAGGATTGTTTTTCTTAAGTATTTAAATTAGATTTTACTTCTGAAGTCTTAAAATTCAGTTGATTAAATTCCAGTTTTACCATTTCAGCAAACATATCTAGATAACTACCCTTGGATTCCAAGGGATAGTATTTGGAATTAACCTTTAACCCGGATACATTCTGGATATCTAATTCTTGGTCTAACAGAATAACTTTCTCTTTCATAGGATTTTGAAAAAAATGCCTTTTAAGCGTTAAAGTCCTGATGTATTTTGCCAGATCAATAGATAACTTAAAATGATTAGGGGGACAACTTGGTGCAAAAGATAAGCCTCTTTGCAATAAACGATAATCATTGGCGGTTAGGGTAACATCAGATAAATTAAAAATGCCTTTACTCAAATCAATACTCTCTTTTTTGCAAGGTTTTCTTGCTCTATGCCCTCTTCTATGTCGAAGATTCTTTTTATGGATTTCCCTCGGGTCTCTGATAGAGGAGGAGGATCCTTGTTTTTTTGGGGAAACCCCTAAAAAAATTTTTGAGAGCATGGTTGTACACTAGAAGTTTTGGAACCAATCTGAGCAGTGCTTGTTGATGGTTCCTCATTAACAATCTCTATAATTTGGTTCGTTAAAGGTTCAAACCTATTTTTAAGGTCAACACCCAATTGTGGGAAATTAATAGTCTCATCCATCGGCTTTATATTTGCCCTATTTTTCAGTGGGATTTTAGTCCACCTTTTATCAATGTTAGTGAAATTCTTATTTTTATTTTTATTTTTATTTGTAGTCATAGTATTGTTGTTAGGTCGTTTAGGTATAGCGCCCAAAGATGTATTAGGCGTTGATCGCTCTTGAATAATTCCAACTTTAATATTTTTATTCCTATTTTTTGAATTTTTTATATAATCCTTTTTCTTATTGTTCGTATTTTTAGTTCAATCTCTGACTTTATTTGTCAGATAATCCTGTTTATCCCTATGGAATTTTTCAGACTTAGTTAAGACAATTTTATCTTCAATTTTCGCGACTTTCTGTTCAACTGTCTGTTTTAATTCCAAAAACTTGGGATTCTCAAGGTGTGTTTCTAATTTTTTACCTAGCGTTACCAGCTCGGTTTCTATACATTCAAGTTGTTTAATTTTAGTATGTATCAATAATCTTAATAATTCAAAAGAACATGTATCTAAAATGTTGTACCATATATCAAGAAATTTAGGATCAGTCACATTGCATGCAGGAGATTTCTTCAATCTTAATCCCCTAGGGATCCGACTGCAAGCAATATAACTTTCAAAAGTTTGGATTTCCCAATACAATTTTGATTCTTGTATAAGTAACTTCTCAAGTAATTTTAAATCAACCTGATAATCATCAAGACATGCAGTTGGTAATACAGCTGTAAGTGTGCAATTATCTCTAAACAATTCCTTAGAGCATGCTGATCTGGTGTCAGCCAAATTAGCATTCCGGAACAACATGGTATACAAATAATTTTAACCGCAACAAGCGATCAAGGGCTGCAACCTTTAAAAACAGATCAACAAATACAAAAAAGTAGGGTGCGCTCACAAGTCCTTAGTATACAGTGTCCGGATACAGGGATATTCGTCCCGTTTAGTATGGAAAGTAGCACTAGATTCTTATATCAGAACCGCGTCATCCCCTTGGTAGGCGAGGGTCTGTAATCCTCGCAGCTGTGTCTAGAAATATAACAAAGAGAGGGGGCGCAACATAGTGCAATCAAAAAACTTTTTATTCTTTGTGTAAGGTAGGAGGGTCATAAACTCGTACCATAACACCACTTGGTTAAAAAGCATATAACAAGTTCAGCACAATATTCAGCAACAATCTCCACGGTATCCGTGTACAATACCAGCGTCCTGGAGTAGTAACAGGGATCGGAGCCACGGACATCAGACCGCGCTCACACCGGGGTATAGGTGCATGTGATGGTATTTAGCAAGCTCCACCCTACGCGTTTCGTCATCAAAGGAGGTGACTTCGTCAGGGGATAAAGGAGATTAATAGATTGGTTCTTTTATAGTGCGGGGAGGTGTGTCTCTTATCCGTGACTCCAGATACCTGCACCAATTCACTGCGCTTACCAGGCTACCATAAGCTCTGACATTAAAGCATAAAAAGAAACATCTAAATAAGATTAAAATTGTTAGTTGATTGAAGGAGTTAGATAACTCACATACATCACTTCAATCTAACTAAATCAGAAGAAGTTAATGGTACCATATTTGATACAATGTTCTAATAGACAAAAGATTTACTACAAACAATACAAAACAGAATAAATATAAAAAAGGTAAAATATCTATATAATATATATGATCAATATTGTCCACTTCACAATTTGAACAATACCCTCAAATGTTCTTTAATAAAAAGAAGACCTTAGCCTTCTGAATGGGTAATGGCTCCCAAAAATATATTCCTGTAAAAATTAAGAACTTTAATATAAAAAACTATCCCAACAAAGGTTTCTAACAGGATATTTATAGTAGATGTACATTCAAAAAATAGGCAATAATAAACTAATTATAGCCTTATATAACCACACGACAAAACAATTATATATTATCACAAAAATGGGGTTAATTCATATCCTTCGTTGAGACCCAGGGGGGACAGGGTGTTTAAATCCGATCCCTGTTACTACTCCAGGACGCTGGTATTGTACACGGACACCGTGGAGATTGTTGCTGAATATTGTGCTGAACTTGTTATATGCTTTTTAACCAAGTGGTGTTATGGTACGAGTTTATGACCCTCCTACCTTACACAAAGAATAAAAAGTTTTTT
>WWET01001263.1:6128-21961 GCA_011038615.1 Limnodynastes dumerilii
GCAGCCGGCGGGCGGAAGACGCCGTAGAAGCCCCGCGGCTGCTGGAGAGCAGCCGGCGGGCGGAAAACGCCGGAGAAGCCCCGCGGCTGCTGGAGAGCAGCCGGCGGGCGGAAAACGGCGACGCAGAAGCCCTGCGGTTGCTGGAGGGCTGCCGGCGAGCGAAAGATCAAGACTCCCAGAGGCCGCCTGTTGCCCGGTGGCCCGCAAAAGAGCTGGGAAGCCCCTGGGTGACAGGTAGAGGTAGGAAGCTGCCCCCAACGCCGGCAGGTAGGGGTCTGGTGTCCCTAAGACACCCACCCTTCCCCCTGGACAGCGAGCAAAAGGGGTTTGGTGTCCCTAAGACACCCACCCTTCCCCCTGGACAACAAGCAAAAGGGGCCTGTGTGTTCCCTCAACACCCACCCCCTCCCTTAGACAACGAGCTCAGAGGTCCCTGTGTTTTCCCCAACGTCTAGCCTGCCTGCCTATTACTCCCCTACGGGAGCCTGTGGATGGAGACTTCCACCCTCACCCTAGACCACCAGGGGTGTCTCTGCTTCTGGGGTAAGTGGCTTACGTCTCTACCCCAGCACCTGTGTTTCTTCCCCCCTGCAGTCGCCCCGTAAGGACCCCAGTGCCTCCCGTGTGTCTTTTACCGCTCTAGTCACCATCTCCAACTATAGGTCAAGCCCCTGTCGCTTGCTGCTTTCCCCCGTGCGTAAGAAGTCTCATCCTTGCCCCCGGTTCCCTGCATAGGTGCTATAGTAAGCCAGGCCTGCTTTGTTCCGTTCTGTTAACTTTGTACTGGTTTTGCCCCGTTGGGCTACGGTTGGTAAATAGGGGTAGTCCCCCGGTAGTGTAGTGGCATTAGGCCTGTAGGTTAGGTAGTGGTAGGCCAGGCTAATCACGTTACCTTGCAGGGAGAAGTGGTGTATAGGAGGTGCAGACTACTGAAGCACGGTGAGTACCTCTCTTACCTGTCTCTTGTATTTGGCCCCCACCGAGGTGGGAAAGGTGTTCCCTCCCACTTTAGCTGAGTGCGGAGTGGACTACGCTCAGTCCCCGCGTTCCCAGGCCAGAGAAACCGAGCCACCCTCCAGCCAGGGGTGTGAAGCCACGCACTTCCCCCCAGTGAGGCGCTCGTACATTCCCCTGTTTCATGTCAGGCTGTCTGTAACAGTTATCTCTCCCCTCAGACGGTCCTGTGGAGAGGAAGGTGTGTATCGAGTGGTTGGCGAGCAAGGAGGAGGAGTATCGTTTGGTGTCAACCGTCCGGAGGTGGTAGGAACACTCAAGGGTTTTATTTGGGGGACGGGACCCGGGCGGTGGGCACTCTTCGTGGCGTTACATTTTTGGCATAGTTGGCAGGATGTCATCAGAAGAGGATGAGATCGATGCTGGATCCGGCGCGGGACCATCCAGCACCGCGAGGGGAGCAGTGCCCGTGCCCCTGGGGGCCATCTTGGCCCATTTGCCCAAATTTGATGGCCGGAATATAGCCTTGACAGACTGGGAGGAGAGGCTGCGTGGGACCATCCGCTTGTACCAAGTGGGCCTGGCGCTGGAGGCGGAAGTGGAGCTACAGGCCCTAGAAGGAGATGCCAGGAGGACGATCCTGTTCAGTGATGCGGCACAGAGGGCTACCCTGAACAGCATTTGTCAGGTTTTACAGGACATTTACGGGGACACTTCATCGTTGGGTACCCTTAAACAGCGGTTCTTCGCCCGGAGCCAACGGGAAGGGGAGTCGATCCCCCAGTACGCCAACGCCCTGCAGGAACTGCTGAGGGAGGTACAGAGTCGCAACCAGTGTGCCTTAGGTGACCCAGACCTCACCCTTCGAGACCAGTTCGTGATGGGGCTATATAGCATCCTGCTACGACAGGTGCCGAAAGACCGGACTGCTGCGGACAGCACCCTGACCTTCCATAAGGTGTTGACGGACGCCATTGCGAGGGACCGGGATGACAATTTTGGGTCCTACGCAGTCGCCCATCAGCAGGCATGGCCGGGAGCGAGTGCAGGTTGTGCGGAAGGATCACAGCTGGACAAGTTCGTGAAGGATCTCAAGGGTGTTTTGGCAACCATGAGGGAGGACATGACCCAACTACGCCAAGAGGTCCAACAACTGAAGAAGGAAAAGGCCCCGTCCAAAACAACTCCACGGAGAGAATGGGAGAACCGGGGACA
Source organism: Limnodynastes dumerilii (assembly GCA_011038615.1). Taxonomy (NCBI): domain Eukaryota; kingdom Metazoa; phylum Chordata; class Amphibia; order Anura; family Limnodynastidae; genus Limnodynastes; species Limnodynastes dumerilii. The sequence goes on from WWET01001263.1 coordinate 8,298, forward strand.
GCAGGGGTCATCAGCTAGGAGTGACGGGCCCCGTTGTTGGACTTGCCGAAGGGCGGGACACCTGTCCCGGGACTGCCCAGAGAGGGGCCAGCGGGACGAACATCCTTTAAACTAACCTCCCTCGCAGTCACGGGGCCGACGGCAGGGGAAGGGGAGGGTATACACTGAGAAATTGTCGACTCGGCTGAGTTGGTTGGAGAGTGCCCTGTGGTGAAGGTGGAACTAGTGGGAGTAAAACAGCACTGCCTGATTGACACGGGGTCCCAGGTGACAACGATGTCCGAGGAGTGTTTCCGGAAGAACTATCCCCACCTTCGGACGGCTAAAGCCCAGTCTTGGATCCGACTTACCGCAGCCAACGACCTCCCTATACCAGTTGTAGGAGTGGTGTGGATGGGGTGGAATACTGTGGCCAGACCCTTGGGAAGAAGGGTATCATCATTGTCGCTGGTCCGGGATTGAGGCATGGTCCGGTGATCCTAGGGATGAACGTCCTGAGAAGTCTCGACCAGGAACTATTCCAGCGGAAGGGGCCGAGTTACAGGCTGACGTGGGGCGTGCAAAGACCTATTCAGCAGGCGTTACAAAGAGTGACTAGGATACGAGAAGGGCGGCTGGCAATAGATACCCCTGGCCCACTCGGCCTGATCCGGAACAGTTGGCATTGCCCATTGGAGCTTCCACCGCAACATGAACTGGTGGTACAACTGGAGGTAGGCACCCATCGGAAACTTGAAGGTCTGGAGGTGCTGGTGGAGCCAGTGAAGAAGGCCCCTGCGGGAGCAGAATACTTGGTGGCTCGGACCCTTGGTGTGGTGAGGAAGGGATGGCTGCCGGTGATGTTATGCAATTTGAGCCACAACAGCCAGCGGATCCCAGCGGGGCAGATATTGGCCCAGGTGGTGGCCATTCAAGAGGACAGTACCAGGGGTAGTGAAGACCTAGCCCTTCGCCCCAACCAGAAGTCCCCCTGGGTGATGTCGGTGGAACAGGCAGATCCAGACCCTCCTACCCCCGCCTGGAATTGAAAAGTCATCCGGGAGCAGATGGATGTGGCTATGGAGGAGTTGGATCAGGACGGGATAGGGCGACTGGAAGAGATGCTGTGAAACAGACAACGGGTGTTTTCGCGCCATGAAGAGGACTTCGGGCTCACTCGGGAGATATTGCACAAAATACCGACGGGAGAAACCCGCCCCATTCGTGAAAGATACAGGCAAATACCACCAAAACTATACCAGGAAGTGAAAACTATGCTGAGGCAGATGCTGGATAACCAAGTCATCCGGGAGAGCAAAAGCCCATGGGCGGCGCCGATTGAGTTGGTAAGGAAAAAGGACGGGGCCATCCGCTTCTGCGTTGATTATCGGCGGCTGAACAGCTGCACAGTGCGGGACGCGTATCCTCTACCACGGATCGAAGAATCCCTAGCGGCCCTTGGGCAGGCAAGGTATTTTTCTACTCTGGATCTGGCCAGTGGATACTGGCAGGTGGCGGTCGTGGAGGAGGATCGGGAAAAGACGGCTTTTGTCACCCCCATAGGGGTTTTTGAATTCTGCTGCATGCCCTTCGGACTCTCCAATGCCCCGGCTACTTTCCAACGGCTGATGGAAAGGTGCTTGGGGGATTTGAATTTCAAGGCTCTTCTGATATACCAAGACGATATCATAGTCTTCGCCCCAACGTTGGAGGAGCATCTGCGTCGGCTGGACCTGGTTTTGCAGCATCAGGAGCGGTTTGGTTTAAAGTTGAAGCCCAGGAAGTGCCATTTGCTAAAGCCAAGCTTGGAATACTTAGGCCATGTGGTATCCCGAGAGGGGGTCCGGCCCACCCCTGAGAAGGTGGCTGTGATACGGGATTGGAAAACGCCTGGCACCGTCACAGAGGTACGAGGGTTCATAGGTCTGGCAAGTTACTACAGGAGATTTGTGCAGGACTTCTTGAGAGTGGCTTGCCCTCTGACTGACCTACTCCGAGGACTGCCTACTGAGGTCAAGCTACAGACGGTGACGTGGGGAAGCTCCCAGGAGGACGCGTTCAACGGACTAAAAGAGGCTCTCATGCGAGCTCCGGTGTTGGCCTATGCAGACTTTGGGAAGCGTTCCTGGTGTACACCAATGGAAGTCAACATGGGTTGGGAGCGGTACTCACCCAGGAACAGGAGAGGGTGATAGCCTTCGCCAGTCGAAGTCTGCGGGAGACTGAAAGGAATCCTGACAACTACAGCGCCTTCAAGCTGGAGTTGCTGGCAGTGACATGGGCAGTCACAGAGAAATTTGCCGAGTACCTCACCGCGGCCGAAGTAGTGGTGGTGACCGACCACAACCCGTTGGCTCACCTGGACACGGTAAAGCTCGGGGCACTGGAACAGAGTTGGGTAGCGAGGCTGTCGAAGTTCAATGTCCAGATCCGCTACCGCCCAGGGAAGTTCAATCAGAACGCGGATGCTCTCTCCAGGTTTCCGGCTCAAGCCCCCAAGGGCCCAGGAGATGAAGAACGAGAAGCAGAGGAGATGCCTGACCTTACTCGAGTAGTACCCCGAGGCAGGTTCAGGTGGACGCAATCCGGCTGCAGAGGTCAGAATCAGAATGGTCGGCAGAACAGGACAAAGATACTAGCCTACAGAAGATTCAAGCGTGGAAAAGAACTCAATATTGGCCGACAGCCCGGGAAAGAGCCCAACTCTCCTCTACGGGAAGAAAACTACTGCACCAGTGGGATCGACTCACCCTCCGGAACGATGTGCTGTGCCGAACAGCGTACTTACCCCAGGAGTTGAGGGTGGTTCACCAGTTGGTCGTCCTGGAGCTGCTGGCGGAAGTCTTAGTGAAAGAAGCACCCATCTGGGTGTGACGAAGACTTATCTGTGGCTACAGAGGCAGTACTTCATGCCCGGATTGCTGCGTGTGGTAGAACGGGTGTGCCTGGTATGCCCCCGCTGTGGAGTGACGAAGGCACCGGAACAACAGGCTGCCCCACAGGTGATCCACACCAGTCGCCCTCTGGAACTTCTGATGGTGGACTACGTCTTGGTCGGAGAATCCTCAGTGGTCACCGGTACACTCTGGTGATGACTGACCATTTCACCAAGTTCGCGGTCTTGGTCCCGACTCGGGACCAAACTGCGAAGAACGCAGTCAGAGCCATAGTGGAGCATTTCATTCAACCCTATGGGTGCCCGGAGCGTATCCATTCGGACCAAGGTGCCTGCTTCCAGGGGCAAATGATGTCGGGACTTTGCCAACTATATGGTATGGACAAATCACAAACGACGCCGTACCACCTGCAAGGGAATGGAGCATGTGAACGCTTCAACTGTACCCTGTTGCAGATGTTGAGGACTCTGGAGGACGAGAAGAAGAATCGGTGGCCGGAACACGTCCAGGAGCTAGTGTGGGCCTACAATCAACGGGTGCACCAGACTACGGGCTTCGCTCCCTATTTCCTCCTGTCCTGTTCGGTCGGCCGGGGAGGGAGTTGCCAGACTTGACGATATGCTCTTCCACAGAGAGGGCCCAGGGAGCGGAAGCTGAATGGATAGAGGAACACCGACGGAGGCTAAAGGTGGCGTGGGACCTGACGGGCCAAAGGATTGGAGCCAGAGGGGGCCGTCGGGGGGGAGGACCCGCCCCCGCTCCGCTTGAAACCGGACAGCGTGTTTTGGTGCGGGTAAAGGCCAGAGGGAATAAGTTGAGTGAGCGCTGGGAGACAAAGCCGTACGTGGTCCGACATCGTGTCTCTCCCGACAATCCGGTCTACGAGGTAGCACCAGCGGATGGGGCTGGGAGGACCCACGTCCTGCACCGAAATATGCTTCGTCCTTGCATGTTCCCGGACCCACCCAGTGGATTATCGGAGGAAGCTGGAAGGAATACCACCATACCGGACGATGAACAGTGGACGATTCCGCCTCCTGAAGATCCCGAGGCGCCCTCCACATCGCGGATGCCCCATGGGCCAGTCCAAGATTGGGTACTCACGTCTCCATTGGTTTCAGGGCCATCGCCTGGGACGGACGTGGCTCTTGGGACTGAACCGTTGCAGACCAAAGAGGTCAGGAGGTCCTCAAGACCCAACATAGGGAAACCCGGACCGCGCTATCGGGATCCAGCGTTCGTATGGTCACAGGCACTCTTTGTGGGGACCACAAAGGACAAAAAGGGGAGACATGTGGAGCGGCGCTTACCTGCTCCTGAGTCCGGGCCTCCCTCAACACCCACCCCTTCCCTTAGACAACGAGCTCAGAGGTCCCTGTGTTTTCCCCAATGTCTAGCCTGCCTGCCTATTACTCCCCTACGGGAGCCTGTGGGTGGAGACTTTCACCCTCACCCTAGACCACCAGGGGTGTCTCTGCTTCTGGGGTAAGTGGCTTACATCTCTACCCCAGCACCTGTGTTTCTTCCCCCCTGCAGTCGCCCCGTAAGGACCCCAGTGCCTCCCGTGTGTCTTTTACCGCTCTAGTCACCATCTCCAACTATAGGTCAAGCCCCTGTCGCTTGCTGCTTTCCCCCGTGCGTAAGAAGTCTCATCCTTGCCCCCGGTTCCCTGCATAGGTGCTATAGTAAGCCAGGCCTGCTTTGTTCCGTTCTGTTAACGTTATACTGGTTTCGCCCCGATAGTGTAGTGGCATTAGGCCTGTAGGTTAGGTAGTGGTAGGCCAGGCTAATCACGTTACCTTGCAGGGAGAAGTGGTGTATAGGAGGTGCAGACTACTGAAGCACGGTGAGTACCTCTCTTACCTGTCTCTTGTATTTGGCCCCCACCGAGGTGGGAAAGGTGTTCCCTCCCACTTTAGCTGAGTGCGGAGTGGACTACGCTCAGTCCCCGCGTTCCCAGGCCAGAGAAACCGAGCCACCCTCCAGCCAGGGGTGTGAAGCCACGCACTTCCCCCCAGTGAGGCGCTCGTACATTCCCCTGTTTCATGTCAGGCTGTCTGTAACAGTTATCTCTCCCCTCAGACGGTCCTGTGGAGAGGAAGGTGTGTATCGAGTGGTTGGCGAGCAAGGAGGAGGAGTATCGTTTGGTGTCAGCCGTCCGGAGGTGGTAGGAACACTCAAGGGTTTTATTTGGGGGACGGGACCCGGGCGGTGGGCACTCTTCGCGGGGTTACACAACCGCACCAGCATATGGTCTCACAAGGGGTCTGAGGTTCTCATCTTGGTACCTAATGGCAGTCAGGCTACCTCTAAATGCCAAACGTCCTGCACGGTGTTGGGCTGTAAGCACAACCCCCACCTGTGGACGTCGGGCCCTCATACCACCCTCATGGAGTCTGTTTCTGACCGTTTGAGCAGACATATGCACATTTGTGGCCTGCTGGAGGTAATTTTGAAGGGCTCTGGCAGTGCTCCCCCTGTTCCTCCTTGCACAAAGGCGGAGGTAGCGGTCCTGCTGCTGGGTTGTTGCCCTCCTACGGCCTCCTCCAGGTCTTCTGATGTACTGGCCTGTCTCCTGGTAGCGCCTCCATGCTCTGGACACTACGCTGACAGACACAGCAAACCTTCTTGCCACAGCTCGCATTGATTTGCCATCCTGGATGAGCTGCACTACCTGAGCCACTTGTGTGGGTTGTAGACTCCGTCTCATGCTACCACTAGAGTGAAAGCACCGCCAGCATTCAAAAGTGACCAAAACATCAGCCAGAAAGCATAGGAACTGAGAAGTGGTCTGTGGTCACCACGTGATTTTGTAAAGAACAAAGTATTTAATAAGAATATTTCATTCATTTCATCCCTTTATTTTTTTGAGCAGTGTATATGTAGATGGGTGCTGTGTGGGAAAATCCTTATGGGAGCTGACAGAGTGTATGAATATTTGATGGTTGTGTATCTTTATCAGGGTTGCCTACATCCAAGTTTTTTCCTCCGAGACAGTGGCGTAAGTTCTAACCTGGCGCCCAGAGGCAAGGGGGGTGGGGCGCAGTGCAGCACTGGTGTGACATCATAACATCAGTGCATTCCGGGGAACAGGTAAGTAAAATCATTTTCACAGAGCCCACAGCCAGTAATAGCTATATTACTGGCTTAGGCCCATTACCAGAGCCTACATAATATGTGCTGGGAGATCTCCCGGACTCCCGGGAGAGCACCCTTTTCTCCCGGAGACGAGCTCACCTCTCCCAAAAAGTGCATTGCGCACCACCAGCGGGATGGCACGCCAAATGACGTCACCGACGTTCACTGTCTGAAAAGCGTAAGCTGCAATAAAGCCCGCACGACAGAGGGGAGTGACAGGGGGTGTGCACTCCCCTCTGTCTCGCGTTATTACAGACCCTCGCACACACGGAAAGCATGCGGGAGTCTGAATCTGGTCCTTTATCTATCTTCCCACGGAAGCTCGGAAGCTGACCGTGCACACCTCCTCTTTCTTAAAAAACTAAGTGCAGTCTTTAAAGACTGCACATAGTTAACCTATGTACCTAAACGCTTTGTAGCTTGCATAGTCAGTAAAACTACAGATGCTCAGTATTCTTCTAAAATATATGCACCTTAGAAGTAGCAGCTTCTTAGGTGTGATTCAGGCCCCTTGTGTCTGACTTTCTGCACTCACTCCTGTTCTGCACTCACTCCTGTTCTGCACATGTGTAGAGTGGTTTACAGCAGCGCTTCCACTTAAAACCTGCAATTCTCTATCTCGCCAGAAGATGATGCTCTTAGCTTAGAGAAATGGACCATTAAAAAACTTACTGATACCAAAAGATTTATGCCTATATTTGCACCTGAGTGTGACCCTTTTCCAGGTTCTCACTTACTATCATCTCTTTGTTTATACAGTGACCGTATTTTACATTCCTATTTATCCATTATCCTAATTTTATTTATTATAATATTTATTACATTGATTAATATTTATATTTATCTTATTATGGCCATCTGACTTCTATAGCATCTGGGTCAGAATATTAGGCTTAAATTGTATTTAGGTTCAATATCTTGATGTTAAGAATGAGTAGATTGTTAAAATGGGCAATGTAATGGGCATCACTGAATTATTTCATGCTTTTGTTTTAGTATATTAAGACCCGCAATACCTGCTTATTCCATATGGGAGCGCTGTTTGTCTTTGTTTCTCTGTAAAGAACCTGTTGAATCATAGCAAGTTCTACATAGTAAATAAGACATAAAATAAATAAAATATTTTAAAACAGTAAATACCTTTCAACAGTTTTTTTTATTTTTATTTTAAAACAAAGTTATTGCCTTTTTTATAACTAAAATATGAAATCTTTTTACCAATATAAATGTACAATTACTATTTTACAAGTGCTTCAGTTATACATCAGCAAGTCTGGGGGTTTTACCCTCCATCCATTATCTAAATCAGCAGTTATATTGCTACTTTTCCTGCTTTTATTAGTCTATTATATAATTGGTGTGAGATCATATAACAGATATATTATATAAATATAATAAGTGCCAGATGATATAATAGATATATTATACAAATATAAAAAATGTCAATTAAAACAGTAAAACTGGAGACAGAGGTCGAGTTTAATTGTTTAAACAGAATTAGAGTTGAGAGATGATGTTCCCTAACTCAACTCTAAATGGCATTTTAAAATAAAAGTTATTTAACATTTGTGTGCTATAAAATATAAGTACCGTATATATCCTGCAAGCAAAAAATTGTCATTCATTTTTAGCTTTCACTTTACAACATGTTTTGCCGTTTTTTTGGTTCTTGAATTAACTTTGATAATTAGGAGCGTTGTTCTGTTTTTAAACCAATCAATTTTGTCAGTGGACTGGACTTTAGGGAATATATGTTGTGGCTGGATCATACAGAGCACTGAGAGCACTTTTACCCATTGCAAGTCCCTGCTACGATGTTTCACATTGCAAAATAGGGACAGCTGAAAGTAGCTTTTCGCCTGTCGCTATTTCCAATGTATAACACCGCAGAAATTTTTTTATTAAATCATTTTCGGGAAATCCACCAGTGCCGCTGCCGGACCTGACCACCGGAGAGGTGAGTAACCTTCTCTGGGGATTTAGAGTTAGGCTGAGAGGGGGGGAGACTTAGAATTTAGGGTTAGAATTAGGGAAAGGATAGATTTTTTTACTTACTTAACGGAGCACCGTGTTCGGTACCCCGGGGATCGATTACTATGCCTCTTCGAGGCATGAGCAATCGATATCCCAGCCAGTTTGGAACTGGCTAAAAGCGAGCGGCCCTTTCGAAATAGGGCCGTTCGCTACAGGGACCTACACCCCTTTTAACATACACCATGGCTGGTTCCATTGTGTGATATATATCACTTGCCCTTATGTATCAAACCCGCTGTCCTATAGTCCAGTCTGTCTGTTATTACCCAGTCTTGTTTATGCTGAGTGTTAAAATTGTAAAGTGCTACGTAATCTGTTGGCGTTATATAAAAACGCCAAATTAATAAATAAATATGTATTTATATTTTTACATAACTATGGACCATATCCAGACCTTGGATGCTAGATCCCTGCTGCATTCTAAACTTCCTAAGGGTGAGCTTGTATGGTAGTTTGTTAGACAGACCGTACTATAAAATGACCGCACCATCCCATGTCAAATTGGGTTGTGCGAAAATGTGGATTGTAAGAGCTTTAGCCAGTCCATACTGTACAAATACCATCCCTCCTCCCACCACACCCTATTGTCATATCACTTATCAGGAGCGGTGTGGACACTCTGGATGTAGAATTCCATCCTCTTACTGTGGCTTCCATGTGTGCAACAGTACCAAAAGGGGCCATTTTCTGATCTAGTGATTGGCAAATTCCCCATCCGATACTATATATTCAGTAGATAGATACTGAAAAGATTAAAAACCTGGTGTGTGCGGTATATCTTATAATCCTATCTGCCAGATAATGACTTAAAGAAAATTTCCCTTTTAAATACAACTGGCAAACTCAGAATAAATCTGGGATTTTTTTTTTTTATTCGTGCTTTTAACATATCATTCTATTTTTCTATTAAAATCACCTTCGATATTATTTCCTAAATCAATATTTCGCTTCTCACATTGCTCTAAGCATTTGTACACCTGTTCACGCATACACCGACAGAATTCATTCATTGGAATCAAATGGAATTTCTTTTTTTTTTGCATCATTTAATTGATTAGCGGACTTGATCTAGAAAGTGCAGCTTGCACCTTATCGTAGGTGTGAGCACAGCAATTTTCAGCCGTGTATAGGAATGATCCAAAGTTTAGCGCAGTGAACGCACTGATCGGCTGTTAAATGACGTTAGCAACTCTATATAGGTTGCACTGAAAATGAGGATGCTTTTAAAACATGCAAGCAGATGTGTATAGGAAGATAGCCAGAGAGGTGCAATCCTGCAGGCCATACAAGTCTGCGTGTTTCAAAAGTGTCTTTTCATGACATTGAATTAGTTTTTAATGCTGTCATCACTGTATACTTTTATTTTATAGTTTATAGTTTATTTCATTTATAGTTCAGTATTTTTACTAAAAATAGGAGACGGATTCCACCCCCCGGCATGTCTTCCATACGTGCGGGGATGTTTAATTCTGCACGTGGGTGGGTGTGAACCCTCTCGTCCCTCCCCTCTCTCGTGTGTAAAATGTGTCGCTTACACTGCTGTAAGTCACACGAGCGGATCACGACCAGAGCGTACAGAAAAGGCACATGCAACATGTAAACAGATGCGTATAGGCAGAGCGTGCGAGGTGACCCTGCAGCACCTATACCAGTCTGCTTGTTTATAAATGTTTTTTTATTTTTATTTTTTATTTGTAATTAAATTAAAGCCCTAAAATGTGAGTATAGTCTGTCAAATAATGGCTGACTAGAATAAGCTCCAATCAATTGCTTAAAAAAATATATATAAATCACGATCGTGAATTTATTGTACAAAAGTGTTTTACAATTAAATGATTGTTCAGTTTAATGATTTTAAAAACATATATATTATATGATACCAAAAATGGACCCAATTATTGAGTAAAATTCTCCTCTGTTTCACACATACATCAGCTCTGAGCTGGTGTGAAACTTTGGGTGGAAGTGCAGGGGATCCGGACAGGTACCGCGCTCACAGCTGTACTAAACTACCCTCTAATGAAAAAATATTGCATAACATTGCTTTGTGCTAACACATGCGGGTGGGCAGCAGGTGGGTTCCTGTCGCGAACTGTTCTATTTCAATAGGGCCGTTCTATTCCCGTCAGTTCTGAACACGCGGCTCTGAAGTATCCCCAACCTGTTTCCCAATCCTTACAATCCCATTCTATTACCCTAACCCTAACCCTCCCTTCCCTGCAGCCTGACCCTAATCCTCCTTTCCCTGCAGCCTGACCCTAGCCCTCCCTTCTCCCTAGCCTGACCCTAACCCTCCCTTCCCTGCAGCCTATTTCTAAGTCTCTCATCCCCACACTCTGATCCTAACTCTCCCCTTCTACGGCCCTAACCCTAACTCTCCATTCCCCAGAGCCTAACCCTAACGTTAACCCTCCTCTTCCACGGCCCTAACCCTCTATTCCCCAGAGCCTAACCCTCCCCTTCCACGGCCCTAGCCCTAACTTTCCATTCCCCAGAGCCTAACCCTAACCCTCCTCTTTCACGGCCCTAACCCTCCATTCCCCAGAGCCTAACCCTCCTCTTCCAGGGCCCTAACCCTAACTCTCCTTTCCCATCCCCAGAGCCTAACCCTCCCCTTTCACGGCCCTAGCCCTAACTCTCCGTTCCCAAAAGCCTAACCCTAACCCTCCCCCTAACTCTAAAAGTCCCTGTAGAGATTACTTACCTCTCACAAGGGTGAGTATTCCGATTCAGAAAGAAAAATCTAAAATGGCTGTAATTCCAAATAAAGACAGCCAAAAAAGAACTTCCAACTGTCTCTACTTCGGAAAGGCGGCCATTGTAGCAGTGACTCCCACCAGGCAGCAGTGCGTCCATCTTTCTGCGGTTTCCACATGAAAAAACAGACGGAAACACAGCTGGGGATCAGCTCCAATAAATTCCACAAAATTAATCTGCAAAATCTGCGTGTAGACTTTTTTTAGTACATTTGTCACAAATGAAAATGATTCCAGGTGTCATAAAACATTATTGACAAATATTATTGTAGGGATCGATGGCCTTTTGCTTTGTCAGTGGAGACACCAGCCCCTTATGAGACACATATTTGAAATACATTTAATAGTGTCTCCTACAGAGATAAACAAGCTGAACACAATGACTACTAATGGCAAGCCTCCATAGCACATTTGAAACAGAAGATCCTCTTTACATGGTAAACATCAATTTAAGTCGTGCACAAGTCACCCGGGACCTCAGTCTGTGTGCTTTAGACCTGCTGTACCAACTGGGACCAATCATGTCACTACCAATTATTCTTAGCTCACGGTTTGAGTGAACAAAATGAGGCTGTTCCAGGGTTGGGAGAAAGAGCTAAAATAAAAGGTGCAAATCTGGATAAACCGCGGCACAATGCACCTGATCCAGAGCTGTTGCATGCTTAAATCCTCTGCTCGCACTACGGGCGTCCTATCCAGGGCCGCAACTTTTGCAACTCTGGACAGAACGTACAGAAAAGGTGCATGCGTTTGTAACATGCCAGCGGAAGCAGAATATAGGAAGAACCTGCAAGGTGGACTCACAGCAACCTATCAATAGTGGAATGAGACTCACTCAGGCCCTATAGCAAGGGGGCGGGGCCCAAGTCTAGATGGGCAAAACGCGGAAGAGCCAGACGAGACCGCTGCCGGATAGAAGCTGTCAGAACCTCAGCCTTTCATGTATGAGGGCTGAGCGCTGTTTATAATTACATTGACAGCAGTAGAGCTCACAATGAGACATAGTCACACCTACGAGTGAATTAGGTGCAGACAGATCCGCATGTAACTCACCCGCCTTGCCCCTAATCCACCCCCCGTTTTTAGGTACCTTATGGCACTTATGAGTGCCATAGGGCTACCTTATCTAACCGTGCATAGTTTCCCTTCTTAAGAAGGAAACTACGAACGGACAATGCCTCCCCCCACCATCCCCGGCTAATCTAAATCCCTCCCCCTCCCACTTCTGCCTAATTACTCCCCGGGGCGGAATTACGCCGCCTCTTTTTACTTAAACTACTCCGTGCAGTCTTTAAAGACCGCATGGAGGCAATCTACGTATCTAACTGGTACATAGATTGCGTAAATGACCTACTATGTATGTGTAGTAGGTCATTTCCTAAATATACGGTATCGGTACGAAAATTCGCACGTACGCTGGAAAATCTTAGGGTAGGGTTCAGCCGCCGTAAGCTGTTACAATCAATGGGAGTGTTATGGGCGTGAAAGTTTTTACGCCCGGGCGTATAGTCACACCTAGGAGTGAATTAGGTGCAGATAGATCCCTAATCGACCTTATGGCTCTTGTGAAGGCCATAGGGCTACCTTATCTAACCGTGCATAGTTTTCTTCTTAAGAAGGAAACTATGAACGGACAATGCCTCCCCCTGCCCTCCCCGGCTAATCTAAATCCTCCCACTTCTGCCTAATTACTCCCCGGGGCGGAATTACGCCGCCTCTACGTACCTAAGTGGTACATAGATTGCGTAAATGACCTACTATGTATGTGTAGTAGGTCATTTCCTAAATATACGCACCTAGGAAGCAGAAGCTTCTTAGATGTGAACACGGCTCGATGTAATTAAAGTATTTGTTTTTTAAGCAAAAAAATGATTTCGCAAAATGTGTGCCAATATGTTGCTTTTTGGGCTAAAAAAAAAAATTCCATTTTACTTTACTTTCTTTGTTCTTGGTAATGGAAACAACCAAGAAGACATTTTGCTGCAGGAGATAAGAGCAAGGCTACTTTTTGGAATGCGGTGGTGCTGATACAGGTCTGAATCACCAACATGACCCATATAAAATAAATGCCCATGACAAGGGCCTAATACGGATTCTGTGCTACATCCCGTGTGACTGCACACGAAGATCTGTAAGTCCGCACGGAAGATGGGAGAGTGCGCCCCTGTTACTCCACTCTCGTGCAGTGGTGGAGATTAGGCATGTGGAAGAGAAGGGCCGGCCCCTTCCACGGACCAATCTTACTTACCAGGGGATTTACTCAAGAAACTTGTGTAATTATGCCAGACAGTAATATCCCCAGTTCCCATGATTATGCCACATGTCCCCAATTCTTGTGATTCAGCCACACAGTAGTGTTCACAGATTACATGATTATGCCACACAATACTCTCCCCTGGTCATATGATAATGTCACACGATACTCTCCCCTGGTCACATGATAATGTCACACGATACTCTCCCCTGGTCACATGATTATGCCACACGATACTCTCCCCTGGTCACATGATAATGCCACATGATACTCTCCCCTGGTCACATGATAATGTCACACGATACTCTCCCCTGGTCACGTGATTATGCCACACGATACTCTCCCCTGGTCACATGATAATGTCACACGATACTCTCCCCTGGTCACATGATTATGCCACACGATACTCTCCCCTGGTCACATGATTATGCCACACAATACTCTCCCCTGGTCACATGATTATGCCACACAATACTCTCCCCTGGTCACATGATTATGCCACACAATACTCTCCCCTGGTCACATGATTATGCCACACAATACTCTCCCCTGGTCACATGATTATGCCACACAATACTCTCCCCTGGTCACATGATTATGCCACAC
>WWET01001263.1:27598-65437 GCA_011038615.1 Limnodynastes dumerilii
TGTGTGAGAGAAAGAGGTAGGGGGAATGTATTATGGGGTTCACTGTGTGTATGTGAGAGATAGAAGTGGGGAGAGTGTATTATGGGATGCAGTGTGTGTGTGTGTTAGAGAGAGAGCTAGAAGAATGGAGAGTGTATTATGGGGAGCACAGTGTGTGAGAGATAGAGGTAGGGAGAGTATATTATGGGATGCAATGTGTGTGAAAGAGATAGAAGTAGGGAGAGTGTATTATGGGGTTCACTGTGTGTGTGAGAGAAAGAGGTAGGGGGAATGTATTATGAGGTGCACTGTGTGTGAGTGAGATAGAAGTAGGGGGAGTGTATTAATGGGGTGCAGTGTGTGTGTGTGTGTGTGTGTGTGTGTGTGTGTGTGTGTGTGTGTGTGTGAGAGAGAGAGCTAGAAGTAGGTAGAGTGTATTATGGGATGCACTGTGTGTTAGAGATAGAGAAAAGGAGAATATATTATGGGGTGAACTGTATGTGTGAGAGAAAGAGGTAGGGGGAATGTATTATGGGGTTCACTGTGTGTATGTGAGAGATAGAAGTGGGGAGAGTGTATTATGGGATGCAGTGTGTGTGTGTGTTAGAGAGAGAGCTAGAAGAATGGAGAGTGTATTATGGGGAGCACAGTGTGTGAGAGATAGAGGTAGGGAGAGTATATTATGGGATGCAATGTGTGTGAAAGAGATAGAAGTAGGGAGAGTGTATTATGGGGTTCACTGTGTGTGTGAGAGAAAGAGGTAGGGGGAATGTATTATGAGGTGCACTGTGTGTGAGTGAGATAGAAGTAGGGAGAGTGTATTAATGGGGTGCAGTGTGTGTGTGTGTGTGTGTGTGTGTGTGTGAGAGAGATAGAAGAATGGAGAGTGTATTATGGGGAGCACTGTGTGTGGGAGATAGAGGTAGGGAGAGTGTATTATGGAGTGCAATGTGTGTGAGAGAGATAGAAGTAGGGAGAATGTATTATGGGGTGCAATGTGTGTGAGAGAGATAGAAGTAGGAAAAGTATGTATTATGGGGTGCACTGTGTGTGAGATAGAGGCAGGGGGAATGTATTATGAGATGCACTGTGTGTGAGATAGAGGCAGGGGGAATGTATTATGGGGTGACGTTAACAATGTTAGAACCAGACAAGAATGGATATGGCTGTTGGACGCCTGTTCACCACTGCTTCGGGCTCAATGCAATGTGTATATGAGGGTACTATGAGGGTTGGCGTTAGAGTTACGTTTGGGGTTAAGGTTAGGGTTAGGCTTGGTCAGGGTAAGGCTGTGGTTAGGATTAGGTTGTGGTTAAGAGTAAGAGTTAGGCTCTGGTAGTGATTAGTGATAGTTTAGGACTTATAAGTGTCAGCAAAACTAGTTGTTATATTAATACTAACAACCTTAGTGGTGTCAGGAAAACAACCCTGTTGAGATTATTTGTATAGACATTCATACGCTGTCAGACTAATGTGGTCAAGTGAATGAATGTTGATCAAATGACATTACAACCGGCATACCACACCCTACAAGACAGACCTGTCGGTCACTCCGGTAGGACTGGTGCCTGACAGGAAGACAAATATATGTGACTTGTCTGACTAGACGGATATACTGTACTGGGTGCAGCGTGGGGTCTGCACAATACACAGCAAGGAACAAGAATGATTAACTGAGTGTGTCTCCCATCACAATATAACAGCTCCCACACTTCTTGTCAATTACTAATCTACATCACGTTTCAGGGTTCCCTGATGGCAGAGGGAATATAGCATTAGGGGACGAGTAACAAGTCCCATTCTTCCATACTGAATACTGAGCCTACACATTTTTACTGGGAAGTGTAAAACATTTGCAGACTGTTTTGTCCTTTTTCCTATTTACTTTGACTCATGCTGATTGACTGATGGATCCTCTTGTTGTTGTTTTCTTTTTTCAGAGGCCCCTGATGCTGTTCCCGGTGACAGTGACGAACCAGCCAAGGACAGAAGAGGTGGCTGGGAGGACGCTCTTGTATCGCCCCCTGCAGTGTGCCAGGAGTAGGGGGCTGGCAAGCTTTGCCATCCACTGGCTGATGTCCAGCCGCCCCTTCCAGCATGGTTTGTGCAGCAATGCTGCCTGTGACTCAGTGCCCTGAGCGGTGGCATTTGTTAATTAAGGCATGCCGCCTAGAAGGCTCCATCTGTTCCAAAAAAAGCAAACTTTAACAAATTGTGTTGCAGGAGAGGGGAATAAAGAGACGCAGCTCTGCTCAGTAAGGACACCAGGTTTGTAGTCACTGGGATGGGAATTTTAGATAAACTTTTACATAGAGATGTAAAGGAACAAAATCAGGTTCTCTTTACCAAACAATATATGACACCGGGTTAGCACATACATAAATAGGAGGTTTAGATTACAATATAGATATAGGACCGGATTCAGACCGTTTTTTACTACTGCGCATGTGTAGTAAATTTTTTACACAATCTACGTATCTTTTCCTTACGTAGAAAGAAGACCGCATATACGCAATCTACGTAAGGAAAAGATACGTAGATTTATGTAAAAAATTTACTACACATGCACAGTAGTAAAAAACGGTCTGAATCCAGTCCATAGTGAGGATAAACTCAAGGCACCTAGGTGAGTCCCTACCTGTGCTGTCAACTCTGGATCGGACTCCCTGTGTACTCGGGGACCAATCAAGGTTAGTGTACACCAGCTGACATAACGTTTCTCTGTGTGATTTTCTACTGCACATGCTTAAAACTGAAGAACACGCTGTTTCAGATGGGAACACAACTTGAGCTGCGGCGGCTTGCTGTTACATCTTGTGAATGTCCAATATCCTGTCTCGCTCCTAGGGGCAATCTTGGACTATTGTGTGCTTCATGGACATTATCTTGACCTGCCCCTAGGGGCTGCTGTTGAACGCTTAATTAATAAATCATCTTCCACCTGCTCTACCTGCACAAATAGGGCTTCCTTTCACTGAGTGTTTGCTGGTCATTAGTAGTTGGCATCCTCTTGTGCCTTGTGTATCAGCTGCCTTGTTTCTTTATGTATTTATGTTTCTTGAATCCTTGCTTTTGTTTTTTCTTGTATTCTTGCATATAGCCTGCTCTGTAGTCTGGACTTCTGTTTGTATTTGTGTGTGCAGTTTATCTCTGTACCCCAGTATCTAGTGTTTCCAGTTACTCCTGCTCTGTGTTTAGTGCTCCCTCTGATTCCTACTCTGTAGTGTTTCTAGCCATGGTTTATCTAGTCTTGTTTCTGTCAAATTCCTGGGACTAGGCTCAAACCGGGTCGAGTGGTGATGTGAATGGTGGCCTGTATTCAGACCTCCAACTTCTGTGTCCCGTCCGTCCGTAACTAAACGATTGAAGTTACTGGGCACGCTATTTACATAGCGTTTTGCTATGTAGATTGCGAAACACTACGTAAATAGCGTACAATAATTACGCATGCCCAGTAACTTCAACTGATTAGTTACGGATGGACGGGCACAGAAGACGGAGGTCTGAATACTGGCCGGTATCTTGACCCGGGTATTCAAACACAGCAAAAAAGAAGGGGTTTTCCCCTGTTTGACAAGGGTAAGGTGGCAATGTGAAATGTCCCAAATCATTTTTCAACCCTAGCAGACACCATGGCTCACTGGAGAAAGGAGGATGTGCTCTGATTCCAAGAGGATTTGGCACAAATTGCTGCCGCTATATTGTGCACGTGTTACATCACTTCTACATACAGTGAAAATCATGTTTAATTTTTATTTTTTATTTATGTATTTAATCTTTATAGAAAATTATACCCCTACCTTCGAGTGCTATGAAAAACCCTGCTTGCATAAAAAGAAAACATCCTTATATTATTTAGTGTTTTTTATTATGAAGCATAACTTTGTTGATGGTTTTTAGTGTTTATTTTACACTTGTGTGTGTAAGTTGGGCTGTGTGAGCATGGACGTGGCAGATATCACACATCGGAACACATGTAATTGGTTTTTGTATGCCAGGGTGTGACAACACTCTGCGGGCCTGTTTTTATAAGCTGCGGGTTTGCAAAAGTGTAGATGTTGCCCATAGCAACCAATCAGATTTTAGCTGACATTCTCTATTATGTAAAAAGAAAGTGAGAGCTAGAATCTGATTGGTTGCAATAGGCAACATCTCCACTTTTCCAAACCCACAGCTTAGTTAACCTGGCCCTGTATGTGTGAGGATATGCAATTTGGGTGGGGGGATCTCAGCGATCTGTGTGGAGAAGATATGGTAGGGTTATGGACACAGAGGTCAGCTAAGATCCACACGTGAGGGCGTGTCATGGGAGTGCACTAGTCTCTTGTGTGCGGACTGGGAGGGTAATGAGGCTGGGAGGGTGGAGTTATCGTACTAACGCCGCTGTCCCAGCATATTTATACTCCCTTACGCCGGCTGAAGTTAGGGTAGCCTTCAGACGGCGTAAGGGAGTGTAAATACGATAGGGCAGGGGGAGTGTCAGGGGGAGTCACACGATGTTACGCTGAGCGTTAGTACACTCAGTGCTACATCGTTGGTCTAGACCAGGCCCGAGGTGCATAAGTAGCCTGATTTGACTGGAGCCCTGCAGATTTTATGCTAGGGTTTTGATACTAACCCTAGCGTAAAAACCTTCATATGGAACTCTGTGAAGCATGCAAAGTGTACAGTGTGGGAGGAGGCTCACACACTTGTGCGGATAAGCGGTCGTACACCATTGCTTTAGGGCAGGCTTATGGCAGCATAAGCTGCAATAAAGTCCGCACAAGAGAGGGGAGTGACAGTGGGTGTGCACTCCCCTCTCTGTCTCTTGGACAGAGAGACCCCCACATGTATGGAGAGGGGGTTCAGGGATCTGGATTCGGTCCTATATTCTTATTTCATAAAAACATGGGTATCTTGAATGTTGGCTTTTCATACAAAAACCTATATAAAATTATTATTAATTATTATTATTATATATATATATAGGTAAAGAAACTTTTTGAAAAGTCACATTATTACCCTCTTTCCCCTGAGTCACCAGAATAACTCATGAACATATTCTTGATTCGCATTCCATAAAACCCCTTATCTAATGAAGGTAAGGCTGTTGGAGAACTTTGTCTCCACTTTTCCTCTTCCTTTTAATATTCAGTGAAATATTGAAATACAAGGTCTTGTGTAATTTGCCATATGAAACCCAGGGATGGGATATTAAGGTTTGGCTGGCCGCAGCCTGTCCAGAAGGCTGCATATTGGGTTTTGCATAAACAGAGGCAGCTGGTCACCCAGCATGGAGCGGGCCAGTCTACGAAACATAGCAGATGCAGTTTCAGCTGTTAGTGGGTGCAAAGCATCATTGGCCAAGCCCTGGGTCAAACACAAACCCATTTCAACTGTGACAGTGCGGTGTCAAACTGCCATTCTCCTTCTGAAGTTTGCCAGGTTTCTGTAAACTGCAAAACCCCAGCTTTCAGTCTGTGCAGACCTCGGGGGACAGACGCAAACCTCCTCATTTAGGAATTGCCCTTGTATGACTGCTTCGTGACAAGGACATCAGGGTTGCATCCTTCAGCTAGATGAGTTTCAGAAACGTAGAAAATAACGATGCCGTTTCTGAATTTCTCTTTTTTTTTTTTTTGCTTTACTTTTAGTTAACCAAAAAAACAACAACAAACAAAACATAACCAGTATAAGTAAAGAGAAAGGAATAGCAGTTCTTTGCTTTTGTTTTTTTGGCTCGAGTGTATGGAGCAATTAATTGCAAATCATTTGACGTGACAGCGTTTGTTTGTGTCCCGTAATTAGCATGTTGCCACTTTCACACCATGTTAAATGGATTTAATGTTTTCTGTCATGTTGATACTTGTTTTCATTTTCTATCTTTTCAGTGTTTTCCTTTGTATTGGAAACGTTCCCAAATGCCTGAACGTCTAGCTATCAGGGCTCTCTTGTTGGTAAGATTATTTCATTAAGCTGTTACTGACATACATTTATGTCATCTGCGGCAACTACCCAGGCTCTGAAATTGTCAGAGATTTTAATAAAGTCAATTCCAAAGTCTTCAATTAATACCAATACTAGTTATGGTCCCGAGCTATGCAAATATGTTTTATTTATTAACAGGTTTTTATATAGTGCTATCATATTATGTAATACTTTATAATATTTAAGCAACATTCACGTCAATCCCTTCCCCATTGGAGAGGACTAGGGTTCATTTTTTTTATTATTAGATAGCCAATTTACCTACTAGCATGTTTTTGGGCATTATGTGAGAAAACCGTAGCACCTGAAGGAAATCCAAACAAAGACGGGGAGAACATACGAACTCCACACAGATAAGGCCTTGTCTAGGAATCAAGCTTATAGCAGAAGCGTTATCCCTCATCAACACTAAATATTATGCTAATACTTCCTTGTATATGACATATTTTGACCTGTTTGAGTTATTTTTTTGCCTTGTATTTATTTGTATAATTGCGTTGTTATTGATGGTGCGGACCATTTTTTATAGACATTGGAGAGTTGATATGGATGTTGGGGTGGTGACAGGGTTCCCATGGGACTTCCACACTAAAACCCCTTTCAGATCACCATTAAAAACCTGGGTTTTTGGTGGTGATCTGAAAGGTACCAGGGACCTGGGCCTATAACATGGGAAAAAACAAGGGTTTTTCTGTATCAGACTCTGTGGTGGTGGTGTGAAATGTGCTGACCTAATACACCCGATTGGAGTGATTTGTTTACTATTGCTATGCAAGTCCCTCCCCAGGAGTTGCACGCTGCCCATTCCCAATGTCAGGACACACCCCGGGGGGTCTTAGGGTTAGGCTATAGAGAAGGTAGTATTAGGGTCAGGCTGCAGGGAAGGGAGGGTTAGGGTCAGAATTAGGGGAGCACCGATGCAGCAATCACTGCTGGAAATGGGCAAAATGATTTTGTGGCCTATGCAACAGAGCTCTGGCGAGCATGTCCGGAAGCCAAGCCACACCCACACTCGAGTCCCGCCTGCGGAGGGCCAGACAAAAAGATTTTGGGGGCCTTATACGGCCATTGGACCAAACGTTCCCCACCCCTGCATTAGAGTTAGTGATTGGCTTCTGTGACGTTACAGGGTCACGACATGTGCTGCTAATGCTGGGTAAATGTGGTGACAACTTAGAGAAAACATTCAGTAGATTTTCCAGAGTAATAGGTGACATTATTGCAAACACAAAGGTATTAAGACATAATATTAGCGCAAGGTGCCTTTCCTCTCAAAACATCTGGTCCCTGGATGGATTGTTACTGTAACTAAGTGTCTCCTTGCAGCAGCTCCCTAGGACATTGGGAACCGTACACCACACACGCTGCTAGGGATCTGTTCTCAAGTTGCTGCAGTGAGACGTCCGTATGATGGCAATTAGGAGCAGTTAGTGTGCAGATGAGGCACACGAGTGCCAGGTGGTGAGAATGGAACTCAATTAACTGGCTTATACAGGATCCCTGCTTAATGAGGCTGGGAGACCTTGTATGAGCAAGGGAGACAAGTAGAACCATCATGTAACAGAGATAGAAAACTGTGTGGGCCACAGCCATGCAACAGGTGGACTGACAAGAACTAGCAAACCTGTGACAATGGGAAACATGATAACATACTGTAACTAGCAAATTTCCAGGAACAGTACCAGAGTTTAAACATTTCTGGGTCAGTTTTCAATGATTTGTGGTAAAGTGGCAGGATCTTCTGAATATGCCCCTCCACTCTCTCTTTCATCCTGTGTCTCTCTAAACCTTACTCTCTCTTTCACCATGTGTCTCTTTAACCCCCTAGTCTCTTTATCCTGTTTCTATAAAACCCCCTCTCTCACTCACTATGGGCTGGATCCAGACCTTGTTAAGTGCATGCACTTAGATACTCAAGGGGGGGCCAAGTTAATTGTATTCTTTGCATGCAGGGATATATCCTTAAATTGCTTACTCGACACAGATACTGACCAGCTTTACTATCACACTGTTATTTAGACTTGGGATAGGAAACATCACCTCTCAACTCTAATACTCAAATGCAATATGACTCCCCTGAAATCAACATGGTTTAGCCCTTGAGTAACTAAGTTCCAGCCCTATCTGTCTCTCTGACCCACACTCTCTTTCCCCCTGTGTCTCTCTAAACCCCACTCTCTCTTATTGTGTCTCTCTAACCCCCAAACTCTCTTTCCCCCTATGTCTCTCTAAACCCCACTCTCTCAATATGTGTTTCTTTAACCTCCACTCTCTCTCCCCCTGTGTATCTATAACATCCACTCTCTCTCCTCCTGTGTATCTATAACCTCCACTCTCTCTCCCCCTGTGTATCTATAACCTCCACTCTCTCTCCCCCTGTGTATCTATAACCTCCACTCTCTCTCCCCCTGTGTATCTATAACCTCCACTCTCTCTCCCCCTGTGTATCTATAACCTCCACTCTCTCTCCCCCTGTGTATCTATAACCTCCACTCTCTCTCCCCCTGTGTATCTATAACCTCCACTCTCTCTCCCCCTGTGTATCTATAACCTCCACTCTCTCTCCCCCTGTGTATCTATAACCTCCACTCTCTCTCCCCCTGTGTATCTATAACATCCACTCTCTCTCCTCCTGTGTTCCCTAACCCCCACTCTCCCCCCCTGTCTCTCACACCCAGGGCCGGATTGGGAACTTAAAGTGTCCCTGGAAAAAAATCTGCAAGAGGCCACATTTGGGCTAGATCACTATAGGCGTGGTCAAAAAAATATGTAAACTGGATTTGTACAAAATAAAGAAATATATAATAAAAGCAGTACAAAATACATGATATGGGGGGAGCAGGGTTATGTGGTGTCAATTAAATGTGTTATGTAAAAGAGTTCCAAGCAAAGACAACAACTACTGACTAATATATCACAATCCAACAAAGTGATTTATAATGACCTCTATGCAATGCAAGTATTCACTGCCGCCCAAGTGACCACCACCCAAAACATACAGCATCCTAGTTACCACTGCCCAATTCATACAGCATCCTAGTGACCACCACCCGAAACATACAGCGTCCCAGTTACCACCGCCCAATACATACAACATTCTAATGATCTCTGTTTTATACAGACATTATTTTAGCAATCACCACCCGTGACAGTCAACATTCTAGTCTTCTTCAAATAGGAGCTGCTGAGTTGCCACCGGCCTACCGGAAAAATTCCCTGTAAGTCCTATGGCAAATCCACCCCTGCTCTTCTGTATCTCTCCAACACTTACCTTCTTTACATGTGTCTTCCTCTTCCTGAGACTCCAATACTAATGACCTGAGGTCATGTGACACTCTAGTATCACACCTGAAGAATGCAGGCAGCAGATGTAGAGATGCATTATCTTTCTCTCTGTATGTTGTGTGACACAGGACATGGACCATCTTAGTTGCTCTTCTTTTCAAAGTCTCTCATGTATTTATGCCCTTCTGGAGATAGGGGGCTGTATTCTTAGATCCGTTTTCACGTGGATTTGCGTGCGTATTTTTAGGTACGGTGTAGCTGCGCCTGCGTAGTAACTATATTTACGTAAGTTACGTTGAATATACACACGTAAGTGCTTTAGGCACGGACATGTGAATCGCACTTGCGTACATCCATACAGATGGGCGGCGTAGAAATACGTCCTTGAAAATTTACATGAAAGTGGGTGGTGGGGGGAGGCATTTAAATGAACGTTTGAGGGTGCGGCAATACTGAATCGCACGCACGGAAGACATATACGCACGTAAGTACACACGTAAAGATCAGAGTGGTCTATGGAGGCGTAAGTCTATGATTGCACGGCCGGGAGAAGGGAGTGTCCGGGGTGTTGGTGGGTGTCGGCTTGCTAGGTGCGTGCGTATAATTGCGTACTTTTAAAAAACGGATATGTGAATACGGCCCGTGGCCTCTAGAAATAAACAGTTTTCTTAATAATCTATAAATTGGCATCACCACTTCTGTCTTTCTGCTCCTAATTCCTATCCTTACCAAACATTAGTGGTGCAATAAACCTGTTACTCACAGAGTTCTACTCTGCGCTTATTGACATTCGTAAGACGGTCCGTGCTACTACTCCGTAAGTAGGAAGTTAAGAAACGCTGGTGGGGGGGGGAGGGGGCATTTATATAGGGCAGTATGGGCTGGGATAGCAAAATCCACGCAAAGATACGCACAGAGCGTTACGGTGGCCCTATGGAGGTGGAAGTCAGCAAAGATCCGTAACAATGAGGGGAGTGTTATGGGCGTTGACTTGCAACTTAGGTGCGTACTTTTGTGAATTCGCACGTACTTATTTCCATTATAGGAATCAGGGCCAAGGAGCCTCCAATCCCAGCCAGCTGTCACTAGGTGAAAAAAAAAGGAAAAACTATCATGCCGAGCCTGCCTGGAGCAAGGGGGCGGCACACCGGTACTCACCACAGCTCTCCAGCACCAGGTATCAGTGGTAGGAGACTGATGAGTCATTACGACCAGTCTCCTGCTCCCAAAACCTGCTGCTGGTGATACCTGAACTTCCTTAATACATCAGCCCACTATGACCTGCAGGTCAGCAGAGTTCCACCCATACGTGACGTCAGAGCCTGTGACATCACATAGGGAAGGAGTGCCGCAAACTGGGTCCATAGCCCACAATTTCTGTTGGCAGCCCTGGAGGGTTTATCATTTTTTGGAAATACTGAATAGCTATCTGCTCCCTATAATTTACTTTTTATTATCACACAATTTTCCTTTTATCTATGACATCTGAAAAAAAAATGGGACTGTTTAGTAATCATGATTCAAACTGTAATGGTGTGAAAACCACCGCATTAAGAATTAAGATGTGATAAATATATAGACGGTTGTTATGACGACAATCAAAATGTCACTCTTTTTTTTTTTTAAATATATTTTATTAAAGTTTTCAAGTTTTTATGGGGAAAAGGGGTACAGAAAATGAAAAACGGGGGGAGCATTTCAATGCAAAGACATGTAAACACAACATTGGTTTAAAGTTTAGTGTATTACACATTTGCTAGTGAGTAACAAGAAAAAACAAAATAATAATTTAATAGTAATCTCCTCTGATATGTTAAATCGAGTCCTGTAGCGAAAGATAAAGAGAGAGGCAGTGGAAGGGCAAGGAAGGAGGAAGAAGAGGTGGGGGTAGGTGGAGGTGATCATAAAGGAGTCAAAGCTTTTAAGTAAATCCAATTTAAACTAATAATTAGTCATGTAGTGTAGGAATGACCTGATGGTGTGTGAGCCATGGTAGCCAATCCCCTGAGAAATTCTTAGAGGTCTTATGAAGTATACTAGAGATATATTCCATTTTATATAGACGCCATATCTCTTTAATAATGGTTGGGAGGGAGGGAGGATTTGGATTTTTCCAGGGTGCTGCTATTTGGCATTCACTAGCATTTAACATGTTTTATTAGAAGGTGCGTGCGCTTAGGAACATCAGGGTAGTTCGAGAGAGTAGAGAGAATATAGGTGAAGATGGAATGGTGACACCAGTCACTGTTGTAATCAGGCAATGTACTTCTCCCCAGAGAACAACAATCTTCGGGCAAGACCACCAGATGTGGGACAGGGTGCCTTCTTCACTGCATTGGCGCAAGCATGAAGGGGGGGGTGGTTGGATAAATTATACTTAGTCTTTTTGGAGTTAAATACCATCGATAGTAAATTTTATGAGCGTTTTCATTAATGCGAACACATATCAAAGTTTTGGACAGGTTTTCTCTAATAGAGACCCATTCTTCCTACTCTACAATGTCAAAAATTATGTTCATATTAGATATGCCGTTGTCTCGGCAAGACTGCTTTTTCCGAAATAGAGACAGCTGAAAGCTAAAGGGAGGGTTAGGATTAGGGTAAGGGTAGGTGAGGGTTAGGATAATGGAAGGGGAGGGTTGGGGTAAGGATTACATTCATACTCACCATTCATTGTTCCATCTTCTTTCTTCCATGGATCAACAGCTTTTCCCCTGTGAGCCAGTAGCAAATGATTTCCCAGCCCGTTCAGCAACTGACTGGGAGAAAACGGCCCTTTTAAAAAAAGGGCGACCTACACCCTGGGCCGGATTGAGGGCCATGTGGGCCTAGGGCTACAAATTATCATGGGCTCACCCTCTATAGTATGCTTTGGAGGAGGATGCAGTGGGAGGCCTGCAGATCTGCAGTGTGTGGGGCCTATTTTTAGATGGAGCCCTGGGTCTGAAGTCCCAATAGACTTAATCTGGCCCTGCCTACACCCATATTAGATATATATTATTACATATCTGACATTTTTTACAATCCGCTTGCGATATATTAAGTTTACGGATATTACAAACAAATTCTACCATAAAACTCAACTGTCTCAACATCTTGAACTGTCTACATTCTGACCCGTGGACAATTTGACAGTCAACATTTTATACTAGACCCGTATATAGTGCATTTTTTAGGGTCTTTTTTTTCACTAGATATATATCTATATATATATATAGATATATATCTCTGGCTAATTAAAATTTATACTATTTTAGTGCAAGAGTGAGAGCGAGATTTTTATGTCAATAGGGAATTGTAACAATATGATATTCTGGAGGGATCTCTAGAGAGAACAATGAACTAATCACCTGCAAATGCTTAGTACATATTATGAAAAGGTTGCTCTGTACAACAGTATCTGTGATGATGGTGTGTCTGTGTGTGTATATGTGTGTGTGTGTTTGTATGTATGTATGTGTGTGTGTGTATATGTGTGTGTGTGTCTGTGTTTGTATGTGTGTGTATGTATGTATGTGTGTGTGTGTATGTATGTGTGTGTGTGTTTGTATGTGTATGTGTGTGTGTCTGTGTGTGTATATGTGTGTGTGTGAGTGTGTTTGTATGTGTGTGTGTATATGTGTGTGTGTGTGAGTGTGTATGTGTGTCTCTGTGTGTGTGTCTGTTTGTGTTTGTAGATTTCACAGAATTTTTCTAAAAGTATTTCTAGTATAATAATTCTTTATGCAAAACTTCACCCCTTTAAAAGTAAAGGGAATGGGAAAAAACATATCAGATAATTGTTCCATCTTTACAAATTATAATATATTCAACAACTTTCAAAAATGACCCTATATGGACTGAGTCCAGTTCAGCCATAAAACACTGGCCCAGATCCTGGACAACGGCCGACAGGGGAATTATGTCCATCTCGTATGTAATTCTCCTGTTTTGAAGGTTGTGCGCATGCAAACTACCTTCCTACGACGTCGTAAGGCCCGGTATGTGTAACATACGTTACTTACGCTGAAGTGGGTTTACTCCTCCATTACACATGTCGTATCTATGCCGAAAAGGCAGAGATAGACATGCTAATTAGGGGGCGGGGCGGGGGAAGCCCCATTACAATCAGCTATGCGGCTGTAAGGCCGTATACCTGATCGTAAAAGTTAGGGTAGGAATCTGGACACATAAGTGTCCAGATTTACTACCGACAGCGGTGAGAGCATGGGGCATACACTTCCCGCTATGATGCCGGCCGTAATGACCTTGTGCGGCCGTAAGGCTCTCGTAGGTCAGGATCCAGTCCAATTGAGGTTACATGGAGTGCCAAGCGCTGTCTCCATACATGGAGTGCCAAGCGCTGTCTCCATACATGGAGTGCCAAGCGCTGTCTCCATACATAGAGTGTCAAGCGCTGTCTCCATACATGGAGTGTCAAGCACTGTCTCCATACATGGAGTGCCAAGCGCTGTCTC
This sequence comes from Limnodynastes dumerilii, assembly GCA_011038615.1. Taxonomy (NCBI): domain Eukaryota; kingdom Metazoa; phylum Chordata; class Amphibia; order Anura; family Limnodynastidae; genus Limnodynastes; species Limnodynastes dumerilii. The sequence continues at coordinate 41,290 of WWET01001263.1, forward strand.
CATACATGGATTGCCAAGCGCTGTCTCCATACATAGAGTGCCAAGCAGCCTCTGACAGCTTTTATCAGGCATTGCTCCTCAAACACCGCCCCCAATCCCTCCTGGCTCTGCCTATTCTCCCGGAATTTTTGGGAGACTCCCGACTTCTGGACATTGCTTCCGGAATTCTGGGCAAGTCGGCAAATCTCCCGGATCTTGCTTGAGGAAGGTCATGCAAAGCCTTGAGCTTTACGAAGGATGGGTGGGAGCTTGATGTCATTAATCCCCGCCCCATCCTTGGTAAGCCTATGAATGGCAGCTTTGATTAGGCAGGTTGTGTGGCTTCAAACCTTGACCCAATGCCGCTGTCTCTTGTTTCTCAGAAAGGAGAAATAGAAGTCGGCAACTATGGTATATAGTTATGTCCCCAGTTCATTATGTGCCCCACTGTAGTGTCCCTATTCCTTTTTTATTATATCTGCCTGTAGGATTAGAACCAGGGGTTGAAAGGCTCATGCCTCATAACAAGGAGGTGTAGCCTGAGGCTAGATGGGCTGGACTGGATGGGCCAGAATCAGATGGGTGAATGAAGTCTCCGGGGACTTTTAGTGTTAGGGGGGTGCTAGGGTCAGGCTGCGGGGAAGGGGGTCTTAGGGTTAGGCTATAGAGAAGGGAGGGTTCGGGTAAAGCTGTGGGGAAGGGAGGGTTAGGGTCAGGCTGCGGGGAAGGGAGGGTTAGGGTCAGGTTGTGGGGAAAGGAGGGTTAGGGTCAGGCTGTGGGCTGTGTGGGAGAATTAGGGTAATGTTAGGGGAGGGTTAGGGTCAGAATTAGGGAAAGGGTTGTGGTAGTGTTTTCCCACTTACTTTACCACCGTGTTCGGTGCTTCAGGGATCGATTGCTATGCCTATTGGACTCACAGTATAAAATTACCCCTCTACACTCTATGTTGCATGCAACAGCAAGACTGATCTTCCTTGCAAAATGCTCAACTACAGCTACTCCACTCTGTCAGTCTCTACATTAGCTGCCTGTATACTACAGAATCAAATACAAAATCCTCTTGCTAACCTATAAAGTCATAAGCAACACTGCATCTGCATACATTTCCTCACTTGTCTCAAGATATATCCCAGCTCGTTCTCTCAGATCATCACGATTTACAACTCACTTCTGCACTTCATAAGTGCTCTAATTCACGGTTACAGGACTTCTCCTGGGCTGCACCCACTCTCTGGAATAACCTTCCTCATCAATTAAGACTATCCACTACTCTACAACTTTCAAGCGTTCCCTTAAAACTCATCTCTTCAGACAAGCTTATCAAATTCCACAACCTTCCTAAGCATCAATAACATATTAACAACCACTTCTGCCTTTTCACACATTATTAACACAAACCCGCACACTCTCTCTTCCTATTCTACCATTTCCTCATCTCTGTTACTAACACTGCTGTGTGGCTGGATCATACAGAGCACTGAGAGCACTTTTGCCATACACCCTGGCTGGTCCATTGTGTGATATATAGCACTTGCCCTTATGTATCAAACCCACTGTCCTATAGAGTGTAAGCTTGTGAGCAGGGCCCTCCCACCCATATACTGATGGTTACACTGTAAAGCGCTACATAATCTGTGAGCGCTATATAAAAACCTCTTAATAAATAAATGCCTTATCGAAGGCAAACGATATTCCAGCCACTTCGAAACCGGCTGGGAGAGAACGGACCTATGGAAATAGGGCTGTTCTTAGTGGGGACTCACACCCAATGTCGCTGTATCATTTAGACAAGATACACTCCTGAAAAGATTTAATTTCCACCGGGGACTTTTAGTGTTAGGGGGAGATTAGGGTTAGGCTCTTACGAAGGGAGGGTTAGTGTCAGGCTGCGGGGAGGGGGGTCTTAAGGTTAGGCTACAGAGAAGGGAGTATTAGGGTCAGGCTAGGGAGAAGGGAGGGTTAGGGTCAGGCTGCAGAGAAGGGAGGGTTAGGGTAATGGAAGGGGGGGATTGGGGTCAGAATTAGGGGAAGAGTCGGGGTTAGTTTTTAGGCTTACCTATCAGAGCACCAAGTTCGGTGCTCCGGGGATCAATTGCTTCTGCCTCATCGAGGCAGAAGCAATCAATATCCCAGTCAGTTCGAAATTGGCTAGGAGAGAACGTCCCTATCGAAATAGAGCCGTTCTTAGCTTGGACCCACACCCCTACAAACCAATCACAGCTGAGCCCAATGTGATTTGCTCTTTAAATTGCCATCATTCAAAGGCTGCCCCTTTTACTAAACTGTACCCAAAAGGACACCGTACTAATTCTATTAGTAGCCAATGGTATAAACAATATATGCAGTCATTTTATCCTCATTATTTGCAAATCTCATTAACAACCTGGATAAATCAATGCACAGACGGATCAGCCTTGGCACATCAATGCCCATTCCTTTGCTTGGACTCTTGTACAGCTATTTCCACCTTGGTGATGATGAAATATATTTGCAGTCGGAAATCACTTTAAATTTTGCGGACTTCTAATGACTGAGCCTGAACCTTCCCTTCTGTGACCTTAATACCGTGCATCTGCGTGGCTTTTGTTGGAACGGGCATTACAAACACAGGACACCCAGCATTCTGCACGGCTCCTGTTCCCTGCGCTAATTAGACTCTACAAGTCAAAGTTAATTTGGTGTAAAACATTTCTTGACTTAGTGATATTTATGGGCAATTAAGCACGTTGTAGACAAGAATAATCATTGCAGTTACATCGCTGGGACTCACATAACTCCTCCCTCCCTGTTTTTTCCATTGTAGGTGTCTATTCTCCAGAGAGACTTGTATATCAGAGGATTCATGTTATCCAGGGAGAAGGCGATTTGTTAACATGACACAAACAGAAAACAATCAGAAGTCACTTATTGATCCGGGGCTGGGCTTTTGTGACAAGAATTTATAAAGTCACATTATGTTAGCACTAGGGTACATTTATTAAAGGAATTTCAAAATATGTGAAAACTTTGGCTATTTTTTTATATATATTTAGACATAATAGATCGTATTCACAACAACGATTTTTTAAACTTATGTGCCTAGTTTTGCGATCAGAGATACTACACATGCATAGTAACTATTTTACTCTATCTACGTAGCGTTTCCTTACGCAGATTGGGTACATGCGGTCTTTAAAGAATCCTGTCCATTATGTCTAAATCGCCAAAGTTTTTGCATATTTTGAAATTCCTTTAATAAATGTACCCTAGTGTCAAAAATGTTGCAGATATTAGGGAATAATTAATATCCTTTATGACCATAGACATTTAAATTAAGTATATAAACAGAATTATATCTACATCTCAGGCTGTATTCACAGATCCGTTTTTTAAAAGTCCACAATTATACGCACGCTCGTAGCCAGGCAACACCCACCAACACCCATAACACTCCCCTCTCCCGGCCGTGCAATCCTACACTTACGCCTCCATAGACCACCTCTAACTTTACGTGTGTACTTATGTGGATATATGACTGTCGTACGTGCGATCCTGTGTAATTGCGCTCTCAAATACTCATTTAAATGCCCCCCCATCCTCTTTCACATAACTCTTCGGGTACGTATTTCAACCCTGCCCCTGCGTATGTATTTTCCCAAGTGCGATTTACATGCTTAAAGCACTTACGTGCGTATATCCGACGTTAAATAAAGTTACTATGCATGCGCAGTTAAAACGTACGGATCTGTGAACACGGTCCCTCATCAGAACCATGTTCAATTGTACGAGAGGCAAACTGAAACAGTGAAAACAGAATTAGAGTTAAGTATAGGGGGTTTTCTAACTCAACTCCAAATTAGTTTCACATGCAATCTGTTAGTTTTTGTGTGCAGTAAGCGATATATGTTCCCTGCATGCAAAATAAACAAATACATGGTTCATTTGCACCACTCACATGGTATGTCCAGGTGCCGCCGTGCTCCAGTTTTTGCTGTTATTTTCAAACTTTGGGTCAGCCCCACAATCTATTCTGTTGCTCAGCTGAGGACAACGTCTGTGTGTTTGCTACCTGGGAGATGAAGCAACTTCACAAGGTCACACACTGAGGATTCTGGGACTCATCCTTTCATAGTCAGAGTTCCCGACCTCTGAGACAACGCCAGTGAACCTAGTTTCACCCCTCTTTATTCCTTCCTAATTTACGTTCGGCCTATGGGTCTTTTATACTTTTGTGTGTCTATATATCAACAGCATATTTGACTTTTTTTTGGGGATGCCCAAATAGTAGAGACACAGACTGGCCAGGATGACATTCACACAATGGTGGTTGAAGCAGAATTAATAATATAAAAAGCACAAGCAGCACATAGTAGGGACAGTGGGTCCATTCTAGAGACACACGCAAATCATATGGGCACACGACTGACTCAATGCAATACGTGCCAAAATATGTTGCGCAGGTACAGTGTAATGGTGAGGTTATGATTAATGCGAGCGGCTCTGTAAATGTAGATTGTAAATATATAACTAAATAATTGCAAACAATGGGCTGGATTCAGACTTAAGTAAGTGCTTGAAATGAGTTACTCCTGGGCTAAATCATGTTGGTTGCAGGGGGAGTCAAGGTAATTGTATTCTTTGCATGCAGGGATATATCTTTGAATTGCTTACTGCACACAGATACTGACCAGCGTTACTATCACACTGTTATTTAGACTTGGGATAGGAAACATCACCTCTCAACTTAAATACTGTTTGCAACAGATGAAATATGACTCCCCTGCAATCAACATGGTTTAGCCCAGAAGTAACTCATTTCAACCACTTACCTAAGTCTGGATCCAGCCCAATTCAGATTTAAGTACTTAAGAGGACTTATAAATGTTTCTTGCCTGACATGTAACATCGGCTCATGTACATAACTCCTTATGTGCTAAGGGGCCGGCCCCTCACTTGCGCATGCCTAATCGCCTGCCAGACAGACGGGGATACGGTGGGGTTCCGCATGAGAGAGGGGAGTGACAGGAAACTGCATGGCATATTTATTAAAGATTTAAAAAAAAACTTTTTTATAAAATCTAAAAAAATTGCTATTTTCATTTATTGCTCATTCCGAAGATCTACTCTTTTTGCTTTTTTTAATTGTTTCCTTTCTTATGAATTTTGGAAGTCAAATTTCCACCGCAGGTTAATTCCCCTCCGGCTTGGATCTCAGAAAATCCAAGCAATAGCCTTTTATACTCTTTACAAGCTAACGCCATTAGTGTCACAAGTAACTTGTCAAACTCAGAAACTATTTGTGATGCTGAAGCAGACTTGGACCTTGGATCTGGCAAGGATGTGAAAGAGCCGCTTGTCTCTGACCTATCAGGGGGTGGAATAAAATAAGATGGTGCAGGTGCTGCCCCATCAGTGTAAACTTTGTTTTAAAGGACACTGTGCAGGTGCGGCTAGTGAAAATGGATGTATACTTCCTGGGACTGAGCACAAGTGACAGACGAATGCCAATGCAAGACAGACCACCACTGTGTCCTTAAGAGTAAATAAAAAGATGGTTCAGTGCTGCAGTCACATTTTGGAAGCTTTGCTCCACAAGACAAAAACGCTCCTATGAAATCTCATTTAAATAGTCCTATGTCACTACAGCTCTCAGTGACCAGCTTCCATTGTGCCTGACTGCCGGTGTCCTCTGTGCTGTATGATATCATAGAATTAGAGGAAGTCTTTATGTGAAGGTCACATTAGTTTGTGCTATGGATATAATCATTTTCTTAGCCCGGACAATGTTGCACTGTGATGCTATGGCCCAGATGGCTCGACCACTCTGCCATCCAAAGGGAGACAGTGTCTGTATTGTTGCCCCATAAACAGGTTTCATTGTGTGACTTGTGAAATTTCAGTGTTCGTCACTTTCTAAAGATTACGAATACGATTTTCACAGCTTGGGGAGATATGCAAAGCAATCCCCTTTATGAAGAATCAAAGTCTTGTAAGGTTCTGCAGAGCTGGTGTTACAGAGCCTTTATCTCTTTATTGAATTCTCTTCTGCCACTCTGGCTACATTGGATTTGCAGACACAAACAAATAATGCATCGCACAATAAAGACAAGACAGCGATTTGGTTCCTCAAGACAATTATACTATTAAGGCAAATAATAAAAACTAATATCAGTGACTTCAGGATATTACATCTATTTAGCTGAAAATCAATATAACAGGATATCTGCATAAAGCGGAAATGTATGAAGCAATTTCCACAATTTGTCGATTGCTCTATTAATCGCAGTGATTCAAAATAAATAAATATATATATATATATACTGTATACTGTGGAAGTTGTGTTTTATACTTGTTCAGCTAGCTGGACAACAGGGTTTTTTTAATTATATATACATCTTATCCCCTCTTGTATTTAGGTTAGCAGTGAAGCACACTGTAGGGTTGTGTATTTATCCCCTCTTGTATTTAGGTTAGCAGTGAAGCACACTGTAGGGTTGTGTATTTATCCCCTCTTGTATTTAGGTTAGCAGTGAAGCACACTGTAGGGTTGTGTATTTATCCCCTCTTGTATTTAGGTTAGCAGTGAAGCACACTGTAGGGTTGTGTATTTATCCCCTCTTGTATTTAGGTTAGCAGTGAAGCACACTGTAGGGTTGTGTATTTATCCCCTCTTGTATTTAGGTTAGCAGTGAAGCACACTGTAGGGTTGTGTATTTATCCCCTCTTGTATTTAGGTTAGCAGTGAAGCACACTGTAGGGTTGTGTATTTATCCCCTCTTGTATTTAGGTTAGCAGTGAAGCACACTGTAGGGTTTATTTTTGGTATAGGGGAGATGAAGCTTGGTGGTGGGTCTGTGGTTGAGTTAGACAGCTGAAGCTGGGGTTCAGCGCCAGCTAGACACATAAAATGGCGCCTATTGAGCAGGAAATGGATGCTCACCTTTACTGTGCACACTGTAGTTCACTTGCTCAGAGCCCGGTGTACTAAGCACCACCAGTCCAAAGTATATGTCCGCAGTAGACAACAGCTGTCTGGGCCGGGCTCACTCACCGAAGGGTCGGAGAGGGAGGCTCGCAGTAACAGTGGGCCAGGTGCGCAGGCGCTCATAGGCCAGGAAGCCTCAGTGCTCAGTGGAGTCAGGACGCACAACACGTGGCTATGGCTTATTTTCGGGGTAGGGTTTATATTTCAGGATATATGTAAAATCAAGGTAGGGCTTATTTTATGACTAGGTCTTATTTTCATGGAAACAAGGTATGTGTGTATGTGGTGGCTTGAAAGCTTCCTGTATTTATGATTGACTAGTAGGATGCTCTCTGTATTGTCACTAGAATGCTCTCTGTGGACTCTAAACTAATACCTCCACCTTGTGCCATGTTTCACGACAGTGTCGTCTGCTGTACATGCCATCACATGCATGTGACAGCATGCAATTTAGCTATGTGGGAAGAACCACCCACAGTCCATGGAGGACACACACTTCGTCACCCCTTTTGGTTGTTGCTTAGCGACGAGGACGCCCTCCAATGAAAGTACAGCGTGTCTAATCAGTGACCAACAGCCCCTACATAAGAACCAGCAGCGCTCCTACACACTGCAGCTTAGAGCGTTAGGCTTTTCCTGCTCATAAGCACCCCCCCCTGACACTCCCCCTATCTCGGCGTACTTACCCACTGTTACGCCGGTTGAAGGCTAACTTAACTTCAGCCGGTGTACCAGTGGGTAGTTACACCGGGAAACACATCGTGACCTCCTAACCCAGCCCTCCCTTCCTAATTTCCCTCCCTCTCCTTCGTCCGTAACTACGCTGTAGTTACGGACGCTAGATCCATTGCTCACAGAGCCATGGATTATGCTGGGCAAAATATGCCCGGCGCATGCGCAGAACGGCATTTCTGCCGTTCTTATGCATACGCCCGCCGTAACTAGTGCGGCGGCTGTAGGTCTGGATTAGCCTCCTTGTGTGTATTTTGCCTTTGTGTAACCTGCCTCCCTGTGTACCTTGCCTTCTTGTGCTCCAGCCTCCCTGTATACCTGGTCTTCATGTGTTCCAGCCTCCCTGTATACCTTGTCTTCTCGTGCTCCCTTCCTCTCTCTGCATCTAGCCTACTTGTATACTTTTTCCTCTTGTGTTCCAGCCTCCCTGTATACTTTGTCTTCTTGTGCTCGATTCCTCTCTTGTATCTAGCCTCCCTGTATACTTTGTCTTCTTGTAATCCAGCCTCCCTATATACCTTGCCTTCTCGTGCTCGATGCCTCTCTTGTATCTAACCTCACTGTCTACCTTGTCGTCTTGTGTTCCAGCCTCCTTGCACACCTTGTCTTCTTGTGTTCCAGCCTCCCTGTATACCTTGCCCTTGCCCACTTGTGCTCCTATCTCCCTGTGTACTTTGCCAGTTATTCCCGCTTGTCCCTTTCCTGTCCTTTGAGTGTGCCTTTGGTGGGTGGCTCTGAGAGTGAGAGCTGTTATTGACAAAAAACTTTGTTACACAGTGGTACCAACCTCCCGTTCAGTCTCCCTACTCTTAAAGGGGAAGAAATTCGCTGCGGACTGTGTTATACTATATATCTTCTAAATCAAGTAATACACTGGATGATCAATTCTTCTGGCTTTAATACATTCTGGCCAGAATTGGATAATTTGTCAGAAAACGAGATTGATTTATGTGATGTCATTATATTCATTTTTAACATTTTTATGTCTTTAATATTCATAATAGTTTTTACATAGATTATTAAAAATTTTGAATATATATGCACTGTTGTCCAATTACAACTTTATTTCAGCCATCGCAAGTTATTTTATTCAGTTTTTTATTGGTTGTATATGATTAACTTGGTTTTCAAGTTTGTATTTATTTCTATATATATTTTTATCTAACATAAGTTAGCACAGTCATACTCTTTTCTTCAGTTTTCTCCTTGGAAACTAGTGGGGGAGGCCCACTTTTGATTGACAGCTGCAGTATTTGTTATTTGTTTTAACTGAAGCGCCGACACACCTCTCACCTCTTTGGCTCTGAGAGTGTTATCCATCCTATTACGGCTTTTCCCATCTTGCCTCTCTGCCCAGGGCGATTTCCTCTGCCCAGGGTGATTTCCATCGTCCCATGTGGGTTACTGTCTCATGCCTTTCTTGCTGTCGCCTTGTGACTACTTCTGGGTGGTGGTTCCACTACTGTCTATGGAAAGGGTTTCCAGGGGCCGTGACCCTCTAGGAGTCCGCTGCCCAGCCTATCCCTACCATCAGGGGCTCTAGTGAAGACCAGACTCCTAGTTAGACACCACACCCTGGATGACCAGTAACAGTATAAATATCGATACACATAAACCCGACAAGGTTTTTCCTGACAACACTAAGGTGGATTGTATAATTATATCGACCTTAGTGTTGCCGACACTTATAAGCCTTAAACTAACACTAATCATTAACATTGAATAACACTAACCACAACCTAACCCTGATCACAGCCTACACTAACCCTAACTGCAACCTAACCGGGGGCTGGATCCAGACCCCGGTTAAGTGTATTAACTTAAATACTCCTGGGGTAAACCATGTTGAATTCAGGGGGAGTCAAGTTAATTGTATGCTTTGCATGCAGGGATATATCTTTGAATTGCTTACTGCACACAGATACTGACCAGCTTTACTATCACACTGTTATTTAGACTTGGAATAGGAAACATCACCTCTCAACTCTAATACTGTTTGCAGCAGATGAAATATGACTCCCCTGCAATCAACATGGTTTAGCCCAGATGTAACTAAGTTCATGCACTTAACAAGGTCTGGATCCAGCCCCGGGACCCTAACCCTAAGATGAAGTATAGCGCTCACCTTTCATATTGTGTCAGGTAGAAAAACTGTAGATCAGGCGCCAGCATGGAGTCTGGAAGCGCCGAACACGCATCACTGTACAGTATACAAGCATCGGGCTCCCATCACAATACAGTGGTAGTGAACAGGCGCCTGCAAGAGGGTAAATCATAGGATAGCTTGTGGGCAAAACCCTCTTACCCATCCAGCTTTGTTACCATCCAGTCGTTATAATGATTGTTAGAATTGTAAAGCGCTATGCAATTTGATGGCTCTGTATAAAACCCTGTAAATCAATAAATAAAATGAATAAAAACCTGGTAATAAATAAATAAAAGCAAGGAATGAGACGACATAATCCTCAGTGATGTTATACTGTAACTTTCTCCTGCACAACTCGAGAAGTTGTTTTTGCTCAGAAACTTGACGGCAGATGGAAATGTCTCCTTGTCTCTCATTATACAGAATGATTGATGCTATCCAGATGTTACTAATATATGTACATTTTTATTGTGCAAATTGCCCGTTTCAGGACTTGACTAATAATAGAGGCTCATCCATTATCAGAACCACTGAAGTCTGGGGCAATGTGATGACACAACTGCTGGGAAAGAGGTTTGTTTTTACCTTTTCTATATACTCAATGGAATTATACATAGAAAATACATATAATAAAATTATATGCGAAGTGCGATTGTTTTGTTATCATTATGTTCAAGTCCACGTGGCTTTTATAAGAGTTCTGAGCAGCAGCCACATTATACTATGGAATAATATCTCTCTGAAACAGGAACTGACAACCCGAGGTACTTCAGGTGTTGTTAAACTACATATCCTCCAACATGACCCATTCCATTAGGTACAAAGTGCTCTGCTCCTGAGCTTCAAACTGTCAGTTACTATGGTAACCACCTTTGTTAAAGAGAGAAATATCTTTCAAATATCAGTTAATTCATTAAAACCAGGTGAGTGACTGTTGGAAGCTCAGGAGCAGAGTATTGTATATTGTGAATGGGGTCATGTTGGAGAGTCTGAAACTAGAATGCTTTGAAGGTATCAGCTACACCCAGGGCTGCTGTCAGTAGTTGGGCCCAGGACACATCAGTGGGGCCCTGCCCCCTATGTGACATAATCAGTGATGTCACATGAGACGGGGCCTCATGGATCTGCGTTAACAGCTGGCAGGTGTGCAGGGAAATTCTTTGACACACAAACACACATACACACACACACCTTCTAAGACTCCCATATTCTGGGCATCCATGCTGGTGCAGGGAAGGGGGGAGGAGCCCGCAAAGTGTGACGGCAGCCAGACCGCCCCCTTCAGGCCTTCCCTGCAGAGGTGGAACAAGTGAGTTGTGGGCCCAGGTGCAAAAAATATTCTTTGGCCCTGATGATATCCAGGTAATCTGTTGGGGAGCTTCGGTGTTGCGGTGATGACGGCTGTGGGCCCTTGTATCACCATGGGCCCCGGTGCCATTGCACCTGTTGCACCAAATGTTGTGCCGCCCCTGCTCCCCTGTCTTTTACATCAGTGGAACTATAAACCGGAGACAGGCTGGCACCCAGACCTCTCTCAGGCTGGCACTTCCCTAGGGGGCCGATCGCCCTGATCACTCCCCTCTATATTTGCCACTGCCAAAGCCTAACCCTAATCCTAACCCTAACCTTCCCCTAAGCCCTATCCCTAACTTTAAACAATAATAACTATTTTCTTTTTTTATTTAATGAATTGCATAAATAGCATTTAATCAGCTAAAAGAAATAAAAACACATTTAGGAAACAACTTATTAATACACATTTTTGTAATATTTACACAATTAAACTTTTGCATTTACCAGGTGAGTGATCATATTAATAAAAATGAACATCATATTTTCCTCTCCACGGCGGATCTGTATTGTACAGTAGCTGCTCCTTCACTCTGAACATTATTCCTTGGGTGAATGTAACTACAGCCAACCTTGACTGGTGAGGAGAAAGTCGCTGACAGTTTGGTTCCGTTCCAGACCTTCTCACAGTTCCTGTCTGCCAAGCGCCTGTCAGTATGCAAATTCATGCAAATTCACGGCCACTGGATGAACACCTGCAGAAAGTGACCATCCCCAATTGTGCTGCACATCCAATGTGATCGGGGCTGGGAGACTCTGGACTGTGCTCCTTCTGTCAGTTTGTTATGCATTTGTCAGCAAATCACTGAACTCCTAAAAACTCTCCTTTATATTCTTATGAACTGCAACGCTCCATGAGGAGCTTCAAGTGCCAGGATTAGGAGGGATGGCAACATTCCAGCCCTTGTGAATCCTTCTCTAGGCCCTTTCTACCTATGTTTCAGCCGCAGAGCATTACAACTGGCGCGATTGTCTGATTTAAGGAAGGCCTCTGTCTTGAGACAGGCAATAGAACGTAACCAACTCCTTATACAGATACCGGAAAAGAATATACTAACATTTTGTTAATTACTTAATACAAGAAATAACCGTTTTATTTGTAGCATGAAAATGTATGTAAATGAATATCAGGGACCAAGGGCTGGATCCAGACTTAATTACGTGCTTGAAATGAGTTACTCCTGGGCTAAACCATGTTGATTGCAGGGGAGTCATATTTCATCTGTTGCAAACAGTATTAGAGTTGAGAGGTGATGTTTCCTATCCCAAGTCTAAATAACAGTGTGATAGTAAAGCTGGTCAGTATCTGTGTGCAGTAAGTAATTCAAAGATATATCCCTGCATGCAAAGAATACAATTACCTTGACTCCCCCTGCAATCAGCATGGTTTAGTCCAGGAGTAACTCATTTGAAGCACTTCCTTAAGTCTGGATCCAGCCCCAAGTGTGGAATCTCCCGAAATGACCTACTACGCAGGCTTTAAAGACACACCCCTTTGGGTACAGCGTCTTGATAATGCTGGACCTGATTCACACTTAAGAGGAAGTTAGGTGCGGACAGACAGGGCCACCGCCAAATATTTTGGGGTCCGGGGCACATCCTTGTCGCTTCGCCCCTACACAACGCCATCCGTGACGTCACATAGGAACCACCTTATCAGTGGGCCGATGTGCAGGGAAGGATTTCCCTGCACATTGGCCCGCTATTATGCAGCTCTAAGCAGCAAGTATAGGCAGTAGTAACCGCTGATTCTTGCTGCTGCATAGCCAATGTCATTTTTGCGTGCCCAGTGAGCTTTGAGGCCTGGGACAGTAGTCCCGGCTGTCCCTCCCTGATGGCGGCCCTGCGGACAGAACTGCACCCAACTTACCCGTCCTGCCACTAATATGCGGGTGTGTTGCTTGGTAGGTGGCTGGATTTGATGACACAATTAGCATTGATGTTTCTTTTCAAGGGGACTTACCGTATTTCCTCATGTATAAGATGCTTTTTTAGAAATATTCAGGGTCTAAAAACCGGGTGCGTCTTATACAGGGGATGCCCGCAGCACACTTACCTTTGCTCTCCCTCAGGCTCTCTCCGGCTCTCTTTACCTGCGTTGCGCTCTGCAAATGACGCTAGCGTGACCTAAGGTCACATCAGCGCCATTCTGCAGAGCGCGCCGCGTGGGAGAGAGCCGGAGACAGCTGGAGGGAGAGCAAAGGTAAGTGTGCTGCGATGTGATTGGAATGAATGAATGGATGGATGTGAAGGCTGGACATGGAGGGGGAACAAAGGCAGAGTGGACACACACAAAGAGGAGGCCATAACACTGGCTGGACACAAATAGAGGAGGCAATAACACTGGCTGGACACAAATAGAGGGGGCAATAAGACTGACTGGACACAAATAGAGGAGGCAATAACACTGACTGGACACAAATAGAGGTGGCAATAACACTGGCTGGACACAAATAGAGGTGGCAATAACACTGGTTGGACACAAATAGAGGGGGCAATAAGACTGGCTGGACACAAATATAGGGGGCAATAAGACTGGCTGGACACTAAAAGAAGGGCCAATAAGACTGGCTGGACACTAAAGGAAGGGGCAATAAGACTGGCTTGACACAAAGAGGGGGCAATAAGACTGGCTTGACACAAAGAGGGGGCAATATGGCTAAAGGATGAGTTCAATAACTTTATGTAATACATTTTTTTTTATTTCAGGCCCCAAAATTAAGGTGCGTCTTATATATGGGAGTGTCTTATACATGGGGAAATACGGTACACAAGAGACTTGCTTAAGTCCCCTTACGAACCTAATTCTGTATCAGGTCCAGAGATAGCCCATAGTACAAGGATGGTGAAGGTTAGGGTTAAGTAAGTGTTAGTATGAGGCTGTGGAATGAGGAATGTTAGGGTTAGGGCAGGGTTAAGGCTAGGCTGTAGGACAGGATAGTTAAGGCTTGGGTTAGAGAAGGGTTATGGTTTGGTTTCAGGAAGGGAATGGTGTTAGGGTGAAGAAAACCTTCTCTGCAGTTGCGGGTACAAGGCTATCTTGCCAGAAACTGATGAATACAGATCATCGGAGCAGCGGACTACACCCCATTTGGAGGGGCAATCTAGGAGTGAGAAGGGGTGGAGGGACATAGGGCCGTATTCAGAAATCCGTTTTTTTTATGTATGTAATTATACGCACGGCCAGTGCAGGCCAAACCCCCTCACACACATGACACTCCCCTCTCTCGGCCATGCTGCCGGTGACTTCTGCCACTATAGACCACTTGTAACTTTCCGAGTGCATTCCCGTGTGTATGTGTCCTCCGTACGATTCATGATAGTCACGCCCACTTCCCTTGGTTTAAATGCCTTCCTCCGCCCATTTTTATTTAAATTTTCCCGTGCGTATTTTTGCATCGCATATCCGTCCGTATGTACCCACGTGCGATTTACATGTCCGTCCGTGAGGCACTTCCACGCATATAGTCTACGTGAACTACGTAAATAAAGTTACTACGCAGGTGCAGTGTAAACGTACCTAAAAATACACATGGCACTCGCCATGAAAACGAATCTTTGAATACGGAACACTACTGACAGCCCACAACCTCCATTATTTATATTATTATTTATTAACAGGTTTTTATATAGCGCTATCAGATTACATAGCGCTTTACAAAGAATGTTTCATATTCACATCAGTCCCTGGGAGCTACATACTAAGATCCCTAACACACGCACACACACACATTAGGGTTAATTTACTTAGCAGCCAATTAACCTACCAGCATGTTTTTGGAGTGTGGCAGGACACCAGAGCACCCAGAGGAAACCCACACAGACACGGGGAGAACATACAAACGCCACACTGATAAGGCCTAGACCAGGAATTGAATTAATGACCTCAGCGATGTGAGACACAAGAGTTACTCACTGAGCCATCGTTACATCAGACCGTTACGTTAGCATTTGCCCTTCCGAACACAATGCTAAAGGTATAGGAATTTTGCATATTGTGCTGTGTTTTAATTTAAAACAATAAAAATAATAATTTTTTTATCTAATTTGAAGCTAATTTTGTCAATGGTTATACTGTTACTACATTTGCATGGTTTGTGATGCTCTCATACAAAGCATAACCACAATCGTGTGATACATAACTATGCAGCACCATGCTGATGGAAAAAAAAATGTAGCTGCATTGTGCTTGATTGTAATGTGTCAGTACACAAGCTGTAGTACTTGTGTACGGATTCAGAGATGCAATCCTAAACTATCCTAAACCCTTTATTATTTGCATGGAATGATTAAAACACAGGATACATTTATTTTTTCATACATTTTCCGTATCAGGCTTTGATAGCTCCCAACTCTCTTTTACACAAATGCTCTGATTCTTTGTTAAATGACTTCTCCTGGGCTGCATCCACTCTCTGGAATAACCTTCCTTGCCCATTAGGACTATCCTCTACTCTCCAAACTGTCAAGAGGTCCCTTAAAACTCACCTCTTCAATCAAGCTTCCCAAAATTCCTCAACCCATTTCTTCGTTTACCATATTTACAACCACTTTGATATCCAAATGACCTTTTCTATTTCATGATTAACAGAAAATTTCTCTCTTTATGGTAGAATTATGCTCACACTGCTTTGTGAATGGATCATACAGAGCACTTTTACCATGCAACCTGGCTGCTCCATTGTGTGATATATATAGCATCTTTCCTTAGGTATCAAACCTCAATATTCTATAGTAAGTTTTATTGCACGGCCTTTTTAACTCCCCAGTTTATTTGTAACTATCCAGTCTTTTTTACAATAATTGTTCAAATTGTTATGTGCCACATAATATGATGGCGTTATATAAAAATCTGTTAGTATATAAATAAATAAAATCAATCAATTACTTATATGTAATGATTAATTGATTGATTGATGATGTATTTTCTAAGGTTTAATACTGTTGTCCAAGTAGATAAACTGTTTTTTGGGGGGTTTTTTTGGGTGGGGGAGGGGTTGTGAAAAAACATTGTAGAAAACTAGTGATATTGCGGTAAACAGTTTGCTAGAGACTGGGGGAAGATCGGAGTAACCTTTATAGTATGGATTTCCTGGCCTAAATAATGACAACATCTGTTAGTAAGGATGGCTCTTTGTGGAAATTTAGCCATTGCTGGGTAAAAGCAGTGATTAAGGCTTAGGGTTTTAGGCTTAAATCTAAGTGCAGGGTCCACTAAAGTATTGTGTAGTCGGGTGGCAGATTTCTCTAATCTTATAGCATTTCTAAAGAACGGGGCAAAGGTCACTGTTAGGCAACATTCTCTGGTCACTTTGATTGGATGATGCTGATAAGAGACATGGACATCCAGTATGTTTGAAGGATAGTTTTCATGAAAGTAACATTTTAATGGTTTTCCTAGTTCCATGTGGACCACAGAAAAGTGTGTAACATAAATAGACAATACCTTATAAGATATTATAATCAAACATCAAATTTACCATTAATGTTACCAGTTATTAGCTTGCAAGTTGCATTCATTTGAACAAATATCTAGTACATTCTTTCTTAGAGCATTTATCGACTTAAACCTTTAATGATATATATGAGGGTATTATGAGATATATGCAAAGATGTGATGCACACACTGGACCATAGGTGGCTCAGTGAGTAGCACTTGTGCCTCACAGCGCTGAGTTTATGAGTTTGATTCCCGGACTAGACCTTATCTGTGTGGAGTATGTATGTTCTCCCCGTGTCTGCTTGAGTTTCCTCCAGGTGCTCTGGTTTCCATCCACATGCTGGTAGTTAATTGGCTGCAGACTATATTAACCCTAGTCTGTGTGAGTATTTACAAATGTGTTAGGGACCTTAGTATGTAGCTCCAATAGGGGCAGGGACTGATGTAAATGTCTAATATTCTCTGTAAAGTGCTGTGGACAAATTGTAGGGCTAAATAAATAAGCAATAATAACATTTTATGAAAATGTTGCATGAATAATATCACTTGGAGCACCCTCTGGAGGAATGTCATCAACAATGGTACATTTTCTAAATGAAAGGACTACTTTTATTTTTATATTGCCTATTAACCTATAACAGACGCAGAGGGGCTGAATACATGCTTAATAAAACGCTGGGTGGACAAGGCACTACGAAGGAGGAGGAGGAGTCAGTGGATAGTGGACATAGGTCATTAGGCAGTAAGTTAGGGAGGATTTAGAGCTGGCTCATGCAGGAAAGGTACAAGGGACAGGAAGAGCATCATCAATTGCACAAGGGGGAGCAGAGGGTCTTTGCACTCACAATGGGACATCTAGTTTCTTAGCCAGTAGGGGGAGCAGATATTGAAGATGTGGGGTTGCCAGGAGAAGGGGGTGCGGGGGGCCCTATTGTCTTATAAAAGGATTGGATCCCGCCTTACAACAAGGGGCATTTTCTTATTGTGTTCTTGATAGAGGACAAACCAACATGATCAGGTCTCCAAATATTAGCTTATAATTACAGACGATCATTACTAAGGACCGGAACCAGGAAACCATAGGACAGGGCACTTACATATTCCATACACAAAAAGTACCCTGTGCAATTGTAGTGCGCATGTGCGTTTATGGCGATTACATATCGGATCACATTACCTACGATTCTCAATGAGGCAAAGTAATCATTCCGATGGTGGAGCATGATGACCCTCCCCCATGTGTACAGCATGTATGCATGATGGGCGTGGGGAGGTCTTTAAATCGTACAGTAAGGTCTTGGCTAAGCTCTTACGTACGATCCTCCATTAGGAACAAAAGCCTAATGCACATGGACATGTGCGTAAAAGTTAAGGCGGAGTTCTGGGCATGGAAGCTCCATACACGCGAGAAGATGGGGAGTGCATTACCCTCACACGCACGGACCCTATAGGTTAGGGTTACTGCCATTCAGTAACAGATTTGGTCCTACAGGGCTCCCGTAGGAGCCCTGTATTAACTGTTGGGTTTGGCAAAAAGCCCATCCACATATACAGCGGCATGGGCTTTTTAAAAAAAAACCAAAAAAACAAGTTTGTTCCGAGAGTGTAATCTCTCGGGACAAGTTGTGAGGCGGGCGGGACAGCGAGACAGTCCCCCGAAAGCAGGACTGTCCCTCAAATAGGGACACTTGGGAGGTCTGGGCTAGTACAGCAGTAATAAAGTAATAAAATCCCGGTATTCTGCAAGAGATGCATGGCTTCCTTTACTATAATACTGCTATAATTGCTGGTTATATACGCCCTGATTCAGAGTTTGAAAATAAGAGGGGAAAGTTACTCCTGGGCTAAACCATGTTGATTGCAGGGGAGTCAAATTTCATCTGTTGCAAACAGTATTAGAGTTGATAGGTGAAAGTTTCCCGGCCCAAGTCTTAATAACAGTGTAAATTTGAAGCTGGTCAGTATCTGTGGGCCAGATTTACTAAACTGCGGGTGGAGACAGGCCAAACTTCGCCTTGAGTGCCCAGGGACCTAGCACTGGTCCTAGTCAAATATCATGTGTTTTTAAAGTGCAAAGTCACGTTCGCACCTCAAGCCTCTAAAAGAGGTGCTCTGGAACAGTGCCCCCCTGTCAGCTGCTGTCCCTGAAATGCTTAATGCTTTGTTAATAGCAAGAGTGCTGGTGCACTTTCTCTAGTTTCTGTGCAGATTACTCCATACCTTTCAAGCACCTGCTCTGGATTAACCTATAAATTGATTTGAGCAACCACCGTTTTGTGTATTTTTGTTTGGAAGGTTGTTATGTTGTCAGACAGAGTAGGTCTGGCAAGGATGTGGACTGGCCATACACTACTGTCCGGGAGCCAATCAGCTGCAAGGGCCTCCTGTCAGTCTCTGCAGCACCTCCCTCTTCTGCCAGGATTACTGGTATCAGAAGGAGAAAAGAGTGGTGCTGATATAAGAACCTTTCCCTAGTGGGAAATGGGGCTAGATTTACTAAGCTGCAGGAAAGGAAAAGTAGAGATGTTGCTCATAGCAACCAATCACATTTTAGCTGACATTTTCTAGTATGTAATAGGAAAGTGAGAGCTAGAATCTGATTGGATGCTATGGGCAATATCTCACCTTTTCCCACAGCTTAGTAAATCTGGCCCTAGGACTTACCTGTCCCCTGCAATCAGATGCAAACTCCTTAATCAGCAAAGTCACCATCTTGAAACTTCCTCTTTTGTGACATGATTAGGGGATATATATCAGGGTTGCCGACTCTCCCGGAATGTCCGGGAGACTCCCGAAATTCGGGCAGTACTCGCGGTATCCCGGGAGAGCCAGCAAATCTCCCGCAAATGACTTGAGGCCAGTGGTTTCACTGTAACCACGGCCTCAAGTCCTGCCCCCCTGCCTAGCAACACTAGTATACTAGTGTTGCTAGGCACAGGAAGGGACTTGATGACGCAATTTGCGGCATCAAGCCCCGTCCCAACCCCTATTGCATAATCGCGTCATTAAGCCCCGCCCCCCGCATGTGTCGCTAGCTTCTCCCCGGGATCTCCGGCAACCATGCAATAAGTGTTTATAAAACATTTGCAAAGAGAGTATCAGGGCCAACCATTAGTGTCAAAACACTGCTCTTATCAGCTATTTTCACCAGTCATGCATATTATATTCATCAAAATAAACATATGTCATGGTTGCCGACATTTGGCAGCTTCCCTCCGCGAGATCACGGAGAGAAACTAGCTATGCATGCAGGGGGCGGGGCTTAATGACGCAGGTTATGCAAATCGCGTCATTAGGCTCCGTCCCCTGGCTCATACAGACCCGTTTTTACTTTAAATAGGGGTAGGGACGGGGCTTGATGCTGCAAATTGCGTCATCAAGTCCCTTCCTGTGCCTAGCAACACTAGTATACTAGTGAAACCACAGGCCTCAAGTCACTTGCGGGAGATTTGCTGGCTCTCCCGGGATACCGGGAGTACTGCCCGAATTTCAGGAGTCTCCCGGACATTCTGGGAGAGTCGGCAACCCTGACATATGTACAGAAAATGAAAAAGTTTAAGAAAATAAATGAATATGACCTTTTCTTCTTGATTTTAGATACAATATGGAATACAATACAATATTATGGTAAATGATTAACACCCCATAATTTATTCTACGTTTAAGAGATCTGTTGAGACTGCTTCATATTACATCTCTGTGGTGGTATCTGCCTCTTATACCAGTGTACCAGCTTACAGGAACATAAAATCATTTGTAATTCTCCTTCTGGGATTAAACAAAAGTGCTCTGATTTCTCATTGATTTCTCAGTGTGTGGTGAGGTCACTTCTCTTGCGCATGGGACTTCAAACACCAGGACCCTACCTTAAAATTCTGCGCTGTCGCTGTATACCAAAATCCCGAGTTTAGAAGAGGAGCAGATGTAGAGATATCCCAATATAAATGTGACATTTATACTCACTAAGGGCCGTATTCACAGATCCGTTTTTTAAGAATGTAATTATATGCACACACGTAGCAAGGCCACACCCACCAACACCCATGACACTCCCCTCTCACGGCCCCGCAATCGTAGACTTACGCCTCCATAGACCACCTCTAACTTTACGTGTGTACTTACGTGCGTATATGTATTCCGTACGTGCGATTTTATGTAACCGCGTCCTCATAGACTAATTTAAATGCCTCCCCCCACCCTCTTTCACGTAACTTTTCAGGTACGTATTTCAACCCCGCCTCTCCGAACGTATGTCCCCAAGTGTGATTCATATGTCTGTACCTAAAGCACTTATGTGCGTATATTCAACGTAACTTACGTAAATAAAGTTACTACGCATGTGCAGTTAAAAAGTACCTAAAAATATGCACGCAACTTCACGTGAAAATGGATCTGTGTAAGATAGTTGCTGAGTGTATATATAAAAAGCTGCAGTCAAAATGCACAGCTTTGCTTGAGCAACAAAAAAGAAGCAATTAATCTACGTCACTTGTTCGCTGTTGGACATCATTTTGGCTTTCATATATGTTTTATTTGGGACAAACGATATCATACAAGATTTGCTATATCACCCCCCGCCTACTTCACGTAAAACGCACGTATTGTTGACGAACGTAAAATTGGCACGCCCACACGTAAGTATTTACGTGACACATACGTGAATCTCCCATACGTTCACAAATACGCTACGTGAATGTGCGTATTTTCTATGGTGCGCATGCGCAGTGCGTTCAAAACTGCGAATTTACGTCTCCGCCACGTGTAAAATCTCTTTGAAGCGTAGTTCTGGATCAGGCCCATTGATACAAGGATTTAAAAAAAAAAAAGTAAAGAAAAAAACATTTTTTATAATTTAAAAAAAATAATATAAAGTTTAGCTTTTTAAAACGCCAATGGATGTATATTAGTCTTTGCATTTTTTTTAATGTTCTGTAATTTTTGTTTTTGTTTTGTGGTAAACAGAAAAAGCTTACTAAAAAATAAAATGTAAAATGAAAAAACTGATGGAAGGTTCTATATTGAGCCTTCTGTGAGGCCACTCCCCTTGGACGCACAGACTTTTGATCCGTGAACCCTACCTTCAATTAAAACGGGGACGGCTGAGAAGTCTGGATACAGTGCTCAGCATGTCCTCACTGTACAATCTACATACTTACCCCCATTCAGGTCTATACTGGAAGTGGTGCATGCGCAAAACGCGAAACACGAACGGAAAACGCCACTTTTGCAGAAAGTCTGGATCCGATCCATTATTACACATAGGAGTTATAAAAATTGTGAAACGATAATTGGATGCTCTTGGATCTGTAATCGCAGGTTTGGTGTTATAACTCCCAACGTTAGGAATCTTGAAAACGGGATCCCCCCAAATTCCACCCAGTTCTGCCAACAAATGACCATATTTGGTCAAAACTCTGCCCGTTTTTCATAAATCCCGTCTAAACAGGGCCGTAATTAGGGGTGTGCGATAGGGGTGGTCGCTCAGGGCAGAAAGCTGAAGCAGGGTGCCAGTGGGTTCATTTTTAAGATTAAACTAGTTAATTAATCAAGATTGGGGGCAACATATATCCCTTTTGCCCCTGGCAGTAAAATTTCTAGCTACGGTTTTGCCCCCTTAAGAAAAGCGCCCAGAGCGGCTGCCCCTATTGCACACCCCTAGTTATGGCTCTGATTAGCATAACTATACCATATCTCCCAAGATTTAGAATCCCAAAAGCCCTGTCCTGTTCCCACCCAGGTCCACCCCCCAAATGACCATATTTGGTCCAAACTCCTCCCATTTCACACAAGCCCCACACCTCTTGTGGGCTGCGAATCGGAACAGGGACAGTTAAGAAGTATGCAATACAGTACATTGCAAGCCACGCCCCACAAATGAGCCCAACCCAGCACCCTGACGGAAGCTGTCGGAATTGTCGATAGAGCAGAATGCGTTCTGATTGGGTAGCACTTATGCACACAAAAACAGACGAAAATCAGGGGAAAGTCTGATTCCAGTCCTTGTATTTTTAGATTTTATGCAGATAGAGCAATGTTTCTTCTACAGTAACACAGGTAGAGCAGCGTTTACAGCACAACATGGCATTGAATGGTTTTAAACAACATGTCCGCCCAGGCACACTTTTAAATATCAAAACCCACTTCTTTTCAGTGCAATAACAGCGGGGGTCTGATGACTTTGGAAGCAATTCATCCCCCCCCATGGTTATCAAAGGGCTAATTATTTTCTGTACTGGGTGACAGTCAAGTTTTGAGATCTAGAACTTCTCAACCGATCGCACATTTTTGATTGGTTAAAAGATCTGATTGTCAGTGCGTTCGATATTGATAAGATTGGATGCCTAAGCAAAAGATTCCTGCAATATAACCCCCTCCCCCTTTCATGGATGAAATTACGTCAACAGAAGCCTACGTTAAGGAAGCGTCTGGACATTGCCAGAAGTACGAGTCTGGATCGATACACATTAAGGGGCTGATACAGAGGCTCAACCAAATCAGCATGCATGGAGCGTCTTGTATATCCGAATGTAAAGCAGAGGTGGGCGGTGTGCCCTCTATAGGAGTATGCAACAGTAGCTCTGGATGTTTATACTAATACGACGCATAGCATGCAGGTACAGAGCAGTCAAGCTTAATGCAGCTACATACGTGACTATATACATTGCGAAAGTGCAGGGTGATGTACACTGTAATGTATACTGGAAATGGTGGCTCTACCTTATATGTTACATTACTACGCATATTGCAATGATGTAGCTATAATAATACAGTATTAAACATGATATAACAGGCACGGTCTCTGCCACTGTAGCTTATAATGCATGTTACTCAAAGCATGAAAACACAGGCCATGCTTTAATTCAAAAATGTGTATATATAAATGTGTGCGAGTGTATATATAAATCAGGGTTGCCAACTCTCCTGGAATGTCCGGGAGACTCCCGAAATTCGGGCAGTACTCCTGGTATCCCGGGAGAGCCAACAAATCTCCCGCAAGTGACTTGAGGCCCGTGGTTTCACTGAAACCATGGCCTCAAGTTCTGCCCCCCTGCCTAGCAACACTAGTATACTAGTGTTGCTAGGCACAGGAAGGGACTTGATGACGCAATTTGCGGCATCAAGCCCCATCCCGACCCCTACTTCAGGTAAAACCGGGTCAGTATGGGTCAGGAGGCGGAGCCTAATGACGCAATTTGCATAACCTGCATCATTAAGCCCCGCCCCCGCATGTGTCGCTAGCTTCTCTCCAGGATCTCCCGGAGGGAAGCTGCTAAAAGTCAGCAACCATGATATAAATGTGTGCAGTGTATATATAAATGTGTGCGAGTGTATATATAAATGTGTGCAGTGTATATATAAATGTGTGCAGTGTATATATAAATGTGTGCANGCCTAATGACTTGCATAACCTGCATCATTAAGCCCCGCCCCCGCATGTGTCGCTAGCTTCTCTCCAGGATCTCCCGGAGGGAAGCTGCTAAAAGTCAGCAACCATGATATAAATGTGTGCAGTGTATATATAAATGTGTGGTGTGCG
>WWET01001263.1:84372-118532 GCA_011038615.1 Limnodynastes dumerilii
ATATATATATAATTTTTTTAATTTGTTTACATATGCTAGATAGAAAATAATAGTGTATATCTGGCATTCATCACCACCTCCTGGTTGATCTTCAATGAGACATGGGTAAATAGTACAGTTCTCATGAATTACCCAAGTGTTGTCTTTTAAACGCAGAAAGCTATTTGGGGATAACTACAGTAAGGTTAAAGAAAACCTGGCTTCACAAGCAGAAAACGAATTGTCCAGTGAAAACTTCAGCCCATTGTGGTCCCAGCCAAGCCAAGCCAGCTTTATGTAAATGCACACAATGGTTCAGGAGCATGTATGCACTTTGATGTCACCCCCTGAATTTAATTCTGCTTTTGTGATTAAATCAGCCCATTACGTTTAATCTCACTTAATAGTAAGAAACTCTCTTTGTTGGTTTCAATCGGCAACATATTCTGCCCCTAGCATATACGGCTGGGCATTCAGACTTGGCTATTAATCCGCAATGCCTGGTAATTGCTTCATCTCCAAGTCCTCTGTCTAATTCACAAGGGGAGTGCTCTCATTCTTACCCTATACATTAATGCACTGTTTTAGGCAGCATTCTTTGGCTTGTGAACCCTTTAAGACTCGACACATTTTCTGGGCTTGTGGACATATTGTGAAGTGTTAAACTAAATACTGGGCTGACACTCACAGCACCAAAATCTATTAAGCATGTTAGGTTCAAGAAATTTTACCCCTCAAAAAACCTGCAATCTGAATATTCGCCTAGAATGGAACGTCCTAATTACTTTTAATGGGGAGTTGTTTTATTGCACCTTAATGGCTGCCATATTTTTTTATATTGTATATTTTTACTATTATGTTACTTTTGCCTAGTTTTGTTTTCCTTATATTGTAGATACTCCTACCAGGAACCTCTAGATTAGAAAGATTGAACTGGATCTAGAATTAATAATGACAGCCTATTTACGTAAGTTGCGAGCATAATTGGACTTTAAAAATGAACGCACTGCGCATGCGCTCACCAGATGTTACTTTGGTAGATGTACAGAAACAGGTTTCCCATATGTTCAGTTCTGTACGTTACGACCTGACAGTCCTCTGTACGTTCCAATATACATAGTGTGAGCGTTGTGAGGAACTTAAATTATACAGCACAGACTGGCTTAGGCACTTCCGCACATCAGAGCTTTCTGCATGCACAGTGATTCGTGCGGAGAAGTTGAGGTAGGTTTATGGACACGGAAGTCACCTAAATTCCGTACATGAGTGGGGAGTGTCATGGGAACGCACTAGCCTCTCGCATGCAGACTTTATGAACTCCATGGGCCAAGTTTACTAAGCTGCGGGTTTGGAAAAGTGGAGATGTTGCCCATAGCAACCAATCAGATTCTAGCAGATATTCTCTAGTATGTACTAGGAAAGTGAGAGCTAGAATCTGATTGTTGCCATGGGCAACATCTCCACTTTTCCAAATCCGCAGCTTAGTAAATCTGGCCCCATGCGTGTGGAAAATGCACTGAAGTCTGGATCAGGTCCATTACTATTGATCAGATAAATTGTAGAAAAAAAAGAGACAGGAGAAACAAAAAATAAAGATAAAATCTTGTCCTGAAATGTATGTATTTATTTATTTTTACAACATAGCTGTTATGTGTTGTTTATGTGTAATTTGAAATGACAATTTCAGCCCACAAATTGCTTAACAAAAATATCACATGTGTCTTCTATCAATCAAGATGAAAAATAATGTAATAACTATAGTTGCTGGCTCTGGATCTGGACCAGAGAAGTTAAAATGTAACTATTTTGCTGGTTAAGCATTGTCCTGATCTATAGAACAATCTCTTTATACTCTTGTGCAATTTTGTCTGTTATCAGATTTATTAATAAAGTTTTATTGTTATTTCCACCTTCTGAGATAACATCCATCTGTTCTGGGCCTTTTTGTATAAATGATATGTTATATTATTATTTTAACGGACCCTCCAATATGACCCCTTCCACCAGGTACACAAAACTCTGTTTCTGGGCTTCCTATTGTTACTCACCTCACCTCAGGGGCTGGATCCAGAGCTTGAAATTAGCTACTCCTGGGCTAAACCATGTTGAGTGCAGGGGAGTCATTTCATCTGTTGCAAACAGTATTAGAGATGAGAGGTGATGTTTACTATCCCAAGTCTAAATAACAGTGTGACAGTAAAGCTGGTCAGTATCTGTGTGCAGTAAGCAATTCAAAGATATATCCCTGCATGCAAAGAATACAATTAACTTGACTCCCCCTGGAATCAACATGGTTTAGCCCTGGAGTAACTAATTTCAAGCACTTACTTAAATCTGGATCCAACCTCTGATGTTAATGAATAAAAAACATTTTGGTTACCATAGTAACTGACAGTTGGAGACCCTGGAGCAGAGTACTTGGTATCTAATAGAATGGGTCATGTTGGAGAGATTGTTATGATAACTTAAGTATGCTACTCCCCTTGTTAAATTCTTCACCTACACAGGAATCAAGCACCCATGCAACTCTACCACCCCACATCCTAGACTAATGGCTGGATCCAGAAATCAGATTTTCCCAAGCAACAAATGTGGAAAAATCTGTAATTTGTGGTCTGGGGGCAAGACCAGGGTTGCTGACACTCCCGGAATATCTGGGAGACTCATAAAATTCTAACAATAATCCTGCTATACCGGGAGAGCCGACAAATCCCCTGCAATGGGCTTGAGGCAGTGTTGTTATGCATATTGCGGCCTCAAGCCCTGCCCCCTGTCTCTCATGCTGCTTTCAGATTGCAGCCCCTGAAAAAATCCCAGCTTTTAGAACCCGGGTTATTGCCGGGGCTTTTTGGAGAAAAAAATTTAAAAACCTGGAGAGGTCACTTAAAAAACTCCAGTGCAGACCCGGGAAATTCTGGATCCCAGGTCTGCCCTAACATTGTGAAAGGGCGGTGTGCGGCTCCCGGGGAGGGATTTATTTACTGTTGCATAGCAAAAGTAAACAAATCCCTCCAACCAGGGGGTGCATTAGGTGAGACCCGGGTTGAAAAACCTGTTTCTTCACCTTTCACATTGCCGCTTACCGGGGTCCGATGCGGGAAAAACCCTTTTTTTACTCCGTGTCTAAGATCTGGGTTTTTAGACCCGGGACCAGGACCCCAGTACCTTTCAGATCACCACCAAAAACCAGGCTTTTAGTGGCAATCTGAAATTGTATTAGTACTGTAAATTCTAGTGTTACTAGCGATTGGGCAAGACTTAAAAATATCTTTTGCATCATTAAGTCCCACCCCCATCTCTTACAACACTAGGGGCCAGATTTACTAAACTATGGGTTTGGAAAAGTAGAGCAACCAATCAGATTCTAGCTGACATTCTTTATTATGTGAAAAGAAAGTGAGAACTAGAATCTGATTGGTTGCTATAGGCAACATCTGCACTTTCCCATACCTGCAGCTTAGTAAATCTGGCCCCAGACTAGTAGCATTGATGGACAAGGGATGGGGCACGATTTGCATGAATCTCATGCCAGCATCAATCTCTTCACTGCGAGAAATAGAAAATCCGACAACCTATGCAAGACTCAGCTGGGCAGCATATCAAAAGCAGCCGTAAACCAAGCCCAGTTCAGCCAATAGAGGACAGCTAAGAAAGGTAAATATTCCCTGCCACCAAGCCAGCTCCTGAAGCAGGTGACCATATTATTGGCCAACACGGTGATGCTGAGACCATATTTTCCTGAAAATGCTGTACATGTTCAATGCTCTACTGCTAAAATGGCCGAAAGAATGTTCATTAAACAAGAAGAAATACTTCTAGCCAACCCCTTAGGGGTCAACTTCAGTGGACTTTGTCTTTGTTAACTGTGCATTCTTGTTATATACCTGTGGGTTGTTCTGCCAGTGTACCTAACATCATATACCTCAGGGTTGCCGATTCTCCCAGACATTCCCGAAATTCGGGCAGTACTCCCGGTATCCCGGGAGAGCCAGCAAATCTCCCGCAAATGACTTGAGGCCTGTGGGTTCAGTTAAAAGAGGTTGTGGTACCCCCTTTATTCTTCCCAGTCAGGATGTATATATTTTTGCTTTGTAAAGCTTTTGTCTATGCTCAGTTGGCTTTCGGTTTTGTTTCCAAGGTTGGCTTTTAATGTTCATTCTCTTTGATTCCATTAAAGCCATTGGGCCTGATCCAGACCTACGACCGCAAGCGATCGTACGCCGGTCGGGAGCGTAAAAACCGGAGAAAAAACGCACTGCGCATGTGCAGTATGACAACTTCCGGTCGTCCGAAGGACATGAGCGTACAGCAAGCTTATTTTCAGCGTATTTTTCGCCCAAGGGGCGTGCGTTTTGTACGACGATAGTCTGGACGCTCGAGTTACTACACAGAGGCGGGGATAGCCATTTAAATTGTACAGTATGGGCGTGCTAAGCTCAGTACGACCAGCGTATCGGTACGAAAATTCGCACGTACGCTGGAAAAACTTAGGGTAGGGTTCAGCCGCCGTAAGTAGGTACAATCAATGGGAGTGTTATGGGCGTGAAAGTTTATACGCCCGGGCGAACATACGCTACGCTCGCAGGCGATTGCGGTCGTAGGTCTGGATCAGGCCCAGTATGAGCCAGGGGGCGGAGCCTAATGACGTGATTTGCATAACCCGTGTCATTAAGCCCCGCCCCTGCATGCGGTGCTAGATTCTCTCCGGGATCTCCCGGAGGGAAGCTGCCAAAAGTCGGCAACAATGATATACCTACCTCCAGCATAAACAAATATCATTGTGAATATTATGAGGTCAGAGGGGTATTTGCCCTCGGGTCAGTGGGAAAGTCTTGTGTGGGTAGCTAGAACCTCTACAATTTGCTCTTTAAAATATGCTTAAGGGCCAAGCCTTGTCCTTTCCTCCCAGATAAAATTGACCAGCTAGCTCCTATGACCTTCAAACCCTGGACTCATGGTAGCAGGTGCACCCTGATTACACACAGTTCCAAGTTTGCTTTTTACATGTAGACAACCCATCCCTTCATGAAGCGCTGATTCTTTTTAACAGACAATAAAGATGATATAAATATTTATGCCAATGACATAATGTTTGTTCCGATGGGTGGCAGGTCAGCATCATTTTACATCCCCCACCTGGGCTGTTGCTGCTTGATACAATTGCTCATTGGTCATTGATAATGCCCCCATTGATGACAATTCTGTGCCGACAAGTTTTACTGAATCATAAAGATGACACACAATGGGCTGACACAAAGGAGACGTGCAAGCAATCAACTGCTGTGTGGAGACTGCCAGGATTCCATCACAATAAGAGAAAGAGAGTGCTGTGATAGACCTTTATAAGGCTTCACATTAACTGCCTCTCCCTGACAGTCTGCAATTGAGCATTTCACATGTTTGCCAGTATGTTGTTGCCGCTCCGGAAATTGTAATTTTGAGAGTGATAAAATCCGGCAGCAGAATGTCGGCTGTTGCACAAGACAAGATTGTGATTGTATAAAATATATTTTGCCAGGGGGACACAGACGAAAGTTTTATTTTGACATCTGTTTCCGCGCTGCTCCCACGATGCGCTGCGGTCAGATCTCTCTTTCTTGGGTTAGTGCTTAGGGTTAGGAATTAGGGTTAGGGGGCGGATACAGTCTAAAGTCTGACACCTGACTTCTGCAATCTGCTTGAAGAAGTTGGGGTCTTTGTGGCAGTAACATAGATCCAGACCCAGATGTATATCGTGCGGTGGGTCTGCAATTACGCAGTGTAGAGGGGAGTAGCAGTAGTAAATCTGTACAGACGCGGATCAAATTGTAACTGTACTTCCCTGTCCCCGACCCTTCATTTAAATGCCTATCCCCGCTTGTACGGCAGAGATACGGCATTCGTATTTGAAGGGTCGGCCCCTTCATCATAACTTAGTTACGTACATCTGAAGGTATGCTTGTTGAACATCTGGCGTGTGCATGCGCTAATATTCCTAGGCAGGGGACATTTTTTGTACTTCAGGATCCAGCTCATAGATATTCCAGCATTGTTGAGAGCAGCGAAACGCGTATAAGAAAGCTGAATCAAAGGAGTCACCGCTCCCCCACGGAATATCGGAGGACTGCTTTTGAATATATTATATTCCATTGCCGGCTCCCCCTCTTTAGTACAATAGCGCAGGGAGGGTGAGGTACTAGCCCAGAAGGCTGAAGCAGAGCCGTGAGCCTATTAGTCTCCAGAATGCGTAGGGTTAGCTCCTGTTCGGTTAAGAGTGTAGGAAGTGCAGATGCCGGTATAATATCAGTTAATCTTTGTTCTATATTTCACCTAATATGCAATGGGGTAAATATAGACTTACGGGCTAGTTACGTTAGCTCGTGTAGCGTATTTACGCTATCGTAGTTTCAATGCACTCCCCTCGCTCGTACGTACTTTGGTCGTTTTACGCTTCCCAAACCCTACCTTTTCAAAGCGTAAGTTCTGACGTACGTAATGGATTCACGTATGTAACGGCCTAACCCGGCCCATACTGTACGATTTAAATGCCTCCCTCCGCCTACAAAGCGTAACTACGGGATTCATATGGATGAACCCACCCCTTCGTTTGTACTTAGGTTGATGGTACGTACGTTCAGCATTTTGTGGTGTAACATCTGCCAGGCGCATGCGCAGTAAATACAAATACACGATTTTATGTCATTGGCTAGCATAAATACGCTAGCGTACGTAGCTCAGGATCTGTCCCAATGTGTTTTGTATTGTTGTAATGCATGAAAAGTGTTTCGATGAAAGCCTTGGTGGCAGTGTATATATTTTATTTGGTGTTCCAATTATAGATTTGATTCCATGAATTTGGTATTATTGATATTTCAGGTGTGCGCTGCACAAAACAGCCTTTTAATATACAGCCTCATAACTGTGTGTAGTTTACTATTTCTCTTTTTACATTGATAGTTCTTTGCTGCGGCAGCTGCACACTAGCTTGTACTGTTTGATCTGTGCAGACTTTTTTCTCTCCTATCTTTGGACCGGATTCACGATACCGCATTTTTTTTACTTACGTGCCTAGTTATCCGTTTTCAGCTACTACGCATGCATAGTAACTATGTAACGCTATCTACGTAACGAAACACTATGTAGATAGCATAAAATAGTTACCACGCATGCGTAGTAACTGAAAACGGATAACTAGACACGTAAGTAAAAAAAATGCGGTATTGTGAATCCGGTTCTTTGTTTCTAACTCTGCTTCTAAACCAGTGCTCCTCAACCAGTGTACCGTGGGATGTTGGCAAGTGTCCCGCGGTGCAATGCCTCCAAAAGGAGAAAAAGCACTGGAAGACCTTGCCTTAAGGAAATAAGGGGATACTAAGTTATTACTATTAGCTGCGATGTTAAATTTTTATTTTTTTTTAAATAGCAATTAAATGTACTTTCTGTGTATGTACTTCGTAATTCCTGTTTTTTTTTGTATATTTTGCTTTTGGTGTGCCGCGGAATTCTGGGAAGGGTTTAGGTGGGCCGTGGGAAGGGCTTAGGTGTGCCGCGGAATTCTGGGAAGGGCTTAGGTGTGCCGCAGAATTCTGGGAAGGGCTTAGGTGCGCCGAGGGTGAGAAAAGGTTGAGGAGAACTGTTCTAAACAATTGCTACCATTGTATTACCAGCTATGACCAACAGATGGCAATACAGAGCCAATTTGTATTCAGTGACTTTGTAGATACTGAATTGTAATACATTTTACAAGAATTCGACAAGAAAAGTACTGAACCCTATTCCTCTTATATGTGTGGATTGCATTGCAACTACTTCAACTCAACTTAACATTTTCAAGACATGGTGAAGTCTGAGCATATTTGATGAAGTTTTTTTTTTGATTCAGGATATTCTCGGCCCTGATTCACGCTTTAGAACGTACCTAAATATACACAGCCCATGTGCATATCTTGCCAATTTTA
This sequence comes from Limnodynastes dumerilii, assembly GCA_011038615.1. Lineage (NCBI taxonomy): Eukaryota > Metazoa > Chordata > Amphibia > Anura > Limnodynastidae > Limnodynastes > Limnodynastes dumerilii. The sequence goes on from WWET01001263.1 coordinate 92,289, forward strand.
TGCGAACTGTGCATCCAGATGTTACGCACGGAAACCCCTACAACTCCGTGCCTAATGAGACCCGTAAGAGGGGCGTGGCAGTAATCTGTAAGTAGGAAGTTGGGAGTACTTCAGAGTTCCTTTGCCGTTTAGTTGTGTATATTTGTGAATCCGCATGCACTTATTTCAAACTTATCTGTGAATCAGGCCCCTCATGTTTATGCAAAGTAGGTGTAAATTGCTGTGTTGTATTAGCATCTGCCTCCTCTGATGGGAGGTTACTTCACTTCTCCACTGCCCTTTCATTGAAGTAATGTTTCCTCGTATTTTCTATTTGTGGGTGCCATATACAAGTTATAAAGTCATTTTTGTGACACTACACTCGATAACATTAGGTTGACAGAGTATGAATGTCTACAAAAATGTAATGGACAGGGTTAATTTATTGACAGCACTAAGGTTTACAGTATTATACCAACTCTACTGTTGTCGATAATAAAAGTCTTACACTAACCTACCCCTCACTGCAGCCTAAGCCTAATCATCCCCTCACTGAAATCTCACCTTAACCCTTCCCGTACAGCAGCCTAACCCTAACCTACCCCTCACCGCAGCCTAACCCTAACCATCCCCTCACTACAATCTCACCTTAACCCTTCCTTTATAGCAGCCTAACCCTAACCTACCCCTCACCGCAGCCTAACCCTAACCATCCCCTCACTACAATGTCACCTTAACCCGTCCTTTACTGCAGCCTAACCCTAACCTCGGTTACACTCTCCGGAACGAAACTCTCAATTTCGAAAAAGGGACATCCGAAAGATGTCCCTATTTCCTACACTTACCATTTTATACTTATTTTTAATGAATGGGTGAGTATGCCGTTCGGCATACTTCACCCATTCACTTTTGTAATGCGCGATATCCCTCCGCCGCACCGCGATATCAATCTGTCGCACCTTTGCCACTGCTATCGCCGGACCTGGAACAGGTAAGTAAACTATCTCTGCGGGGTTAGGGTTGGAGTTAGGGTTAGGGTTAGGCTGTGAGAGAGGGAGGGTGGGTTAGGGTCAGGTAATAAAAGTCTTACACTAACCTACCCCTCACCGTAGCCTAACCCTAATCATCCCCTCACTGAAATTTCACCTTAACCCCTCCCCTACAGCAGCCTAAGACTAACCTACCCCTCACCGCAGCCTAACTCTAACCATCCCCTCACTACAATCTCACCTTAACCCTTCCCTTACAGCAGCCTAACCCTAACCTACGCCTCACCGCAGCCTAACCCTAACCATCCCCTCACTACAATCTCACCTTAACCCTTCCTTTATAGCAGCCTAACCCTAACCTACCCCTCACCGCAGCTTAACCCTAACCATCCCCTCACTACAATGTCACCTTATCCCTTCCTTTACTGCAGCCTAACCTCGGTTACACTCTCCGGAACGAAACTCTCAATTTCGAAAAAGAGATATCCAAAAGATGTCCATATTTCCTATACTTACCATTTTATACTTATTTTTAATGAATGGGTGAGTATGCCGTTCGGCATACATCACCCATTCACTTTATCAATGTGCGATATCCCTCCGCGGCACCGCGATATCAATCTGCCACACCTTTGCCGCTGCTATCGCCAGACCTGGAACAGGTAAGTAAATGATCTCTGCGGGGTTAGGGTTAGGTTTGGGGTTAGGGTTAGGGTTAGGCTGTGAGAGAGGGAGGGTTAGGGTCAGGCTGTAGGGGAGGGTGGATTAGGGTCCGGCTGCAGGGGAGGGTGGGTTAAGGTCAGGCTGCAGAAAATGGTGGGTTAGGGTCAGGCTGCCAGGAAGGGAGGGTTAGGGTAGTGAGAGGGGAGGGTTAGTTTAGTGAGAGGGGAGGGTTAGGGAAAGGATTGTGGGACTATTTTTTTACTACTTTTATGACCATGGAGCTTTCGGTGCTCCGTGGATCGATTGCAATGCCTGGCTGGGAGAAATCTCCCTGACTACAGCCTAAGCCTAACCATTCCCTCACTGCAACCAAACCCTAACCCTCCCCTTACCACAGCCTAACCTTAACTATCCTTTCCCGCAACCTAACCCTCCCCTCACCACAGCCTAACCCTGGCCATCCCCTTACCGCAGCCTAACCTTGTTGAATGCGGGACTTTCAAGCAGGCGTCAATTATAGATGTGTTGATCCAGCATTACAGTTGAGATAGAGTAAAGCAATCCTATGGTGCCAAGCAGGCGCCTATCGAGCAGGTAAGCAACGATTGCTCGACCGTGTCCCTCTCTAAACATACCACCCTCCAGTGTCAGTGGTGACATGGGGGTAGATCCAGAACTCCGCTTGCAATCCGTTTACTAGCGCACCTTTTAAGCACTCCCCTAGGCACACCCCTTGAATGTACGTACTTTGACCGCTTTTCAAACCCTACCTTAACTTTTGGCAGCGTAACGGCTCACGTCCGCACACGTACGTTTAGCCTGCGCGGAGTTACGCCGCTAAGCATGCCCATACTGTACGATTTAAATGCAACCCCCTGCCTACATTGCGTAATTTCAGCGTACTTATGGCTAACGTAAAATTGGCACGCCCCCTCGAGCGAATTTACGCTACTGATACGTGAGTGGCCCATACAGAGTTATGTATCATCTGTCATGCGCATGCTCAGTACATACTAAATCGTGGTTTTAAATTTCCGCCAGGCGTAAATTCGCACTGAAGCGTTGTTCTGGATCTGCCCCATGGTGTTCTAATACACCCACTCCCTCCACACCATTACTGCTCCATGCTATACATGTTAGTATCCTTTAGTATTTCTGGGTATGTTTTGTCATAAACCTTATTAGCTGACCTTCATGTTCTCTAATGTATTCACGTCCTACAGAAGTTTCAGCAAATCTACCCCATAATCTGTTATCTGAACAAATAGTAGGACGATTGAAGATGCAAGCTAAGACATTCATGATAAAAATATAGCAATCATATCGAAAATATTGCTATAAGAAAATCATTCCCACTGCATGGAGAATAAAGCTCTGCCATTTACATGTATATATATGTCTAATGTGTAATCCTAGAAGCATCCTGCGTCTTTTTAATGGTTTACAGGAAGATTTACTAAAGCGTCCATGCTGAGGTGTGGAGCATAGCAGCCAATCAGATTCTAGTTAACACTTACCCTTTACCCTTATGTATCATACTCCAGTGTCCTATAGAATGTAAGCTTGCATGCAGGGCCGTCTTACCCATTCAGTCTGTTTATTATTACCCAGTCTTATTATATAATGATTGGTTAAAATTGTTAATACATAATAAAACAATAAACTGATCTCTAGAATCTTATTGGTTCTCCTCTTTTCTTTCTAGAACCTATAGTTTAGTAAATCTGCTTCTTAGGGTCATTTGACTCTTTGGGCAAGTAAACTGCCTGGTAGACAACTTCCCTCTTACTAAACCGCGGAAGAGGGAAAATGAATGTTGCTCATAGCAACCAATCAGATTCTAGTTCCCACTTTTCTGTTACATTACTGTAGAATGTCAGCTAGTCTCATTAAGGATGTTATTGTGAATCAAGTCCCATGTTATCATTAATCAAAATAAAATCCTTTGTAATGTCTTTGTAAGTTACTTCATAAGTCTCCCCATCATGTAGCCTAGATGTGTGTTCACCTCGCAGCATGTGTAGAGGAATGAAGGACATGTGTACAAATCAGAATTTCCATTCTGTCGTATTCACTGCGTTAGTGTTTATTACTTGTTACATAAAATGTTTTCATTGAGCAATGACAGGATACAGAAAACAACTATTTTACCATAACTCTAAACTTATTTATTTACTATAAAAATATGTGCCACTTTGTGGAAAAACAAACTTAAAAACACATTTACATACATTACATTGATTTATTTTTTAATCAACCCATAGAAGTTGAAGGTAGATAACAACTTGGCCCATCTAGCCTGCCCTTTTTTTTAAAAAAAAATCCTCTGGTAACCTAAACCCCTATTTGACTCTAACCTCTTTGTAAGGATACCCTTATGTCTATTCTAAACATGTTTAAATTGATCTACTGTATTAGCCTCTACCACCTCTGTTGGGAGACTATTCCACTTATCTACTACCCTTTCTGCGAACTCATTTTTCCACAAATTTCCTCTGAACCTACCACTCTCCAGTGTCACTGAATGTCCTCATGTTCTAACACTTCTCTTCCTTTGAACAATGTTACCCTCCTGTACCTTGTTAAAACTGTTGTCAGATGTTATTTTAACACAGAGATATCATGTAGCAACATTGATCCAACAGTTATCCAAAGAATGGTTCAGGTCAAAGACTTTTTACCAGAACAAAAATTACATTTTGGATTATTAAAATAGGCATAATTTAATAGCATTTTAGCATCTTACGAATATATATATGTATAGTACAGAACTGTGACTCTCCATGTGTTGAAAAACAACAAATCCCAGCATGCTTTAACTGTATAGGCATAGCTGATACCTGACAAAGAATGCTGGGATTCGTAGTCTGGCCCTGCCTGGTATAGTACCTTAAATGAAGAAACCTGAACTAGGCATATTACATCCTGGAATAACCTATGTAACAAAAGTGGTTTGGAGATAAGTTACAGCCAATCCCCCCAATAAAAAAAACAGCGTGCACTGACCAAACATTAAGCATCTTGGAACCAGAGTCCTATTGATGGTCCCAGTGCTTGATACATAGACATGAGTTATTTTGCAGAATGTCCACCCTCCACAGATGATATTAAACAGTCAATGTCTATAATGTAAAATCTGTACATAAAGTTTTTTGTTTTTTCAATAAAAAAAAAAAAATTATCCCCAAATAGTTGGAAAAAAATTAGGTGCCAAAAAAACTTCTTAAACGTCACCTTCTCCATTCACCATCTTCTTTGATCTATTTGGTTAGCTGTATGGCTTTCACGTTGAGGCTGGTGGGCATAAAGTGGGTGAACCTGCACACTGTACAGGTGCAAAGGCTGTTACCTCCTGGGACACTAAATGCTGAGCATTGCTGTTCCTCTACAGGAAGTGCATGCAGCTTGCTGGATCGAGGAGGATCTGCATTGGCATTGCTTGGTGCAAAGAACACGGACCCTGGAGCAGCAAAGAGTGGCAAGCCGGCCAGTAGCAACCTGGGTCCTGGCCCACTTATGTCCCCAATTATTCTCCGTAATTCTTGGAGAGAACTTCCTAGCAACAGTATGTAATTCCTGGCCAGCAGGAGGGTGGCAATCTTGGACAGCTTCCGTCCTGGAGAGCTCTGGCAGTGGGTGACTGAGTATGGGATGATGACCTCTCTTAATGCATCCATGGCTAGGTTAAGATCCTGCATCCTTTTCCTCTCCCTGCTGTTTATCTTCTTCCTCAGCTGCTGCTGTTCTTCCTTCAACTCCCTGCTATGCCTTCCACATCGGTGCATGCTTGTGGTGGGTAGCAGGTGGTCTTTGCCCTCACTGATGGTTAAAATAGAAGTAGGATTTCTGCAACGGAGAGGATGCTCTTTGATAACCTTTGCACTTGACAGGTCACCTGGACAATGTCTGATCATCTTCTCTTTGTTTTGCATAACCTGCAGAGCTGACAGTATCACTGATCTAGTCTCTTCAGTGAGCCCAAGGCATCAGGGGCGTCTTTAAAACATCTGGCTGTTGGAAATGCTCAGGAATTGCCCTGGATGCCTGGTGGCAAGCAATTTGTGATCCTCTGGAACTGGCATACAGGCTGTTCTCAATGTGTCATTGATAAACTCGTGGATGAGACAGCCCATTAGAGTCAGACCCAGCCAAGAAGCTTTCATTGGCTGCCCGGCTGCTTTCAAAAAGAAAGAATGAACTTAAAACTGCAAAAGCAAAAACGACATCTCATCTGTGACAAATGCAGAGTTTAGAAAAAAGAGTAGAAATTTACACGTGCAGCAAATTACATTGAATTTCAGGGGGAGTCAAGTAATTGTTCTGTTTTGCTTGCAGAGAGAATATTTAACTTTTGCTAATGGCATTCAGGTACTGACCACTTCACTTGTACACTGTTATTTAGACTTTGGCTGGGAAACACCACCTCTCCACGTTTGTAGCCTCTGTCTATTGTTATGCTGAAAAACTGCGTGAACCCGCTCTTCGCCTGTGCAGAACAGGAGTGAGCACAGGAAGTGGGACGCGAGGCTACCCATCCGTCTGTGTCCACGACCATGTGCTCTGCACTAGTGGAACAGGTTGTTCCATGATATTTAAATGAGAAAGTGGACGCTTCCACTAGGCGCAGTAGCAGCCCGGATTCCTTGCGCTTCCACAAAATCTTGCAATCTGGTAAGGCTGGTGCTCTGCATGCTGCAGCCTCTGGGCATACAGATCCACACATATGAAGCAACTGCCCTTTTTCACTACGTCCTATCTAAAGTTGCGTGTTTTAGCGGAAACGGTCAACTATGGATTGGATGTAAAGTGCATCCAAGCTCCGTTTGCACATTGCTTGCACAAAAACTCTGGATCAGCTCCATGTAGTTTGCAACAGGAGAAATTTACCTCCATTTACAATGGATTTTGCCCAGGTGGAACTTTCCACCTATTTTCCTCTTATTTTCACAAAACTAACAAAAATTACACTTATCTTACAAGATTTACACAATCTCCAGTCCCGCTGCCCTGGTGTGAACTGTAGGAGGCTGCAGAACAGCGGGCCAAAATGCAAGGAAGGATATCCCTGCACTACAGCCCGCCATGAGTCAGAACTCTGCCCCTTGTGTGATGGGTGTCCTGGGCCTCAAAACTCCTGGTGGCAACCCTGCGACAGGAACTGATGTGAATGACTGTTTAAAATGATAAAGCACTATGTATTATGATAATAATAATATTAATTCGCTTGTAACTAGAACCTGCCACTCCATTATAATCTCGCAAATCAGATCTTTGGATCGTTCATATTGCGTTCCATTCATGGCGCTCAGTGCATGCACAAAACGTGAAAGCGGACTTTGTGAAAGTCTGGATAGCTTTAGCGGTACTTTCCTAATGTGATACAATTGCCCCACTACAATAGTCCTTCATATGCCCCCCACAGTCATGCCGCCAGTTCATTATTTGCCCTACTGTTGTGCCAGATCAAAAACATCAGGTAATCACCTGACTGGACAGCTGAAGAGGTGGCAGTACCGGGTACACCACCAGCACCTCCTCAAACAGAAGCCCTGGTTATTCTTATGCAGAACACAAGTTCACTTTCATCTAAACTGTAAACACAAGTTTTTGTTTTGAAAAACACAAAGCTGTAAATATTGAGTTCAAACAGTTATCTTCTATTTACCAAAATATTATTGTTACCATTCCAAAGGGTCCAAAACGTTCTAAAGGCTGAAAGATTTATTAGAAGAGAAGAATCCGCTCGTAGACCTGTAGATAATTTGCAGCACAAAGCACCCTGTGATGGTGCATTTTAAATAGAGATGGAGAGAGATTTGGCAGCCTCTCCTCAGTGCTTCAGTCAACCTGAAAAGAAGTGAGGGGACTCTGGCCGTTGGACATTTTGGATCCAAACTAATAAAATGGGCCCTTTCATCCCGACACATGGCCAAGAGCGCTCGAAGACGTAAAAAGGGGAAAGAGAAAACAAGAGCGCCTCTGAAGTCATTTCCACGATCTGAATCCCACCATCCTGTGGCACATTTGCAAAATGAATGGGCAGAGTGTGACAGGAAAGTAAGCCATGGCAAGAACAAACAGGGCAAATACACTGGCATGAAGCAATGAATGGGCAAGGGGCACAGAGATGTAGAGCGCCCACCCTTCTGCCTTTACTTTCCATAGCAAGCTGGACAATGGACTATATACAACGTTAAAAGGTAATAAATGTGTCTTATTGAATTACTGCTGGCCGGTCTGAGGGACACCTGCTTGGGAAAAGAGGGGACATTGTGAGCTTACAGATCTGCTTGGCTTCCCCTAGAAGGATGTCGGAAAACTGGGGTCTATGAATCGAGCAGATTTTTTGCTGATGTCCAGATAATGGTAAATCAGATCAATGTTTCCCTTGTGAGTAAAATCTAATGACTGAGTCACCACGTTGGATGCGTTTCCCCGGCACTCTGATAGATTCATCTAATAACTCTGACCTTATTTGTTTTGCAAGCAGAAAATCCTATATACAAGGCTTGTTTCTTTAGACTACCAAGTCAAACTTCCATCTGCTATTTTCCTAGAAAAAAAAAAATCTCTTTTGTAAAATATCTCTGGAGGACAATCAAAAATGGCTGCTAGATTGGACATGTCTGGTTGGTCCTAGGCACATCCTGGGCCGTATTCAGACCTCCGGCCGGAGTTTACCAATGCAGTAGTTCATATCGGGAAAACTCCGGCCGCATATGCAATGCGGCCGGGGGTCTGAATACGGCCCCCAGTGTCTATTAAAATTTAGGGCTTGATTCCCTAATCTGCGGGAAAGTAAAAGTGGAGATGTTGCCCAGAAAAAAGAATATGAAGTCGGGCAAAAATGAAATCATTATTCATTTCAAATCTGTTTTTCTACATCTCTTATCCACCATTACATTTATTCAGTTACAATTTTCCTGGTCAGAAGCCCTGGTTATTCATATGCAGAACACAAGTTCACTTTCATCTAAACTGATGCAATGCGGCCGGAGGTCTGAATACGGCCCCCAGTGTCTATTAAAATTTAGGGCTTGATTTCCTAATCTGCGGGAAAGTAAAAGTGGAGATGTTGCCCAGAAAAAAAGAATATGAAGTCGGGCAAAAATTAAATCATTATTCATTTCAAATCTGTTTTTCTACATCTCTCATCCACCATTACATTTATTCAGTTACAATTTTCCTGGTCAGAAGCCCTGGTTATTCATATGCAGAACACAAGTTCACTTTCATCTAAACTGCAAACACAAGTTTTTGTTTAAAAAAAAAAAACCAACTCATCCACCATTACATTTATTCAGTTACAATTTTATTATTTCAACCATCCAAGTTTTAGTTTCTCTGAAAGTGTTGGCATCCCCTAATGCCTTGCTGTATAATGGTTAAATAAACACTTAGTACATGGACATCCCCACTTAAAACATACCCTCCAACATGACCCATTCCATTAGGTACAAAATACTCTGCTCCTCAGTTTCCCACTGTCAGTTACTGTGGTAACCTCCTTTGTTGAAGAGGCAAATAGGTTTTTAAATATCAGTTAATTCATTTGAACCAGGTGAGTGGCAGTTGGAAGCTAAGGAGCAGATTAATTTGTACCCAGTGGAATGGGTCATGTTGGAGAGTCTGTTTAAAAAAAACCACTGTGAAAAAAAAATTATGCGTGCATAGTGTTACAATGGCAGTGCTGGTAGTGTGTACTTGAGCATCATAGAAAACACACACACTGCAGGACTCCAAATCCAGAAGATGTTATTATAGCTATTTAAGCTATACAAAAATAGGGATCTTTAGTTCCCTATATTGTAATGAATGTTAAGCCAACCAACCCCCCCCCCAAGTTTCCCCTTCCTGGTCAGTGTTACGCTAAATATTAAGCAGCACTGACATCTGGATAAAGTCTTATATTCTACAATGCAATAAAGACACACACATAAGCCTCATAGGCAGGCCCGCCATCAGAATTTGTGGGGCCCAAGACTAACCAGCAGGGCCACATCCCCTATGTGATGTCATCGGTGACGTCACATGGGCGGGGCCCTGCCGACCTGCGTTACCATCTGGACAGTATGCAGGGAAGAATTGGTCCTGTTATGATGGCGGGTCCCCATTGGCTGAGGGCCCAGGACAGTAGTCCTGGCTGTCCCCCCCCCTCCCCCTTGATGGCGTCCCCGCTTATAGGACCGCGTCCTGATTCGCCATTTACGATCGTTTCCTGCTCCCTACTGGCCGGAAAGCGGCTGAGAATGATGAGTGCACAAGAACACATACAAGACATACAAGACTTTCCGACAGTAGGGAGGGAGAGGGCGGAGAGTGTACCTATAGTGGGAGGGGGGAAGTATGTAAATTGTACAGGAAGGACTTACATATGATTTTAATCAATGGAAATGGTGTGTAAATGTTAAGTTTGGGTCCTGCCGTCTGAAGTCCAGATCATGCAAAGGGGAGTGGTCTTCCCTGGCACGTAGAGGACTTAGAATCGCACACCATCTGCTATCCGCCAGTCTGGCTCTGACTGCAGTTACCGGACCGGATTCACAGATCCGTTTTTAAGCACGCACGTAGCAACGCAACACCCATGACACATTTTCGGTGACTTCTGCCTCCTTAGGGCACCCTTAACTGTACGTGTGTACTTACGCGCGTACGTTACTGACGTATGTGCGTATTTATCTAACCGCACACTCAAATGCCCATTTAAATGCTCCCCACCCACCCACGTTCACAAAACGTCTACCGTTCGGATAAAAACCACGCCCACCGTATGTATGTCTTTAGGTGCGATTCACAGGTCCGTGACTAAAGTACTTATGTGCGTAAATACTACGGAATGTGCGTGGAGAAAGTTACTACACATGCGCAGGTAATCCGCTCCTAAAAATACGCACGTAATCCGCCGCAAAAACGTATCTGTGAATACAGTCCACTGTCTCTGAGAATTTCACAATGATTGCCTAGATTGTTTCACTACAGCGCCCCTGCTGGACACTGCATGTTACTGCCCCTTTCATTCGAAAACATTGAAGAGCATTGTTCCAAAGGAAAATAAAAAAAGGAATCTGCGCTTTGCACTTGAAAGGAAAGATTACAAATATTTAGTTAGGTTATTGTCATGATTATCATCCTTGTGGCTGATCTGTAGGTTCTGCCAGTTGCAGGTGACAGCTCTAACAAGTCCCATTAACAAGTTGTCGCCTGTAGCAGATTAGAAGTTTATAGGCTACTAATAAACTGTGACCAATTGCAGAAGGCAGCCTGATTGTGTTCCTGCTGTGCGGGGGCTGTAGGTCCTTGGGAGAGCCAGCACTTGCTCTGCCTTTATCTCCATATAACCCAACATGAAAGCATGTGGCAGACTTGGAGGTTTGTTATAGAGAAAAGACATATGTCTCTCACACTAACATGGTGAATATCTAATTAGGCTTCCACAATAATGCCCGATGCCCCTGGGGCCGCTGCAAACATGTTACTGCTATTCTGCAAGGACTACAAAAAGAGCCTTTCTGTATATTATGTGCAATGAATACAATCCCACCTCATTCATCCCCAGTGGGATTGCGTTCAGCTCTAATACAGCCACAAAGTAGACATCACTTGTTACTGTGATTATTATTATTATTATTTATTTGTATCATTAATTACTTTGGCCCGTATTCACAGAATCGTTTTCACGTGGAGTTGCGAGCGTATTTTTAGTTCCGTTTTAACTGCGCATGCGTATAACTTTATTTACGTAAGTTACGTAGAATATATGCATGTAAGTGCTTTCGGCACGGACATGTGAATCGCACTTGGGGACATACGTACGGAGGGGCGGGGTTGAAATACGTACCTGAAAAGTTACGTGAAAGAGGGTGGGGGGAGGCATTTAAATGAGTCTTTGAGGGCGCGGTTACATAGAATCGCATGTACGGCATACATATACGCAGGTATGTGGTCTATGGAGGCGTATGTCTACGAGTGTCATGGGTGTTGGTGGGTGTTGCCTTGCTGCGTTTATTTTCACAATACACACACATATATAGTATTGAGCTCTTCACAGATATTGAAGCAAATGATAGTTTACCATTTTTAACAATTATACAGCTGACAGCTTAATTTGCGGCTGGATCAGTGGCGAATGGTCCTACTTCGACAAAGTACCCAATGCCAAATTGTTTGCTCCCCGATGCGGATTGTTAAGGTTAGGCCTCAGGGATGGGATGTTTAAGTTTAGGCTGTGGAGAGGGGATGGTTAGGGTTAGGCTGTGGAGAGGGGATGGTTAGGCTGTGGAGAGGGGATGGTTAGGGTTAGGCTGTGAAAAGGGCAAGATTAGGGCTAGGCTGCAGAGGGGATAGTTATGGTTAGGCTGCAGAAAGGGGACGGTTAAGGCTATGGTGTAGGTATTGGACGTTAAGGTTAGGCAAAATTAGAGCTGACAGGTGAAGTTTCTTGGCTTACTTTTAATTTACAGATGAATCATAAAGCTGTGAAATATGTGAGTTCTATGTGTAAAAGCAAAGTGTTTTCCTTGCATACAAAACAGTTACAATTCTTTTGCATCCATTACATTGCAACCTTTAACCTGGTTTTGTTTGGGTTTATACTTGCACCTGTTTTGCCCTTAAGCTGGGTAGACATTAGAGGTCTATTAAATGATTATCATGCAGATCACATGCTAACTGACAGCTCCAACATCTGTCCAGTGTCCAGTGTGTACTGTCCAACAATGCTGTAGATCCGCGTCATGGGAGAGTGTGTTCACAAGAGCTATAATAAAGTATAATAAAGTATAGCCTGTGCTTTACCTCAACTATTTAGCAGTGCAAAGAACTGAAATGTGGATTGGAAAGGGGTTGTGATCAAATTGTATACACATAAAGGACCGGTTCCCCACCCCCGCACATTTTCCGTACGCATGGGGGTGTTTAATTCCGCACGAGAGGAGGGAGTGGACCCCCTTCACTCCCCTCTCTCATGCGTAAATTGTGTGACTTACACTGCCTTAAATCACACTTGTGGATCAGCGATCCGTCCAGCCACTGATCTGCTCAGAAGTGAGATATTCAACCCACAATGGTAAATTGAAATGCTTCCCCTTTCTACTTACTAAGTTCCATACGATGGTAGTTACGTTCGTAAAACTAGCGTTACATCTGGATGACGCAGTCCATACAGTCCTCTTACGCACTTTGCGTGGATCAGTAGGCTATTGTTATCCTCTGTGGATCCGGCTCAAAGACAGGAAATCATCTGCACTCTCCAATAGCATTACTGATGCTTCTGCTCTATAATAAGACCAGGAATGACAGCTCCACAAATTGCAATATTTATTAGGATGGCTCAGACACAGACTTCTGTCCTGCTATGCTCATAGCTCTGAGCCCAACCACAGAGATCATTGTACAGCGTGGACCCGGCTTAAATCTAAGGTTCCGTACGCCAGCTGCGATGACGTCTCTCTGCGCAGTACTGAAGAGGACCTGAGTGCAACTCGAGCTGCGGCGGCTTGTGTTCTGAGTCATGTGTTGAGAGAGGGAAGGGATGGAGGGTCGAAGTCAATGTACGGTAAGGGCATGGCCAAGGCAAGTGCACTCATTCCACAGCCGAATGCAGAGGTTAAAGAGGACATTTGCACCAGCCCCGGGTCATATCTATGTCCAGGAGGGTGACCTTCCACAACCAAGTTCTTACCCTTGTGTTAGGATGTGACACTGAACACATGATGAAAATTGCTGCTGATGTGTTACATCATTTATACGTACACAGGGGCGGAACTACCATTAGTGCAACAGATGCAATGGCACTGGAGCCCATGTTGATACAAAGGCCCACAGCCGTCATCACGGCACCGTCGACCCCGCCTTTACTGCACAATTTAAAGGCCTCCCTCTGCCCACAATATTCGGCTTGTGTAGGGATTTCACACCCGATCGTACGGAGTTACGTACAAGTTACGTACGATCATAGTTACTATGAGTAACATTGCCGCATGTATGCGTAGTGCGCTCCCGCATACGTAAATTGGCTATCGTTATTAAGTCTGGATCAGACCCATTGCTCTTAGCTGCTGTGTGCCCGACGTGGTGTCATTTCTTGCAACCCAAAGGCGCAATTCTGTGTGCTTTTGGATTCCGCCCCCACAGAAGGAGAGCATTTTCCCTGTAAGTGAAAGTAAAAGAAAATCATTTTTACTGACAAAGCAACTGAAGACTTGTTCCAGGTTTTTGCTGTTTCTCTTAAACATGAAACTACACACAGTAAGATAAGGGGGTAGATCCAGAACTACGTCTGTCTTCCATAGACGGACGTAATTCAATGAGCAATAGCTACTGCGCATGCGTAGTAGCTATTGTACGTAATCTGTGTGTCGCTTCGATACGTAGATTGCGTATATGCTGTCTTTTAGACTGAAACGATACACAGATTACGTACAATAGTTACTACACATGCGCAGTAGCTATTGTTCAGTGAATTACGTCCGTCTATGGAAGACAGACATGGTTCTGGATCCGGCCCTAGGTGCTTAAAAACGGGAAAGGGGGGGCAGGAGAGGGGCTGCACGAGTGAGTTAGCTGCAGATCTGTCCACATCTAACTCACTCTTAGGTGTGAATACGGTCCTTAATGTTTGTGGGCCATATTCAGAGAACCGCATTTTCTCCGATTTCCGTGCGTATTTTTAAGTACGCAGAGGAGCCTAGTGGTCGGCCTTGTGGGAATTTCTGCACTTTACTGCCACGGAAAAATAGAAAAATCCGCACGGAGGGATTTACATAGAAATGGGCGGGGAGAGGCATTTACATGAAGGGAATTGGGCGTGATGGGCAAAGGACACATACGCTCGGAAGTGGCTGCGGAAAGTTAGGGCTATGGAAGCGGAAGTCTCCAATGGCACGGAGAAGCAAGAGGTGTGACTGGGGTTTTGGTGGGTGTAACTTGCTCCGTCCGTGCGTATATTTGCAGCCCGACCTCTGAATACGGCCCTGTATTCTTCATTCATGTAATAAACCGGTAACCCTGTGAATAATCATTTATATTGGTCCAATCAATAACTGAACAATGAATATCAGACACAACTGGACAATTGTTTCTAATAAATAGCATTTTTCCTAAGTAACACTTTTATTCTTGTTAAGTGTCAGTAACTGGGCTTCCAGATGCAGAACAAATAATCAGTAACAAATACACAGCATCAAATCCAACTGAGCAGACTTTAGTGCAACTAATCATTTTTTTTCTTACACACAGTATTTGTCTTTTACATTAGACCAGATCCATTTATTATTATACCAATGAGCAATTAGTAAATTTGTCGCTATTGTAACATTGCAGCAGCACTTTGGGGAAATGATGAACCAGTGATTGTCAGACATGTGAATACAATGAATCAGGAACTGTCCCATCAGTTACTACACAACGGCCTGGGAATATAACTGAGAGGCCAGGTGGTGGGTATGACCGGGAGCTACACAGAAGGCACACATGTAGGACATCTATAGAGAACAGACATTACTGGTCCCTCTCTGAAAGGAGATAGATAGATAGATAGATAGATAGATAGATAGATAGATAGATAGATAGATAGATAGATGCAATTTTTCCCTTTGTTTCTGTGGCAAGCAGATTAACCCCCTGCCTTTCATGCACCTGTTTAACATTTACCTAATAAATTGATTGAGCAGCTTCCATTCTGGTTTTACTTAAAGTGACAACAATTCATCATCGACAAGGCGCCCCCACTACCCAAACCTCCCCGACCCAAATACCCAGCTCCACCTCTTCACTAGCACACCTCAACTTGTGTGAGGAAGCAGACCAGGACCCCGAAATAGGTCAGACAAACCTTGTGTTCACCAGAAGGGTTTGTAATAAACAGATATATCTCCCCTATATTTTCACTGTGCCAACTAATAAAATGGTGACACAATTGTATATATGTCAAAATTCACCCTAAGAATTAGGGAGGGATGGATGAAAACGTTTTCCAAAATATATATAATGATAATATATGGTTTGTATTGTGCGCTACTGCTTCTTGAAAACTAGACACAGTGAATTAGGCAAATTATAACAATTTCACAAAAATATTTATTAAGTGACTAATGAGCTACATTATATTCCAAAGACCCAGAAAAGCTGGGTATTTGGAGAAACGTTACTCACTGGATGTAGAAAATTCAAACTTCAATAGCCTGTAATAAGGTAGGAAACAACAGCACAAAGTGTTTAGTGGGTGCATTAAAATAAAATAATGAATAATCTAAGCATCAGACCATTATAGTTTCTGTTAAATAGGGTATAAATACTGTAGCTAGTCATTGTCATAGAGCCCTCCTGTTGAAATGGAACATAAGGCAGCTGTAACCACCTAAGTATGCAACATTTCTGCAATGAAATTGCCATAAATATAAAACTGATTATCATCAATGGACTAAAGTGAGTACAACAATTGCAGAGATTATTTTATCCTACTACACCATGTAGTAGATGGTACCATTCCCCAAAAATTGTCGTTGATAAACAAACATGAAAAAATTATTTATCCTGGCACATAGGGTTAGTTAGAAATAACTCTGATTCCGCTGTGTGCATAAATGAATTAGCAAAGGTGGTGCAACAGGTGATCCCATTGCATATCCGGATACTTGTAGAAAAAAGCATATTGAACAAAAACATTCTTCTGGTTAAGGTTAATGGCCCGGATCCAGAACTACGTCCGTCTTCCATAGACGGACGTAATTCAATAAACAATAGCTACTGCGCATGCGTAGTAGCTATTGTACGTAATCTGCGTATTGTTTCGATACGTAGATTGCGTATATGCGGTCCAAAAGATTAATTGTATCCTTCAAGAAAAGTATTTAATGTTTGGACACATGGCTATAAAAAATAATAGAGAAACACATGTAGAGTCCGTGTACCCCAAAAAGTACCCTCGTAGATCAGTACGTAATTACCGCTAAAAAGCCGCTAAAACTGCGAAAAATAGCACAAAGGCGAATGTTAGTTCAAACTTACGCAACAGAGTTTACTGAACAGAATCAGGGTAACAGCAAAGTACAACAACACAGTATTCACGCAGCGCAGCCGACCAGAAGGCTTAGACGATCAGTCCAGACGTCCACTCAGGAAAGAATGAGACCGGAGAAGCGCTTGGAAGAATTATGGAGAATGCTGGAAATATATTCTAGTTTATATATTCGCCAAACCTCTTTAATGATAGATGAAATTGAGGGGGGGGGGGATTGTTGTTTCCAATGCGCTGCAATGCGACACTTGGTGGCATTTAGAATATGCTTTATGAGAAGACAAGCGCTCTTGGAAGCGTCAGGTATAGTACGGGGAAATAGAGAGTATGTGAGCGAGGCTGGAATAGGAACACCCGTGACAGAGGAGATCAAGTGATGGACCTCCTGCCAGAGGGCTACCACTTTCAGGCAAGTCCACCATATATGATACAGGGTGCCCTCCTCACCTGCAGTGTCGCCAGCATGCCGCAGAGGTGGAAGGAAAAATTACGCTCAGCCTTTTGGGAGTCAGATACCAACGGTAGTAAACTTTATGAGCGTTTTCATTAATTCGGACGCATATGGAGGTTTTGGCGAGATTTTCTCTAACTGATGTCCAGTCCTCCTCGTCCAATGACTCCCCAAGATCCCGCTCCCATTGCAGCTCATGGGGATCTTTTGAAGGGCGTTTGTGGTGGAGGAACAACCGATAAAGGGTCGAAATGAGTTTGGTCGGAGGGGACCGCAGGGCACATAACGACTCTAGAGTGGTGGAGCTGGAGGTATAGAATTGTGGAGGAGCAAGGGAATTATAGAAATGGCGCAACTGGAGATATTGAAAGAAGCAGGTATGGGGAAGGTGGAGCCTGGTCTGAAGCTCCGCAAATGAGGGAAAAAAACGGAGAGGGGACAAGTCTGCGAAATGGCAGATGCCACTAGCTATCCATGGCGAAAAGGAGTGTCTATCAAATCCAGGTTGGAATAGCGGATTGTTCCAAAGGGGGTATAGACGCCAGGGTTGAGCTAAAAGCTCATATGTTTTGGTAAGTTTGTCCCAGATAGAAATGGAAAAGGCTATAGTGGGCAGGAGAGAAGATAGAGTGGGCCTGTGACGTGGCAGAAGCCAGAGAAAGAAAGAGGAAGAAATGGTACAAAAAAAAAAAACGCTCTTATATAACACAGCAGCCCAAATACTAATGGAATTGAGGGATGATACTGGTCCCTGGCATATGGAAAAGTACAAACAACAAATGAATCCAAAATTGTGGGATAAGGATGGTTAGAGTTAGTGGAGAGTTTGGCTGCTGGACGAGAATGGTTAGGGTTAGGAGAGGGTTAAGTTTAAGCTGTGGAGGGTTAAGGTGAGGATGCAGAGAGGGGAGGGAAAAGGTTAGGTTGTGGGAAGGGAATTGTTAGGGTTATAATAGGGTTAGGAGAGGGTTCAGTTTAGGCTCTGGAGGGTTAAGGTTAGGTTGCGAGAAGGGAATGGTTAGGTTTAGGATGAAGAAATCTTACCTGTCACCATTGGTCTGTTTGTAGAGTCAGCAGTCGCTGGAAAGATGCTTTCTCTCCAGAAACTGACCGCAGTCATTGCTTTAGTGCCACTAAGTGATCTGTCAAAAGACACCCAAACACAGAATATGTCAGTGACTATCCCTTTACAATATTCTGATTACTTTGTAAGGCTCTGTCCCCTTTTCTGACTGGTGTCATCAGCAGGTATTAGGTGATTTCATTTTATGCTGCAGGGATGAAGGGGTTAATGTAAGCCGCTTCCTAATGATCAGGAGGTCATGCACAAAGCCTACGGTCCCCCTGGGCCATGATCTGGCCCATTAGCAGGATCAGCAATGCAATGAGAATCCAACACAGAGAGAGTGCCAGGGTGCTTGTAACCATCTGTTGCACTCTCTATTGCCTCAGTGCATTAACAAGCCAGGCCCAGCAAAATACATAATAGTTATCAGTGTATCGTCAGCACTGTAATAGTAACAATCTTGGACTGATGATACACGATCCAGAACTAATGATATTAGCCTATGAACGCTCGTACTCAGTACAGAACTGCATTCCGAATGTTCATTGTTCCATACATCAGGGCGTGACAGCCCTACTTATGGCTAATTATACGCATTGTGGACGGGGGTGGTATTTAAATTGTACAGCGTGGGCGGGGTTAGGCTCTTCCACATGTCTGAGCATATCACACGCACGGCAATGAGCAAGGAGAAGTTCTGGTAGGTTTATGGACACGTAAGTCAGCTAAAATCTGTACACAAGAGAGGAGCGTCATGGTAGCTTCCGGGAAAGTGAATAACTGATGGGGGGGCCCCAGCCTGGGTATCTGCAGTGCTCGGTTACGGTTGTGCACAACCTTGTTATGATGCCATAAGGGTCCCCTACAAAAGTCATATCTCCGGCGTAAGGCCGCATATGCGGTGGTAAAAACTAAGGTAGGAATGTGCAGGGGGCGCACTTAGGTCTGGATCCAGCCCAATGTTACTGTCACCACCCCCCTGATGGCGGCCCTGACTGCATGCAAATACTAGATTTTGCCCTGAGAGGCTACCTCTACTTTCCCGTTTATTATATTCTGCCACTAAACTGAAGCTCAGTGGCACCAAGAAAATCCTGCAATTTCATAAACAAATAATTTAAAAAAGAAACACCCCTTTCTTACAATTCCGTAAAAATTTTTTTATTTATTTATGTACAGGTTTTTATATATTGCTTTGTATTTTTAAGGAATCATTGCAATACAAGACTCTGATGATGATGATGATGATGATTATTATTATTATTAATAATAATAATAATAATAATAATCACAGAAATCATCAGCATCATTATAATATTAATAATAATGGACTAGATCCAGACGCCTGCACATTTTCCGTACCGTCCGTCCGACCACTGATCTGCTCGAAAGTGGGAAAACCCTCCCACACCGTAAGAATTAGATTGGTTCCCCGTCCATCCTGGCGGGCAGAGGGAAAGCCTGGCCCCTGTCCTCTTATATAGGATCGGAACATTTGGAGGGCGCTTGCGTGCGTGCATAGGCTGGGTAACGTACGAAGCTGTGGATCCGTTCCAATGTGGGGTATTTATGGGACAGGAGGGGGCAGGGGGTAAGTACAGAAAGTTTAGAGGAACTGCCCTTTCTGTCTTAGAAAGTATGGACACAATTGTAGGATCGTATTCACAGATACGTTTTTGCGGCGGATTGCGTGCGTGTTTTTATGAGCGGATTAACTGCGCATGTGTAGTAACTTTTTCCACGCAAATTACATAGTATTTACGCACGGGCATTTGAGGGCGCGGTTAGATAAATTCGCACATACATAAATAACATACGCACATAAGTACACACGTGGGGCCTGATCCAGAGCTACGATGGTACACTGAGCATCGCTGCCCTCCCCCGACACTCCCCCTTGCCCCAGCGTATTAACACTCGCTTACGCCGGCTGAAGGCTACCCTAACACGTCCGGGCGAGGAGAGTGTTATGGGTGTTGCCTTGCTACGTGCGTGCGTAAATACGGATCTGTGAATCCTTAGTGTGGAATTGAGCGGTGGCCTTTGTGCTGCACTATGAGAAATCCGCACAGGGCTGAGTAATAGGACATATGTAGTCTTTACTGCCAGATCCCTGAAGGATTAGAACACGCTGCCTTTAATCTTGGGGCAGTGTCATTACTTTCACATCTGATCTCCTTGGTGCTGAGACTAATGGCCCAGTGTTTATCCTTATTGATTGGATGTTACATTGTAATCCTGTTAAATTTGTGCAATATGATGCTGTCTTCTTCATATAATATGCAGGCCAGGCCAGGCACCTTCTCCTTTACTGAACACTGAGGCCAGGCAGTCTCTCAGTGCTATAATCATACGAGAGGGCTGATTTTTTATTTTTTGGCAGCTGAACTCTAAATTAGAGTTTGAAAATAAAGCTACTGAGTATTGTACACATGGTGGGCCGGCTGAGGAGGGCATGTAAAGGGCACAGTAAGGGTTTGGCCGTTATGTATGATCCTCATTTACGCACCGGCCCCATTTTCCCGTAGACGGTGGATAAACGTCTGAGGTTTTCTCCACTGAGGTGGACTCCGCTCGCAAGTTCGGGAATTAGGATCATGCGGCGCAGCTCCGACCGCGGTGGTGGCGAGTTTCTGGATCCGGCCTTATGTTAGGGGTCATACTTAAAACAACAGAACATGTGACTTTAAAAGTTTGGGTGGACTTTTTGAAATACAGGGGGTGTTATATGGAGGGACTGTGTGATATACAGAGGGTGTTATATGGAGATACTGTGTGATATACAGGGGGTGTTATATGGAGGGACTGTGTGATATACAGAGGGTGTTATATGGAGGGGATGTGTGATATTCAGAGGGTGTTATATGGAGATACTGTGTGATATACAGGGGGTGTTATATGGAGGGACTGTGTGATATACAGAGGGTGTTATATGGAGATACTGTGTGATATACAGGGGGTGTTATATGGAGGGACTGTGTGATATACAGAGGGTGTTATATGGAGATACTGTGTGATATACAGGGGGTGTTATATGGAGGGACTGTGTGATATACAGAGGGTGTTATATGGAGATACTGTGTGATATACAGGGGGTGTTATATGGAGGGACTGTGTGATATACAGAGGGTGTTATATGGAGATACTGTGTGATATACAGGGGGTGTTATATGGAGGGACTGTGTGATATACAGAGGGTGTTATATGGAGATACTGTGTGATATACAGGGGGTGTTATATGGAGGGACTGTGTGATATACAGAGGGTGTTATATGGAGATACTGTGTGATATACAGGGGGTGTTATATGGAGGGACTGTGTGATATACAGAGGGTGTTATATGGAGGGACTGTGTGCAGGGATGGATTGGTCATTGAACTTACTAGGAATTTTCCCTTTGAAGGCCACCAGCAGGTCCTTTTTTGAGTTTCGAGGTAACTAGGATGTTGACAGTAGTAGGTGGTGTTCAATTGAATGCTCTTTGAATTTATTTACGTCCAGCTTCATTTTTTAATGAATAAAGCTGTTCCAGGCTTGCTTCGGCTCACAGTGAGCCCGGCAGCTTTGTTCATTAAATTTATCAAAACTTACCTGCCCTGCAAGGTCCTGCAATGATCTCTGGGCTCATCACTGGAGACTTCATTCATACGAATGAGACCCCTGTGCGGGACTTTGAAAATTTCAAGTCCTGGTATGAAAAACAGTGCGCATGCACAATGTCTTCATATCGAGACTCTGAAATCTTCAGAATCGGATGCGTCTCCCAGACAGGTAAGGTTTGCTTTTTCTTTATTTTTTTTAACAATTAATATTTTAAATTTATTTTCTTATTTTTTAGGTTTAAATATAAGTGCATTTGCACACATAGGTTTATCCCAGCAGTCTCCCCAGACATGCCCCCCTTTCCTCCCCCTAATAACAGGAGGAGGAAAAGGGAGCAATATGGAGACATCGCTGGGATTACTGCACTAACGCCATCCTGAGATGAATTTAATAAATATTACGAACCAGTGGCCAGCTCTGAAAAGAACGAGCTGCAGAAACCCCCGATAGTTACACAGATCGCCATGGAAACTGCTATTTTCCATGGTGATTCATTGGGCCAGATACAGAACAACGCTTGTGAGCTAATTTACGCCTTTTGGTAAGTACTGCACATGCGCACTATAGAAAATACGCTCAGCAACGTAGCGTAATTGTGAACGTATGGGCCATTCACGTATGTGTCATGTAAATACTTACGAGTGGGCGTGCCAATTTTACATGAGTCCAAAACGTCTGAAATACGTTAAGTAGGCGGGGGTTTGTATTTAAAGTGTACAGTATGGGCGTGCTTATCTGCGTAAATACGTGTTGCCCATACGGACGTGTGTGGATCACTGCGGTTATTTTGGCAACAGTTAAGGTAGGGTTTGAAAAGCGTATATCTTGACAAAATACGTACATTCAAGGGGTGTGCCAAGGGGAGTGTATAGAATATACGCACATGAAAATACGCTACGCGAATAAACATATTGCAAGCAGAGTTCTGGATCTACCCCAATGTTAGTTGTAGGGTTAGAATGCTGTTAGGGGATGATTAGGGTTAGGCTGCCTTGAAGGGAGGGTTAAGGATAGGCTGTGGTGAAGGGACAGGTAGGGTTAAGAGGGTTAATGTTTGTGTATGACTTTTTTTTATCGACAACACTAAGGTCGGTATAATAATACTGTAGTGTAGACCTTAATGTTCTCAGTAAATTATCCCGGTTGAGCACATTTTTGTAGACCTTCATGCTCTGTCCAATATATGTTGTTATGTGTATGAATGTCGCATAAATGACTTTAGCTGCTGTATATCACACTCTAATTTGGGACCTAGGGGCTGATCCAGACCCACGCACACATTACGTACGTGCGAGGGCCTGTAAGTACGATCGCGCAGCGGGGAGTGAACGCCCCCTGCACTCCCCGCTCTCGGGAGTACATCTGAACATTTACATTCCAGTCCAGATTCCTACCTTAAATATTACGACTTGGTCTTTGCGGCATTACGCAAATAGCTTGCGTATATTCACTTCACGATCTACCCCCTAGACAGTGTGTGAAAACTCCATTTAAAAAGATCAGATTATCACAAACAAATACTTAGGGCCGTATTCAGAGATGCGTTTTTTAAGCACACAATTATACGCACGCACGTAGCAAGGCCACACCCACCAACACCCACAACTCTCCTGAGATTCTATGTAACCGCGCCCTCAAAGACTCATTTAAATGCCTCCCGCCACCCTCTTTCACGTAACTTTTAAGGTACGTATTTCAACCCCGCCACTCCGTACGTATGTCCCCAAGTGCGATTCACATGTCCGCGCCTAAAGCACATAAGTGCCTATATTCTACAAAACTTACGTGTGTATATTGTACGTTACTAGTTAAACCGTACCTAAAAATACGTACACAACTTCACGTGAAAACGGATCTGTGAATACGGCCCTTAATGAACGAAGACAATGGTGGCCGGGAAAAATAGTTTTTAAACATTGCAGAGTAAACAGTTTATCTTCTCCGAGCTCCACAGATATAAAGTAACAGAGCAAGGGAGAGGGCGCAGTGGGTGGTGATTTGATCGGAATGTGTACACTCTTCTGTTTACTGATCTTTCATTCCGTGCTGTGGAAATAGTTTTGTAGATTAAGTCACCAAACAATTTCTGGAGAAAGTGGAAAGGTCAGCGCGAAGATGGAAGAGGTTTTCAGTGAAACTCTTGGGAAGCGGAGACTGCGACTGAATATCATTCCATCATTAAGGTGTTGTTTGAAGAGGACGGTAATGCCGCAACATTAAAAAGCAAACCGTATTATTTCAAGGTATTTACCCAATAAAATAGCTTATTTTTAAACAAGTTTGATGTTTTATCACTGAAACAATGAGAATGTTCCTCGCGGTTTAATACACACCAGCTTACAAATACAGAGGATCCAGATCTGTCCAGGTATGGAATACGCCGGCAGAGCAGGACAAAGCCAGTATCTCTGCTCTGTATTCGGGGCAAGGGCAGACCCTCCAACATGACCCATTCCATTAGGTACATTCTAGCCCGCTCCTGAGTTTCCAACTGTCACTCACTTGGTTTAAATGAATCAAATGATATTTTAAAAACTATTTGCCTCTTTAACAAAGGAGGTTACCATAGTAACTGACAGCTGGAAACTGAGGAGCAGAGTATTGTGTACTTAATGGAATGGGTCAGGTTGGATGGTGTGCGCATAATGAATTGTATACAAATCCAATATCAGCCATAATGGCAGTAATTCACTGCAGGCAGAGCAGGAATTACTGTATAGTTTTTCATTCCAGTGAATATCAAATCTGCCTTTAATTAAGAAAAATACACAGCACCGTGACATAATGCAGCCATTGTATTTGCTCCCTGTGTATGGGTGTGCTTTCTGTTATCACGCAGGGCCTTACAATGAGGAACCTCATTGAGCATTCGGAAATACTTAAATAAGCTGCGTTTGGGACTCTGCTTCCCGTTTGATGTCTTTATCTGTAAACCAGATTCAAAGAAAATAAAAAGTTGCTTATTTCAACAGTTCTCTTCCGCGGCTGCCTGGGGCCGTGTTTTTCTTAGCAAATTTCTTTCTTTTGACACCTTTGTGAAGTAAAAAAAAAATGGAAAGAAAAGAAAAGATTGCAAGGAGATGCCAGGCAGTCATTATAGGAATTGATTATACGATAGGCGCAATGGGCTGCTTTAAAGTCCACACAAAAGGGTTGAGACAAAAAAACGGGTATAATGGCTCACGCCGAGTTTAAAAGCATGCAAGTATATAATCAAGGAAATGGCTTCTCCTTTCACCGGGCTGCAGAGATAGCACGGTTACTGCGTAACCTCAGGGATCGTCTTGCTTCTCGTGACTGATTTACATAGGTCGTACCTAATCAAACACATTCATACTGAAGTCCTTGGACTTTGCAAAGCATGTGATGTGTACGAGGCTGCCTACTGAAGCTTATTCCAGGAGGAGGCCGCCACTGATAGATTCTGAGCTACGTGCGCAAATATTTAATTTCCAGCACAGACAAATTACATATGTTCTATTCCCCTATTAATTCTCTTCTGTTTAGTCCTGGTGTTTGCAATACACGAGCTGTATCTGTAGCCCGAGTCATGTCTTCATTTGTTAGATTCCGGTGGAGATTATGCATTTTCGTTGGCTAGAACTGTTTAGGGACCTGCTTCCAAGACATAATTTGACATGCTGATTCAGATATTCATATGGTAGATACTCAGAAACATAAAGGGCCGGTTTTTTTTATGTGCGCAATTATATGCACGGCCAGAAGGAAACACCCACTAACAACCCGGCACTTCCCTCTACCGGACGTCCGGTCATGGACTTACTAGTCCCTAGACCACTCTGTTCTTTTTGTCTGGACTTACGTGTGTATATGTGCTCTGATTATTTATAACCCCGCCTCTATGCGTTCCTTTAAATGCCCCCCCCCCACCCACTTTTATGTAAATGTTTCTGTCCGTTGAATTTCCGTGTGTATGTCCACAAGTGCGATTCATGTGGACGTCCATTAGGCACTTACGTGCGTATAGTCAACATAAATAGCGTAACTAAAGTTACTACGCATGCGCAGGTGATCCGATCCTAAAAATACGCACGTAACTGCCCTCAAACACGGATCTCTGAATACGCCCCTATGTCCCTAGTTGACACCAGACATTGGCTAAGATCATGGAATAGATTTAGTATGGCTTCTGAAGGGCAAATTGGGGATAACCTCTAAGGCATAGGCAACCTATAGTCCCATCATGCTTTGCTGGGTTTTAGCAATGTCTGTGCTGTTATAGCGGATTACCGGGTGTTGTAGTTTAACATTTAGTTGCAGATGTTGCCTATGCTTGTCTTGAATGACTTGGATAAATTATATCTAGGGCCAGATTTACTAAGTTGCAGGAAAGGAAAATGGAGATGTTGCCCATAGCAACCAATCAGATTTGAGCTGACATTTTAAAGTATGTAATAGAAAAGTGAGAGCTAGAATCTGATTGGTTGCTATGGGCAACATCTCCATTTTCCTTTCC